>JAAGEH010002529.1:5814550-5894786 GCA_011751065.1 Lasiurus cinereus | reverse complement strand
TTGCAAGCCCTAAGGGGCCCCTTACAACTGGGAGTATGTGTGGGCCACGGGTGCAACTGGTCAAACACCTGAATGTGCTAGGCAATCACTAAGGCAATCAATAAAAGTGAAATGATTTCTGAGGTTCAAATGAGACATTGTTGTCTTCCTTTCCCAATTTTATAAGATTCATTAGAGTCGCTTTTGAACCCAAAAGACGTTTGAGTTTTCGCTATAATCGGAGAAAAATGCATTTTGACTGCAAGCTGAAAATACTCCGTACCGTGGTCTCTTAGTTTATCATTTCAGTTCTCTATTACTACCCCTTCATTCCAGTTTGGGGAAGTTCAGATCTACACTTAGAATTTCATAGATTGAATGAATGTGGAATTGCTAGGAGAATCTCATTCTGTGGAAATGGGGCCGGGCAGTGTGATCGGGAAATGTGATCGCACAGGGCAGTGTGATCTGCTCGGGAAATGTGGGAGTTGCTCAATAAAAGAGAGCGATTCCCGGGAAGCTGACATCTGTTGATCTAAACTCTTTCATTGTTTTATTGACTGGGGAATCAAAACCTCGACCCTGAGGTCAGCAGGCTGACGCTCTAACCACTGATTAAATCGGCCAGGGGTTCAATGTTTTATTGTAAAACATTTCAAGTGTACAAAACATTTGAAAAAATCTTAACAATTGTCACCCATATTACCTTGTGCAATGATGGTGTATGGTCTGTTTCCCCGTGATAGTAGCCATTGGACTACTGTGGCTATTGAGTATTGGAAATGTGGCCAATGAAACCGAGAAACCAAGTTTTGAAATTTTTACTTATTTAGTTTTGATTTAAAAAAAGAAAGCTACCTGTGGTTAGTGAGTGCCATATTGAATAGTATAAACTTAAACTACCATTAAGGTTTTAGTATACTTGCTTTATCACATATGTGCTCACCTCTTCATTTTCGTCTCCACCCTGATCTAAATGTAAGAAAATTTGTTGGGGGAATGGGAGGGGGCGGGGAGAGGATAATACGGGGGCCGGGGGGAGGAGATATATGTAATACAACAATGAAGAATTTTTTTAAATTAAGATAAAAGAAAATTTGTTAAAGTCAGGAATATTTTCCCCATTTCCCCTCAGTGATTCAGATTTACTGGATTATAAACATTTTTGTTTTGTTTATATATGCAGTTGTCAGAAGTTGAAGTTAAATAGATTATAAAAATAATAGCATTTTTATAGTATATTCTTCTAATATTAAAATACATGCTCACCAAAAAGAGGCATCCAGAGGACACTTATTTTTTTATATGTGTTAATATTTATTTTCTATATTTCCCCCAAGAGTTACTCATTTATTTTAAACTAGGTATCTATTATCTTGGCCCTTAGGAAGTGGTTGTGTCCGTGAGGGTATCCTATATAATAAAAGCCTAATATGCTAAGTGTCCAGTCATCCGTTCCACCAATCAAAGCATCATATGTTCATGAAATGCTAAGGCCCCTCAACCGCTCGCTATGATGTGCACTGACCACCAGGGGGCAGATGCTCAATGCTAGAGCTGCCCCTGATCGTCAGTGCACTCCCACAGGCAACCTTCCATGGCCAGCCAACCTCCCCTGGTCCTTCCCTCCAGCCAGCAAACCTGCCACGGTCCCCCTCCATGTCCCTCCAGCCCTGTCCAGTGGGCCCTGTCTGGCAGCCAGCAGGCCCCCAGGCCCCAGCCAGCAACTCCAGCAGCCCTGCCCAATGGGACTGGTTGAAACAGTCCCCTATAGGCCCTGATCACTGTCCAGGCCCAGGGAGGGACCCCACCTGTGCACAAGTTTTGTGCACTGGGCCTCTAGTCTTGTGAATAAAGAAATTAGAGGAAGAATTGAAAATGGGTGAGGAGAAATTTCAGTTCTGCCACCCACTTTCTTTTTTATAATAGATTTTTATTGATTTTTAGAGAAAGAGGAAGAAGGATAGAGAGATAGAAACATTTATGAGAAAAAAAACATCTATTGGCTGCCTCCTGCATGCCCCTGGACATGTGCCCTCTGCCACCCACTTTCTAAGTATACACCGCTCTGGCTGGTAAACCTGAACTTCCAGTTCAGTTAGGTTTTCAGGAAGAGTAACAAATATGACCTAACTCTGAACTTTGCCTCAGGAGGCAATAGGAGATAAGAATCTCTTCTGAAATGTAATCATTCAGAAGAACCCCCAAAATTGAACTTGGTTGTTTAGGAAATACACTATGCTAATGTACTTGTCTTTTACAAATCCCATCTTTTACTAGCCAAGTGATATATGTAAGTGCAGTTAATTATTAACAATACAGTTTATGTTCACTACTGAAAGGCAGGAGCTATAAAACAATTTCTTAGATTATCATCATTGAAGAGTTATCTCTGAGCTGTAAGAACAATAGTCTACATTTAACAGGTGCTCTAGTTTGAAAACAGAAATTTTTGACTAGAATTTGTACATATACAAAACAGTATAGACCAGTGGTTCTCAACCTTCCTAATGCCACGTCCCTTTAATGCAGTTCCTCATGTTGTGGTGATCCCCAACTAAGTAGCAAAGAAAATAATTTTATGGTTGGGGGTCACCTGCATTAAAGGGACGTGGCATTAGGAAGGTTGAGAACCACTGGTATAGACATTAATATACTGGCTTATTGATTATTGGTTTGTTCTAGAGATGAGTTTATTGATTCTAGCTTAATTCTAATGTAGGGTGTGTTAAGAGAAAGCTGGGCTGATTGTAAGGAATCACTAGTGCAAAGATTCCAGGGCTCCAGTGGGAGTTGGGACATGTACCAAAGTCAGCTTTAGTGTATGGTGTGGGCCTTACCATGTTAAAATCCTGTTCTGCTATTGGAATCAACTCAACCTCTTAAAATCATTTCACTCTTATTTGTTGGAAATATAGGAAGTATTGGGGACAGTCACAGTACTAGGAAATATACTTTTTTAAAAAAATATATTTTATTGATTTTTCACAGAGAGGAAGGGAAAGGGATAGAAAGCCAGAAACATCGATGAGAGAGACATCGATCAGCCTCCTTCTGCACGCACGCCCCCTACTGAGGATGTGCCCGCAACCAATGTACATGCCCTTGACCGGAATCGAACCTGGGACCTTTCAGTCCCCAGGCCAACGCTCTATCCACTGAGCCAAACCAGTTTCGGCAGGAAATATACTTTTATATTACTTTGATACTTATAAGGAATTTTCTTATTTTCAAAGTTAAGAATACCTCAAGTACAAAGTATTTTAAAGGAGTATTGTATAGGATAGCAATATGAATAAACTTAGAGAAGAGTATGATTTACAAATGAGAAATTGTAATTCCTGTGGCTACTGGTGAATACTTCTTAAAATATTGCTTTCTTATTCTATAGAAAGCATGTCATTAATATACTTAACTATTGGTAGACTGCTTTTGAGCATATCTTGTGAGGCATTAAAACTGATTGTATACTACACATACTTGTCCACTGATAAGGGACAATTTTAAAAGGGTTAGAGAACTTCGTTTATGAAAACAAAAAGTTGGAAATAATTCAAATGTCCATTGATAACGGAACAAATGAGTAGCTTTGTAATCATTTGATGGAATATTATGCAGCACTGTAAATAACACTACATCTGCATGCATCAACAATGTTAAATAGATCAATATCCCTGATGAACATAAATGCTGAAATCCTCCACAAAATATTAGCAAACGAAATCCAATAATACATTAAAAATATCATACACTAGCACTATGGCTCACCCCTAGGGGTCCAGGTCCATAGGGGCCGGGGGAGGCCTGGCAGGCAGCACCAGGCACCACAGGCAAGATAACCAAACAGCTCAATGGAGTCTGAACAGCTGTTCCATAGAGGCTACTAAATGTAAATGGATTAAATGCTCCAATCAAAAGACATAAGGTAACGGATTGGATAAGAAAACACAACCCATATATCTGCTGTCTACAAGAAACCCATCTCAGAAAAAAAGATGCACACAGACTGAAGGTGAATGGTTGGAGAAAGGTTTTTCAGACTAATGGAAATGAAAAAAACCTGAGGTAGCAATACTTATATCTGATCAATTAGATCTCAAAGGGAAGAAATAACAAGAGATAAGGGAGGCCGCTTTATAATACTAAAGGGAGCAATCCAACAAGAAGAAATAACTCTGATAAACATACATGCACCCAATACAGGAGCACCCAAATACTTTAAAAAAAACAACAAAAAAACTCCTGGGGGATATCAACGAGAGATTGACAGCAATACAATCATAGTAGGAGACTTTAATACCCCACTATCACCATTGGACAAATCCCTTAAACAAAAAAAATCAGCAAAGAAACATCAATCCTAAATGACTCACTAGACCAGATGGAATTAATTGACATCTTCAGAACATTTTACCCCAAAGCCACAGAATATACATTCTTCTCAAGTGCACATGGGTCATTTTCAAAGATAGACCATATGTGGGGTTATAGGCAAAGTCTCTTCAAATTCAAGAAGATAGAAATCATATCAAGTATCTTCTCAGATCACAGTGGCATAAAATTGGAAATCAACTACAATAAAAACCAAAGAGATCAAACGCATGGAGACTAAACAGCATGTTATTAAGCAATGACTGGGTTACCAGAGATCAAGGAAGAAATAAAAAACATCATGGCAACAAATGACAATGAAAACTCAACAATCCAAAAATGTGGGACACAGCGAAAGCAGTCTTGAGAGGCAAGTTCATAGCTCTACAAGCCTACTGCAAAAAACAAGAAACAATGGTAATAAATTATCTAACCCTACAACTCAAGAGTTAGAAAGAGAGTAAGAGGCAAAGCCCAATATAAGCAGAAGGAAAGAAATAAAAAGATCAGAACGAAGATAAATGACATAGAGAACAAAGAAACAATACAAAAGATCAATAAAACCGAGTTGGTTCTTTGAAAGGATAAACAAGATTGATGAACCTCTAGCCAGGCTCACCAAGAAGCAAAGAGAGAAAACCCAAATAAAATCAGAAGAGAGGTGAAATAACAACAGGCCCCACCGAAATACAAAGTATTGTGAAAAAATACCATGAACAACTCTATTGTAACAAAATGGACAACCTGGAAGAAATGGACATATTTCTAGAAAAATTCTTACCATTTGCAGCAACCTGGATGGAACTAGAGAACATTATGCTAAGTGAAATAAGCCAGTCAATGAAAGAAAAATACCACATGACCTCACTCATTTATGGATAATAAAGAACATTATAAATTGATGAACAAAAGGATAGATACAGCTGAGACCAGTTTGGCTCAGTGGACTGAAAGGTCCCCGGTTCGATTCCGGTCAGGGGCATGTACCTTGGTTGCGGGCACATCTCCACTGTGGGGCGTGCAGGAGGCGGCTGATCGATGTCTCTCATCGATGTTTCTGACTTTCTATCTCCCTTCCTCTCTGTAAAAAATCAATAAAATATTTTTTAAAAATACCAAAAAAAAAGATAGATACAGAGGCAGTAAAGCGTCAGACTGTTAAATTACAGCGGGAAGGTTAGAGAGAGTTGGAGTAGATAAGAGATTAACTGAAGGACTTGTATGCATCCATATAAGCATAACCAATGAATGCAAGACAATAAGGAGGTGAGGGCATGTCTGGGAGTGGGGTGGGGGTAGTAATGAGAAGATATGTACACATATAATACATTAATAAAAAAATGGGAAAAAATTTCAGAGGATGACAATTTGTTAGATAGTGACAGTAGTTGGTGAATCTAGGATCCATCTTCCAAAATGTGGTGCTCAGCCACCCTCAGTTGCCTGGTGGTGCTGACCAGTGCGCGGAACAGGCTCAGTCTCCAGCCCCTGTCCGATAAGCGGAACTCTACATGGGAGGCTGGACACAACTTCCATAATGTGGACATGAGCTACGTGAGGACTCTGTGTGGCACCAAATTGGGCAGCCCCAAGCTGCCCAAGAAAGTGTAGCTTGCTGAGGACATAAGTCTGTCTGAAAACTTCGATGCCCAGGAACTGTGGCCAACCATCAAGGAGATCAGAGACAAGGGTTCCTGTGGCCCCTGCTGGGCATTTGGAGCTGTGGAAGCCATTTCTGACAGGATCTGCTTCCTTATCAATGGGCATGTCAACGTGGAGGTGTCTGCCGAGAACCTGCACCCCTGCTGTGGCTTCCAGTGGGGAGAAGGCTGTAATGGGGCTTTCCCTCTGGCGCTCGGAACTTCTGGACAAAAAAAGGCCTGGTGTCTGGTGCCTCTATGACTCCCACGTAGGTTGCAGACCTTACTCCATCCCTCCCTGTGAGCACCATGTGAATGGCTCTCGGCACTCATTCTCAGGAGAAGCAGCGGGGGGAACCCTCGAGTGCAGCAAGACCTGTGAGCCAGGCTACTCCCCATCCTACAAAGAAGATAAACACTACGGATGCAAGTCGTACAGCATCCCCAGTAGCGAGAAGGAGATCATGGCAGAAATCTACAAGAATGGCAGCCTTCTCCGTATATTCAGATTTCCTGATATACAAGTCTGGCGTGTACCCACATGTCACTGGAGAAATGGTGGGAGGCCAAGCCGTCCGCATTCTGGGCTTGGGGGTGGAGAATGACACCCCCTCCTGGCTGGTAGGCAACTTCTGGAACACCGACTGGAGTGACAATGGCTTCTTTAAAACCTCAGAGGACGGCATCACTGTGGAGTTGGGTTGGAGATCGTGGCTGGACTCCCCTGCATGGACCAGTACTGGAAGAGGATCTAACCTGCTGTGGACCCTTCCAGCCAGCCCTGGGGCAGTGTTTCTTCAATTATAGCCAGTGGGGCTGGGGGTGACATGAGGGATAGGAATGTCTTTTATTCTTTGAGTACAAATGGGTTTTAGACAGGGCCTGAGGGACTGGATTGGGTCAAACCTGTGTCTACCATGAGAGCAGTTTTCCAAGGAGACACATCCAAGGCCTGGCTACCTCATCCAAGGCCTGGCTACCTCCCAGGCCACTCAGTGGACTGTCACAATGCATTTCAGCCACTTGTACAAGCAAAGCAAGTCCTTCCCCCTTAGACTAGTGCTGCTCGGTTCTTCCTGCCACCACCTCCACAGCCTTCATCCGCCTCCCTCTGTGCAT
The DNA here is from genome assembly GCA_011751065.1 of Lasiurus cinereus. NCBI lineage: Eukaryota > Metazoa > Chordata > Mammalia > Chiroptera > Vespertilionidae > Lasiurus > Lasiurus cinereus. The sequence goes on along the minus strand of JAAGEH010002529.1, from coordinate 5,887,677 downwards.
CACCAGGGAGCATGATAGGCCTACAGGGTTCAGAGTTTTCCAAGGGAATGAAAGGTCCATTTCCTAATGATAGCTTCCCACACATCCCCCCCGTTAGCAGCCCCTCTGAGCAAGCGGCTTTCTAGATTTAGAAACAGGTTGAGAAGAGAAATAGTGGGGAGCCCTTTCAAAAAAGCCACTCTCTCAGGGCCCCTGCATCTGTCGAGCTTTGCAGTGTTGCTAACCTGCTCTGATCCTGGCATGATTCTTTTTAAAAAGAAGTTTTCTTTTTTGTGTACCTCAGCTGATCCTGAGAATGAAATAGTCTAATGTTTGGAAGAGCTGTACTAGTTTTACCAACTGTCTCCTTAAAACAAATGGGGTGGTCTTGACTTGACTTACTTACTGACCTCTTAATACATACAATGAAAATAGAGGGAAACCAGCCTTTATTGTTTAAAAATCACTGCTGTGCCCTATTAAAGAAGGAATACTGTGCCAATAATAATAAAAGATCATACACCATGATCAAATGGGATTTTTTTCTGGGGATGCAAGGTTGGTACAATATCCACAAATCAATAACCATAACAACATCACATAAACAAAATGAAGGATAAAAATCATATGATCATATCGTAGATGAGGAAAAAGCTTGTGATGAAATCTGGCACCCATCTATACTAATAAAAGGGTAATATGCTAATTAGACTGGGAGACCTTCCAGACGTCCTTCTGGACAAAGCTATGGTGGTGGGGCCAAGGCAGAGGCGATTAGGGGCAAAGGCCATGAGGGGAGGGCAGTTTGGGGTGATCAGGCCAGCAGGGGGAGCAGGTGGGGGCACGTAGTCTTGCAAGGGGGGCAGTGGGGCTGAGCAGGCCAGTGGGGGAAGGCAGTTGAGGGTGAGAAGGTTGGTGTGGGGGTCAGTTGGGGGTAAGTAGGCTGGCAGGCAGAGTGGTTAGGGGCTTTCAGGCAGGCAGGCAGGTGAGTGGTTAGGAGCCAGCAGTTCTGGATTGCGAGGGGGATGTCTGACTGCCGGTTTAGTCCCAATTCTGTGGTCCCAGATTGGATAGTGTTTAGGCCAGGCTAAGGAACATGCCCCCCCATACATGAATTTCATGCACCAGGCCACTAGTATATGATAAAAACTATCAGCAAAGTGAGAATAAAGGGAACATACTTCTATGTAATAAAGGCTATATATCACAAACCCACAGCCAACAAAGGGGAGGGGGTTGAGGTCAGAGTGAAAAAGGTGAAGGGATTAAGCAAAAAATAAACCCTCATAGACACAGACAACGGTAGGGTGGTTATCAGGGAAAAGAGGGGTGCAGAGAGTAGAAGAGGGTTAAGGGAGAATAAATGGTGATGTATGGAGATTTGACTTGGGATGGTGAACACACAATACACTATACAGATCTTTTATTATAGAACTAGCAGCCCGGTGCACGAATTCGTGCAATGTGGGGGTGGGACCCGGGCAGTTGGCTGGTCAGCCCTGCCCCTTTGTCGAAATCTGGTCAAGGGGACAATTTGCATATTAGCCTTTTATTATATAGGATTGTACACCTGAGACCTATATAATTTTATGACATTCCAATAAATTCAATAAAGATAGAAATATTTTTTAAATGTTATGGTCCAGCTAGTGTGGCTCAGTTAGATGAGCATTGGCCCATGTACTAGGAGGTCTCTGGTTAAATTCTTGGTCAGGGCATATACCTGAGTTGCAAACTCTATCCCCAGTAAGGAGTGTGCAGGAGTAGCCAGTGTTTCTCATTGATGTTTCTATCTCCCTCTCCCTTCTCTCTCTGAAATCAATAAAAACATTTAAAATAAATAAAATGTTTTTTATGAAAAAATAAAAATGCCAGGTGTAAAATTGAAGAAGAAAAAAGATAGATAGTTTTGAAAAATTGGAATTGTAAGTATGAGCATAAAAAAAGGCAGTAAAATGAAAATGATGTGTTTTAACCAATGTTCTTTTAATGTTATAAGTGATTATACTATAAATATAATTGGGGGGGAGAACAGTTAATTTCAGTTTGTGAAATGCATACCTATTCAATTTATATCATATTTGATTTTCAGAACAGCATCAGAATTAATGTAACTACCCTGAAAGATGATGGGGAGGTTTCTAAAGAACAGGTTTGTCTCTTTTGATTTTTTTTAATATATCACTTAACTAAATATTATGCAGCCTATTTTAATTTAAATAATGCATTTTTTATATGAAGAGTTGTCATTTATAAATCACATGTATATGCTGTTTTATTTTAAGGTTGTTCTTAACATAACCTATGAGAGTGGACAAGTATATGTGAATGACTTCCCTGTAAATAGTGGTGTAACCCGAATAAGCTGTCAGACTTTGATAGGTGAGTACTACTAAATTATTTCCATAATTTTGCTCTTTTTAATAATTGTAAATTAGTAAAACATAGTTCTTTGATATTATATATTTTCATTTTTAATTATTAGTATACATTATTACTAATGTGTTTTAACACTCTTTTCAGTTTACATTGGTTATTTCTGGCATATTCAGATTTTTATCATGAGATTGGCATTGATGGAACTGCATTTGTAGTAGGTTGATAGCATGTAAGAATAGAGGTAGTAAATGGAAATGTACAAACAAGAAGCAAAATTTGGAGAAGTGGCTTTTCACAGTTGTGAAAAAGAAACATTTATTGTCTGATTCTTTAGTTTTTACTTTCTTCTACTTCTATGCCTGCATAATGTTTTTCTTTTTAACTTTTAAATTCTTTGAGTTGTTGAAAGACAAAATTTTTTACATTGGATCTACCATATTATTTGAATGAAATAAAAACTATGAGAAATATGTATATGTATATTTAAATGTATGCATTTAAGATTGTAAGTTTTTCTCTAAGCACTTACAGCCTGTACTTGTTATAAGTTTTTATTATCATTTAGTTTGTAGCATTTTCTAAATTATTTGTTTTGGTATTTTCTTGTTCTGTGAATCATTACAGAAATAGATTGCTTAAGTTCCAAATATTTTGGGTTTTTTTTTCATCTTCTCCTTCATCTGATTGATTTTTATAATAATTTACTGTTCTTTTAATGGTTATACTTGAGATCAATTAACTAGTACTTTTCTCATTTCCCAACAATGCAAGACCTTAGAATACTTAAACTCCATTTATTCTTTCTAGTTTTGTGCTATCATTGTCATGCATTTTCACTGTGTGTACAACATCATGATTGTTGTTTCCTATGGTCCAGGACTCGTTTATGTTTACCCTCACTGTTACCTTTACATTGCTCATGCCTTCCTTCATGTGTCCCCCTCTGGGGTAATTTTCCCTTTGCCTAAAGAATTCCTCTTCCTATTGTTTTTAGTGCAGATTTGTTAGCAGTGAATTATGTAAACTTTTGTTTGTCTGAAAACATCTTTACTTTGCCTTTAGGAAATATTTTTACTGAATATGGAAGCATAGTTTATAACAGTACATCAAAGACTAAGTTCCATTGTCATCTTCTATAATTTCTGCTGAGAATCAGTGTGTACTTGCTCCATTGAGAATATTATTTTTCTGTTTTTTCCTGGTTGCTTTAAATATTATTTTTCTCTGTATTTGATTTTCAGTAGTTTTACTGTGATGTGCCCAAGTGTGGGTTTCTTAATCTGTGACTTACCAGTAATGTCTTTTGTCAGTTTGGGGCCAAAATTTTTTCAACAAATGAAACAGGAAAGTCAATAAGGAAGTTTTATGAGGACTTAGTCAGACTGAGCTAAAATTCCAGGTTCTCAATAGGAATGTCTGCACCTATTTAAAAATTTTACAAAAGTGGGTCTATACCATCTAGAGATTTTGATTTATTAAGATTGAGACAAGGCTCTGTTACCCTACTGTTCTAAGTGTTTCTGATGCATAGTTAGAATTCAAACCAGACCAGGTGTTTGAACATTTATATTTACTTTAAGTGCTTATAATCGTGAATGGAGTCACTGTTTAACAAAAGATATAGGACAAAAAGCTTGATGCATATTCCCAAGGAATTTAGCCTAGTCCCAGAGGCAGGTTTTAAAGCTACCATTAGTGCTTTAAAAATCAGAAAAGGTTTGTAGGGATACAGTGCTAGGACTTCCTAAGTTGGAATTTATGTTTAAAATGTGTTTGGGGGAGAGTGAGAAGTACAGAGCATTCCAGATAAAGGGAATGGCCTTCTAAAGGCACAAAATCAGTTTAAACCACTGGGTCTACATTTAAAATATCCTTCTGTGTTACATTTTGGCAAACAATCCTGAGATGGTAACATTTGAGGGACAGAAACTAAATGTTCATTTGCCCAGAAACTAAATGTTCATTTCACTGGTATCTGTTGATTTATGCTTTTTGTAGCACTTCCTGCCTTGGTAAGGTAGCCAGGAGCTCTGTAAACTAGCTACAGTTGCCACACCCCATCTCTACTTGGGCGGGAGTGGGGTTCTTAGCTAGAGAGGAACATGGTCAGTAGCTAATCCTTCCCATTAATAGGAAGCAGTTACAAGGCTTTCCTACTTTCTTTCCTTTCCAACAGTAACATTGTCTTTATTGTCTGAGCCCGTCTATTACTGGGTTTTGTGAGTGACTGAATGAGTGAATGTGCTAACTCTGTACATGGCATTGACTGTGTCTTCTGACCTGCTTTGTGAATAGCTATGCCATGTTGGTTAGGAAGGATGTTGCCAGTGTGGTGTTTCCCACAAAATCTACAGACCGTCAAGCAGTTTTCCCTTCAAATTACTGTAAGCATTGTAATGATCCTCCAGGTCGCCTTTGTTTTCATAAATCTGAAATATCAATGAGTCAGAGATGAAGAGAGCCTAAGAAATCAGCTTACAACTGTCTTGTTCCATGCAAGCGTTATCAAAATAATCAAATTCAATAAATTTATAGGCATTTTTTGTTCAAAGCTGTCACTTTTTTTTTTATATAGTGAAGACTGAAAATCTAGAAAACTTGAATGAAAAAGAATATTTTGGAATTGTCAGTGTAAGGATTTTAGTTCGAGAGTGGCCTATGACATCTGGTTCCAGTTTGCGACTGATTGTCATTCAAGAAGAGGTAGTAGAGATTGATGGAAAACAAGTAAGATAATATGCTTATTAATTGGGAATTAAATTGTAAAGATTTGTGCTAGTTTTTATGCATGTGTTCAATTATTTATTTCTGACTTCATAGAAAGGTACCCTTAATGTTGCCTGTATCCAATCAATTAAATTTTTTGTTTTAGCATTTACTTATTTAGTATTTTGAAATCTTAATTTTTGAAAAAATGACCATATTTATACATGTCTGTATCACTTTAAAAACATTATAAAAAAAGCAAGTAAGTAAAGAGATTGAATTTGGCTCATAACTGCTACCATTTCCTCTGGCTAAGTCTCTCCAAGGAAATGAAATAGAACTGAGAGCAAGCATATATTAATGAGTGCTACAGCACATAGGAGTATGATTAAAGTTGCAAATTAAATGCTTCAGAGTGGGGGGAGCAATAAAAAGAAATTGTGTGAATATGACAAGTTTCTTAGTTACAGAAATTAGGAGGGAAATTTCAATTTTGAATTGTTAGGGTATTGTACCATTATTTAAAATAAAGAGTAATTGCTTTTTTTTTTTTTTTTATAGGCTCAACAAAAGGATGTTACTGAAATTGATCTTTTAGTTAAGAACCAGGGAATACTCAGACATTCAAACTACACGCTACCTTTGGAAAAAAGCATGCTGTACTCCATTTCCAGAGATGATGACATTTTGTTTACCCTTCCCAACCTTCCCAAAAAAGGTACTTTAAAAGGCCATTATTGATTTCTTTAGTTGGTAGCTTTTAAATCATAGTTAATATGTTTGAAATAAGCTTCTTTCAGAAATGCTTTATAACATGTATTACTTTATATATCCATTTGAGGACTGTTTTAAGTCTTTAATAGAGTATTATCAATGCTGATTATATAGGGATATTTTGCTGTAATTATCTACTCTTACTCTGGATAATTATATAACATGTAATAAGATTATTGTTCATTTAAAGGAAGAAGTATTCATTTTTTTCAATGAAATGAAACTTTAAAAAATGTGATTATGTGACAGAAACATAACTGCTATAGTTTCCTTTTAATGGTCTTTATTTATGGCTCCTTTCTTGCATTTAAATCTGAGTAATCAAATATGATTTATATTCTTGCTATCTAAATGTTATCGGCATAGCAATCTGAGGACTGGTAGGAGAGGCACCAGGATGCGCCTAGCATTTTGGTAACGTGGCTCTCCCTCCTCAGTAGAGAGTGTTAGTTCACTCCAGACCACCAGCCAGTATCTTCTCAGGAATGTGGAAACCACTGTAGAGGGCGAAGCTCTACCTGGCAAATTACCTGAAACTCCTCTCAGAGCGGAGGCTCCATCTTCCTATAAGGTAAATTAGTATTTTGGATTATCTTCACATTATAAACATTTATGGTTTTTAAGAGCACAATGAGATGAAAAGCATGTGGAATGAAACCACGGGACAGGGTTAATAATGAACGCATAGCTGTTTTAATGTGGTATTCTTAGGTACTTGTTCTTGTTCGAGTTTCATTTAATAATAATACAGTCAGATAATGATTATCAGAGCACTGGGTTTCATTGTTTTGGATTTTCGGTCCCTGCCTTCCTCACATCCCCATGTGTCTGTTTATGTTATGACTCCCTCCTTGCTGCACACACACGCATGATGCCCTCAGGACCTTGCGCAGTGACTGAGCACACGTGGGTGAGAGTGCACTTTCTGGAGGCAGACTGCCTAGGTTTGAATTCTGGTTCTGCCCGCCACTTACTGGTTGTGTGATCTTGGACAAGCCTGGTCTCTGTTTACCTGTGCAATGGCACACCACTTAAGTCTGTAAGGCAGTGCCTATGTGATGCGGCTGTTGAAAGATTAATAAATGGGTACAGAGGTAAATACTCATTGGTACCTACTAAGAACTCACATATTACGAATGACATTCTACTGCTGATTGGGAAATATTCAGAGTTCAGAGAGAGTATTCCTGATATCTCTGTATATATGGTCTAGGTTAGTGGTCGGCAAACTCATTAGTCAACAGAGTCAAATGTCAACAGGACAAAGATTGAAATTTCTTTTAAGAGCCAAGTTTTTTAAACTTTAACTATATAGGTAGGTACATTGTCATTAACTTAATTCGGGTACTCCTAAGCTGGCCTTTGGTAAAAACTCAAGGGGCCAAAGAGCTGTATGTGGCTCACGAGCCGCAGTTTGCCGACCACTGGTCTAGGTCCTTTACTCAAAATAATTTCCATTTAAATGAGGAGGGTCTGTGGTAAGTCTTAGGATTCCAGAGATGATTATTGGAAGTTCTCACTCAGGATTGGGGTTGCTGAGAAAACCCAGATCACTTCTTGCTGCCTGAACTCTTATGTAGTGTCTTGACCCTGCCCACTGCCCTTCCCTCAGAACAAGATGGCCCAGGAACAGACTGCTTTCAAAGCCCAGGCCATCGGTGCTGCTTTCGTATCTTTATCTTCTCTCACTCTTTACTGTAACAACAGGTTTTGCACACAACAGATTCCCTAGGTCAGCGGTTCTCAACCTTTGGGGGTCGAAAGACCCTTTCACAGGAGTCGCCTTAGACCATCGGAAAATGCAGATATTTACATCACGATGCATAACAGTAGCAAAATTTCATGGTTGGGGGTCACCACCCCATGAGGAACTGTATGCAAGGGTTGCGGCCTTAGGAAGGTTGAGAACCACTGCCCTAGGTGTTCCAAGAGCTAATACTGTGATTCTCTTTCCTTTTCTCTTTTCCTTTTTGTATCCTCCAACTATTGAAAAAGTTGACTCCAGTCCATTTTGTATAAAATAGACTAGCCTAACCTCTGGTTAGTTAGCAATTATTTTCACTTGGTGTATAGTTAGATAACAGTATAAATAATTGTAAAGACTAGTAATATTTCTGTCTCTATGAATTTTAATTTTAAAAATTAAATTTTAAAAATTAAAATAATTTCACTGAGGTAAGTTTAAAATGAAATGTACTCATTAAAAAAAAAGTTAAGATTTGACAAGAGTAGACATTCATGTAACCACTACCACAATCAAGATACAGAATATTATCCCCCCAAAACTAGTATAAGAGTTTTAAAATTTCAAATGAAACTTGCATACCTAATCAAAAGTCTTCTTTTAGGTGATGTGTCAGTGGATGGAGAAGTTCAGAAAAGATCTGTGCAGGTTCTGGAACAGTGTTTTCCCGGTATTCTTTATGTTCTTGAACGTCATGGTGGTTGGAATTATCGGAGCAGCTGTGGTAATAACCATCTTAAAGGTGCTTTTCCCAGTTTGTGAATACAAGTAAGTATTTTTTTACTTTTGAAACATTAGTATTTTTAGTGATTAATAACTGAGTTGTAGCTACTATATTTTTCAATTACAGTTGACATTCAATATTATATTAGTTTCAGGTGTACTGCAGAATGATTAGACTTTTATATAACTTGCAAGGCAATCCTCCCAGTAAGTCTAGTACCCACCTGATCCCATACATAGTTATCATTTATTATATCCCCTATGCTGTACTTCTCATCCCTGAAACTATTCTGTAACTACCAATTTGTACTTTTTAATCCCTTCACCTTTTTCACCCATCCTCCCCAGTCTCTCCCATCTGGCAACCGTCAGTTTTTTCTCTGAATAAGTTTGTTTCTGTTCTGATAATAGTATTTTTAGATTGCACATGTAAGTGAAATCATACAATATTTGTCTTTGTCTGGCTTATTTCACGTAGTGTAATACCCTCTAGGTCCATCCATGCTATTGCAAATCGTAAAATTTTGTTTTTATGGCTAAGTACTATTCTGTTGTATAAATGTTCCATATCTTCTTTATCCATTTGTCTATCAGTGGACACTTAGGTTGCTTCTATACCTTGGCTATTATAAATAATGCTACAGTGAACTTAGGGGAGCATATATTTTTTTGAATTTGTGTTTTGGAATTCTTTGGGTAAATACCCAGAAGTTGGATTGCTGGGTCATATGGTAATTGTACTTGTAAAATTTTGAGGAACCTCCATACTGTTCTACATAGTGGCTGTATCAGTTTACATCCCCACTAACAGTGCATGAGGGGTTCCCTTTTCTCCACCACCTCATCTACACTTGAGTTATTGATGATAGCCATTCTATCAGGTGTGAGGTGATCTGATTTTCATTTCTCTGACTAATGATGTTGAGCATCTTTTCATATGTCTATTGGCTATCCATCTGTATGTCCTCTGGAGAAATGTCTGTTCAGATCCTGTGCCCATTTTTTAATCAGGGTGTTTGGGTTTTGGTGGGGTTTTTTGGTGTGAAGTTCTATAAGTACTTTAATGTATTTTAGATATTAACCCCTTATCGGATGTATCATTGGTAAATATCTTCTTCCATTCATGTTACTTCCAATAATGCTGTAGTGTTTATTCGTTAACGTACATATATATCTTTGCACATGTGTATTTATGTGGAATAGATTCCTAAAAATGAAACTACTAGATGAGTGTAATTAACACTTCCTCAACGGGCCTCTAGTTTCATTATAACCTGAATTAGCCCTATCTTACTTCCAATTTTAATTTTTGTATTTCAGAGGAATTCTTCAATTGGATAAAGTTAATATTATACCTGTGGCAGCTGTCAACTTATATGCAGATGGTCCTGAGAAAACAGCAGAAATCCTTGAAGATAAAACATGTATTTGAAACACCACCTCAAAACATGGACTCTGAATTAGTCTGTTGGCTCTAAATTTGCCACTTGAATATTTCTTTAAATCGTTAAGAATTGAGAAATTGCTCAACTCCTAAAACTGCCTAAAACTTGACCTTTAAAATGTCAAGTTAAAGTTCACCTTAATCTTTAACAGGGCTGTCTATTCAGATGAATTGTTAAGGAAATTTTAAACAAAGGGGAAGAGAAGACAAGTAAAGAAACTTTGAAATTACCAAAAAGGGGGAAAAATGGGAAAGACAAAATGCCATGTGCCAATACTTTACAAGGTGCCTTTGTTAAGGAAGTTATATCCACTTAATTACTATAATATATAAGACTTTATGAAAAGCACTTTATGAAATCCTAATTTAAAAGCTCAAGAACTTAACACTTATTTTTTTATTCAGTAAAATGTGCCTTTATATTGTCTGTGACTCAGTATAAAAATCACTGAAGTGTATCATGATTTCATTGTACCAAGACCACTTGCCTTGAATGCACTAGGATTTAAAAATAATAGTGACATGTTCTCACTCTAAAATAAATTGTTTTTGAGGAAAAAAAATGTCTTTTTGGCATAAAAACTTTACCCAAGTGAGAATTTCTTCTGTATAATAGCTGCTTTCACGTACACTGGCTGAAACCAACGTTCAAGTCAGTTAAAAGGACCATCAGTATCATGGAATTAGAATATACCTTATGGTTCCAAATATAGTGCTATTTATCCTACAGTAATGTTTGGCCTTTTTTTTCTTTTGTTGGTCTTTTTTTTTTTTTTAACCATTACCCTATTGACTTATATTTTACAGTGTGACCTAGTACATACAGTATTTATCTTTACTCCATGTGATAGATACCTTCTATTCTGTTTTTATCAATAAGGTTTTTATTTCAACCCATCATTTTAAAGTTACGGCAGGTTTTTAAAGCCACTTCATATTTATGCTAAATAGATATGGATGTAGGGGAGAAGCATGGCAGGTAGAGAGTGAAGGAGTATGCTTCCTTTTGCCTGTTTTTAATAAGAAAAAATAGCCCTTTGAAATGTACTATCTCCATATTATAAATAATAGCATACAATTTAGATCCTAAAGTCACCCAGTTGGTCACACTATTTTTATGTCCTTCCTCAGTAAGTTGCTAGAAATCACCAATTCTGACTCCAAATGATGACGGGCTTATTTCCTCCATTCAGCATAAGCTTGTAGACTCTGGTGAGAACAATGTAGAAGGCTACCTGGCCAATTGGCGTGTACAGGCTTTGCAGTCAGTAGATCCCTATCCTGCCTCTTTTCCTTACCAGTGAGGAGGACCACAGAAGGCACTCGGGATTCTTGAGGCTCTGTTTTCTATGGGAAGATATAGTAAGTTTTTTGGGGTTTTTTTTATAAGTAATCAAAAATAGAAATCTTATTTAAAATTTTATATCATTAACTTGTATTTCACTTAACTTTTACTTACATCATCAACTGTTAACTATGCTTAGTGTCCTGAGTTAATGAATTTCATTAGAATACAGTGAGCACCATAGGCTTAGAAGTCTCTACTTTCTTATAGTGCAGCCTCTTACGTAGGCAGAATAAAGTCAGGCAGGTTATAGACAGAGAAATGAAATGAAGGGTCTTTAAAGATCTCCCAGAAAATGGAGGGAAGGTACCATAACATAGGCAGGAAGGACACTGGGCTCGGTTCATGTTTCAATTGGCTACTTTTGTAAAAATGTTCTGGAATTTTCAGTTTTCCACTGGCACCCAAGGAGCTAGAGCCAGTCTTATTACCTAGAAAAAAAGAGCAGCCATGGACGTGTAAAATCTATGCTTAGAAGGGCATGCATATAAAGACATTTTCCAAACTAAGTAACAGCGGCTGTTACCACATTTGTAGTAAGTGAAAGAAATCAGGCAATGCTAAAGTAAAATAAATTGCTTACAGCTTTAAAAAATTGCCTTTATTCAGAATCATATGGTTTTTTTAAAAAAATCTTACCATTATGAAAGTTTAAAAAAATATAGCACTCCGTGCAATGAAATACTACATTTAATTAATTATTCAAATACTTAAGGCAGGTTTCTCACAGTTTACGTGTGAGAATTAGCATGATCCAAATTCCAATATCCATTTCTCATATCTTTCAATGTCTGCAGCAGATACTGACTTAGAAACCTTTTTTAAAGCCATTTCAAAATCCTCCATGGTTGTGGGCATGTGCATTTCTTCTCTTGAAAGATTTCGGATTTCTTCTGGGGTCAAACCTTCAATGCGCCTTCTCATTGCCATCAAGGATGCATCCCTAGGTTTTAAAATTGTTTTAAGTGATATTTTGATTGAATGAAAGCCTATTAAGTAGAAAAATATATTTCCTACATGTCCAGGAAAAGCTACTTGATCCAATTAGGTGGTTTCTCCTTTCCCCCTCGCATTTTGTGGAGAAAATTTAGATTCAAGAACCTCTTTCCTATCTCCGAGTTTTATTCTTCATAGCAGCCACCATTTAGGCAAAAGGATGGCAACATATGGCTTTTAAACACATCACTAATCCTCACAAGAGCCCTACCCTGACAGGCTCACTTCTGAGAGGAAAACTAAATCATCCGAGTTAAAACTTGGACTAGAATAAACTTTATGAATAAGCTGGATTAGAGGCAGGCTTTTCATTTTTTACTGCTATTCCTGTCACATTTAGGACATTTTCACTGAAACAGATTGTACTCTACTTGGGTATGCCAAGTCAATTTATTTCACAATTATATTTCCTTCATGACAGTATACTAAACAACTGCTCCAACATCATTTTAGTCCAAGACAGATTTTCTATTTTACACTCACTGTTCCAACATTAGCTTCTTGAACTTGTAGTTTTCAAATGAGCTATAGACTTGACCTGTAAGTCAAGATATACCAGTATTTTACCAGCACCTGCTAACACTAAATACCAGAACTTGTGTCTTTGATGTAGACTGTAAAGTGTGTCTTTATCTTAACTTGGCATAAACACGTCGTAAGTTTAGACCACAAAAGTCCACGCCTCCAAAATAATTCATACCTGCACACATTGGTAATGTCCGCACCTGAATAACCTTCCATGTTTTCTGCTATACGTGCAAGGTCAACATCATCAGCCAATTCCAGTTCACGGAGACTTATTCGTAATAGCTCCTCTCTGCCTTTTGCTAGTGGTAGAAACAAATTTAAAACTATAAGCCTTCCACATAAACACAGTGTATTAGTTTTCTTCAAGTCCACTTTGTATGAGAAGTTGTTTACCAACTCTGAGAGCTCATTTGCTTAAACATTTAAGAGCTATTACTTAACTGAATTTTACATTTCCTATTACCAAGGCTTTCAGGCTCTAGATACAGCCAAGCCAGTTAATATAAGGAAAAACATCCCACATTTGTCTTTTGAAAAAAAGTTAATACCAAATTTTAAAATTGCTAAGAAAAACGAAGAGTTAACGTGAGCTTTCTGACAAGATTCACATGAAGATACCTGATGGTAATGGAATATAGATTCTTTTTTCAAGACGTCGTCTTAAAGCCTCATCAATATCCCAGGGAAAATTAGTAGCTGCCAGAACCATAACCATTTTGGAAGGGTCATCATTTTCAGAAGCACCTCCAACACCTAAAAGAGGGGTGAGGGGAGAGTAAAAAGGTAACTTGGATATATAAATAAAGCTCAATTCCTTAAAGATCATCAAATATTTAGCACAGCATTACAAGGCAGTATAATGGTCAAGCCTCTTTAAAACTTCTAAAACAAACTGGTACGTGTGTAAACTTTGGTCCAAGAAAAGTAAGTGCTTGTAGTGTGCAAACACTATGACTCAAAATAATCAAAAGACCAGCTCAACTACTTTTATTTTTCGAATTTCAAAAGCATATGTATCCCTCTCAGGCACATTTAGCTGCATTTATTTCAATTTCGTGGCTAAAAATAAGAGAAAGCATATACGCCAAAGGGTGCCCGTGAAGAGCCATCATTTCTGGCATGACTCCACGCCACTGTCAGTGTACCAACCTAATGCTGTCACACTGCAGTCCCCGCTGTCATGGGGAGTGGTGTGGGCCAGCACCACGAGCAGAGCTTGGTCAACTCCCGCATGTACACATGCCTACCGTCCATCTGAACCAGCAGCTCGGCTTTCACCCTCCTGCTTGCCTCGTGCTCTTCAGAAGTCCCTCTGCGACTACAGATGGAATCAATCTCATCAATAAATATGGTGGCTGGAGAATAGAATCGAGCCTAAAGAAAGAAAGCATGCAACGCCAGGTTTTTATTTCATTTAAAAGGAATGTATAGTTTAGCAACCACGAAACAGCTGAGGAGTCTGTCACACTGTGTATCTTTCCCTCTTATCCTAATATTGGGGGAGAGGATAAAATTGGAACAGCTAAGCCGAAATCAGTGTGGCTCAGTGGATAGAGCGTTGGTCTGCGGACTGAAAGGTCCCAGGTTTGATTCTGGTCAAGGGCTTGTACCTTGGTTGCGGGCACATCCCCAGTAGGGGGTGTTCAAGAGGCAGCTGATCGATCTCTCTCTCATCGATGTTTCTCTCTATCCCTCTCCCTTCCTCTCTGTAAAAAGTCAATAAAATATATTTTTTCAAAATCGGAACAGCTAAAATATAGTTCTTAATACAGACTTAAGTCACTCAAATATTATACGGCAAACTTTTTTTCCCATTCAATACTATAATGATACATATTTACTTAGGAATGATATAAATACAGGATTGTCCTGTGTACTACAAAAATATTAACAACTGGTGGGAAAATATTTACAGGTACTGGTTAAGGGTTCTAAAGTTCTAGAAAAAAGTTGGTTAAAGAGAATCATTATCTTAAGTAAAATTACATAGATTCCCTCTAAGGAATTCTAATTGCCTTTTTTTATTTGACAAGTACTTTTTAAAATCTTCTTAAATAGTGAAATTTATATGGCCCAAGTTTTTTTGTTTGAGATAAAAATTCATATAAAATTTACCATTTAAATTGTACAATTTAGTATATCCTCAATGTTGTGTAACAATCACCACTATCAAATACCAGAATATTTTCATTGACCCAAAAAAACAGCCCTATTTCCCTTCCCGCAACTTGCAATCACTAATTTGTTTTCTGTCTCTCTCAATTTGCCTATTCTGGACATTTCTAATAGATGGTGGGATCATACAGTCTGTGGTCTTTTGTGTCTGGCTTCTTTCATGTAGCACAATGTTTTCAATGTTCATCTATACTGTAGCATGTATAGTACTTCATTCTGTCTTATGGCTGAATAACACCTCCCAAGTTTATTTTTGTACCTTAAATGCATTCTTCCTCAAACCACAGAACAGTAAAGACTAATCCATTAACAGACCTAGTCAAGTATTAATCTAGTAAATAGCTATGTAAGACTCAACAGTATCACTCTTAAGGAGTCTAAAGAAACAATTTATTATAATAACTAAAGTTTCCTTTGTTAATCATTTTTTAAATGAAATATCCAAATTTACAGAATCACAGCACAAGAACTAAATGATAACAGATTTCTCAAAACAGAGCTGAAGTGAATGAACAGCAAGTTAAAGGTTTTTTAAAAAAATAAAAGTCCATCTCTATCCCAATATTTTGGGGGGAGGCAACCAAATTTTTGGTGGCCTTATTCTGACAAGGCATGTTGTGCTGTTTAAAATAAAGATGTTAAAAAAAAAAAAAAAGTTCAGCCCGGCCAGCATGGCTCAGTGTTTGAGCATCGATCGACCTATGCACCAAGAGTCACAGTTTGATTACAGGTTGTGAGCTGGATCCCCTGTATTGGTCATGCAGGAGACAGCTGATTGATGTTTCTCATCAATGATGTTTCTATCTCTTCCTCTTTCCCTCTCTCTCTAAACATCAATAAAGACATTTTTAAAGACTATTAATACCTTTAAAGAATAAACAGTTGGAGAGGGCTCCATAAATCTCATTATAAAAATAATGTGTCCTAGCTGGTTTGGCTCAGTGGCTAGAGCATCGGCCTGTGGACTGAAGGGTCCCGGGTTCTATTCCAGCCAAGGGTACATGCCAGGATTGCTAGCTCAGTTCCCAATGGGAGACATGCAGGAGGCAGCTGGTCAATTATTCTCTCTCATCATTATTGTTTCTATTTCGTCCCCTCCATTCCTCTCTGAAATCAATAAAAATAATTAAAAAAAAGAAAAAATAATGTAATTTAGCACTTTGTCAAAGGCTTCCCCCTATAGGGAAAAAAATGGTTCATTTTCTTGAATATAAACCTTACATTAAAAAAAATGTATCAAATGCATAAAAAGCAGTATCTATGAGCCCTTATATGTCAGGCTCTGTATTAAGCAATTTATGTGTATTAGCTTGTTTTATCCACTAAACATTACAGGGGTAGGTCCTCTATTATTGCCTCTTCTTATGCTAGTAAATGAAGTAACTCAGGATCAGGAAAGGAATGTGCACAGTTAGCCAGCTAGGAAAGTGCAGTGGTGGGATCTGAACCCATGCCCTCCGACTCGAACGACCTCCACATTTAGTCATTCACTCCTTGTAACATTTTTAAAGGCCTGGTTATTCTGAAATACTGGCAATATAATTTTCCCACCACCCTGCTCCAGAAGCTAAGGGAAAACTAATTTTCCAAAATGATTTCAGAGGTTCATTAGATACCTACTGTGGAATGGGCTATTAGTAAGCCACTGAGAACTTCTTAGAATTTGCATCCTGCCTAATAGATTTTCAAAATTGAAGGAAAGAAAACAACAGGAATTGAAAACAGAAGAAGCCTTTACAGTGGTACCTTGAGATACGAGTGCCCTAACATACGAGATTTTTGAGATACGAGCCATTGAGCGAGTCATTTTTGCTTTGAAATACGAGCAACATTTGAGATAGGAGTAATCGCGCGGATCGGCCGGCTGCACACGACCCCCCAGTTTACCGAGACTCGAGTGTCTCATAGTTTCCCACGCCTCAAGGTTACGGAACGAATTAAACTCGTATCTCGAGGAACCACTATATAAGAAAATAACCTGAAATTATGAGGATGTTTGCTGTTTTGTTTTATTCGTAGTCCAGGAAGGAAGATCTGGTATAATATTAGCATGGTCCCAGGTTCTGTCCACCAAGAATAAAAATGCAAGTCTTTGTTACTATCCTATCTAATAAAAGAGTAATATGCAAATTGACCATCACTACAAGACTCAAGGTGGCCACCCCCATGTGGACACAAGATGGCTGCCACAAGATGACCTGCAGGGGAGGGCAGTTGTGGGCAGTTAGGGGTGACCAGGCCAGCAGAGGAGGGCAGTTGGGGGTGACCAGGCCGGCAGAGGAGGGCAGTTAAGGGTGACCAGGCCAGTAGAGGAGGGAAGTTAGGGGAGACCAGGCCAGCAGGGTAGGGCAGTTGGCAGTACCAGGCCTGCAGGGAAGGGCAGTTGGAGGGACTACAACAGCAGGGGAGGACATTTGGGGGGACTGAGCCTGCAGTGGAGGACAGTTAGGGCGATGCAGGCCTGCAAGGGAGGACAGTTGGGGCGACCACGACAGCAGGGGGAGGGGGAGGGCAGTTAAGGGTGACCAGGCGAGCAGGGGAGTGTTTAGGGGGTGATCAGTCTGGCAGGCAGAAGTGGTTAAGGGGCAATCAGGCAGAGGCAGATGAGCAGTTGGGAGCCAGCAGTCCTCGATTATGAGAGGAGTCCCAGATTGAAAAGGGTGCAAGCTGGGCTAAGGGACTCCCCTCAACCCCATGCATGAATTTCATGCACCAGGCCTCTAGTCTACAAATAAGAATGTGTCCTCATACTTATAGCAGCACCACTCCTTAAATGCGGCAAGACTGAAATAATAAATAATGCTTAGCAAAGTCTACTGAATTCAATCCAGAAGTTGTTAAATTACATTTCTCCTACTGATACTAGATTAGTGGGAGTGGAAGAACATAAAAGAAACTCAGAGTATGGAGCAAAGAACTTAAGCCAAAGATTGGGTCATTAAACTTGGGGGATATTTGGTATATCTCATAGACTGGAGGTGATCAAAGTGCCACAACTACTTATGGTTTTCACCTTTTTGCATTAACATACTGCCTTTGTAACTAAGCTACTGATTTTAAAAATACCATTTCAAATTCCTATAGCAGCTTAATAAGCAGATCCTATGTGAGCATGCCCATAAGCTAACAGAGGTGGCTTTTCCTCCAGAGGAAAGAGAATGAAGAGCAACTCCAGTTATTCACATCAGTAAAGGATTCTAGCTTCAGGGGCACAGGAATTATACTCTGGGCACAATGTCAATCTTCCTAGCTATGCTACACACTGGAGAGAGTGACAACTCACTTTCTCCCCCTTTAGAGGTAAAGAATCAGAGTTGTCTCAAACATTCACCATTTCGAACAGAAGGCGAACAAGCTTCTCCGACTCTCCTCTGTATTTCGAAGTCAGCGTGGACGAGGAGACGTTGAAGAATGTGGTCTTGCATTCTGTCGCTACTGCTTTGGCAAGCAGGGTCTTTCCCGTGCCAGGTGGGCCAACCATCAGCACTCCCTGTTGGGAACGTAACCGCGTAAATGAAGGCTTTATCTGTCATTGTTCTAATTACAAGAATTCCATTACTAACGGTCACTTTTCAACCAACTTACACATAATATTAAAACCAAAGACAGCCGAAACCGGTTTGGCTCAGTGGATAGAGCGTCAGCCTGCGGACTGAAAGGTCCCAGGTTCGATTCCGGTCAAGGGCATGTATCCTGGTTGCGGGTGCATCCCCAGTAGGGGGTGTGCAGGAGGCAGCTGGTCGATGTCTCTCTCTCATAGATGCTTCTAACTCTCTACCCCTCTCCTTTCCTCTCTGTAAAAAATCAATAAAATATATTAAAAACAAAAAGAAAAGACAAATAGAAAGGTAAACAAAGTATACTGCATCACAAATGTACTTAAATAATAACAGCATTATTTAAACTATGTAACTCAGAACTGAGACAAAATATAATCAATATTATAATACTGATATTACAATATCATATCCTACCACAGGTATTGTACTATCTGGATATATTTTCTGCTAGTCTTTTTGCTCAAATAAATTAGTTGTTGTTTACATATTTATACTCAAAGAATGTTTAGAATTTTTATCTTGCTATCATTTCACATTTAAAAACTTAAAATTGCCCAGCCGGCCTGGCTCAGCGGTTGAGCATCAACCTATAAACCCAGAGGTCACGGGCAATTCCCAGTCAGGGCACATGCCCAGGTTGCAGGCTGAATTCCCAGTGTGAGGTTTGCGGGAAGCAGCCAATCAATGATTCTCTCTCATCATTGAAATTTCTATCTCTCTCTCTCTCTCCCTTCCTCTCTGAAATCAATAAAAATAAGTAAATAAATAAATACTTAAAATTAGTGCTTAGCTATTAGCATATTTTCAAAATCTAAGAGTTTTTTGATGGTCTCTTTTCAGATCAACCTATGACCTGAAAAAGTACTTATTAGATATAGATATGTCTCATTTCTTAAGAAAAATATCTTCAATAGATGCAAATACCTCCTAATTTCTTAAGAATAGGATACAACTTTGCAACATGACACATTTAAAATAGAGTGTTTTCACATTAAAGGCAACTTTTTTACATTTGCAAATACAAGCTCATTCTAAATCTGCCATGTGTCCAACTTTCCAAGATCATATTGTACTTATTTATTATTCTGAGAACCTAGAAATAGCTTTTGGTCTAAACAAAATTCCGAATAACACAACATACTGTTTTTAATTTCAATTTTCTTTACCTACTCTACTACTTTCTCTCCTCACTTCTCCTAAAACAGATAACTATTGACTGTCTATAGCAATGTACTGGCCATTCACTTGGACCATGCCATAATAAACTTACTTTCCACGGTCTCCTGATGCCCTTAAAGAATTCTGGCATCCACATTGGTAATACCACGGCTTCTTTAAGCAACTTTTTAGCTTCTACCAAATCAGCAATATCATCCCTGAAACAGAAGATATTTCATAAGCCACCTTTTAGAGTATATACTTAACCCTACGGAGTCGTTCTTGAGAACCCTGCGAGCACGTGATTTGCCACTGCTGACAGAATGCTCTCCTTTGGCCCTCGTGCTAAGACACTGTGATAAGGCCATGCCAACCGCAGAAAGAGCACAGTCTGTACTTTCAGTGTTTGTCAGTGATGACTCTCAGCGTGACGAATGAGAACACAGGTCGACAGCCCCCCTCAAGAATTATTATGCCACTTCATTTTAAATTCTTGCTCTTATTGATGCTCATTCCATAAACTTCATGATTTAAAAACAATGAGCCCATTTAAAAAAACACATAAAAAATAAAAAGGGCATAAAGCAGAGACAGGTTGCAACACTGCTGCTTTGCCTCCAGCCCTATTCAGAGGTAGTCACCAAGGATAAAGGGTATCAGAGAAATTGCTAGGAAGCTGCAACCACAAAATTATCACCATCGCTACTACACATAGTATTTTTGGTAATATATTTTATTGATTTTTAGAGAGGAAGGGAGAGGTAGAGATAGAAACATCAATGATGAGAATCATCAATTGGCTGTCTCCTGCAATATCCCCTTACTGGGGATCCAGCCCACAACCCAGGCATGTGCCCAGACCAGGAATTGAACAGTGACCTCCTGGTTCATGGATTGAGGCTCAACCACTGAGCCACATCAGCCGAGGCCCACATATTTTGAATGAAATTTCTGTGATCTTAGTCCCATTCTGTAATTAAGATTTTTTATTTAGTAAAAAATTATTATTTTATTATTTATTTTATTAAAAAGTCTCAGATAAAAACTTGGTACAGCTTCAACTGGAGTTTTGCATTATATGTAACATTCTCATTGCATAGACTCTGGTTCTATTCCCAAGAACTGATCTTCAGTGCATGCCCACATTTGCTCCATTTTCTAACCCAAAAAGCATCAACAGCACACCCAATTATTATAACTTACCATCGAACATTGGGATTCTGAGAAATTATATCTCTTTCCAAAGCTTCTACTAAGTCCTTATCATATCCAGTACTATCAAATTTATTGGTCTCTGGTTCTGTAACTGCGGCAGGTGATTTGTTCTACATCGGGACAAAAAGACAAGAGCTTTTGATTGAATCAAAAATTGTATTTTGTTTCTGTGAGTCAGAAAAAAAAGATTGGAGTCAAGTGATATTTTTTAAAAAGCTAATAGTACAAGTAATAAGGGCAGAATCAAAGACTAGAAGTCATCCTTCTATATCAGAGTTTCATCCTCAATATTTAGTTTTTATACAAAAAGTATGACAATGGTGTTAAAAACAAAAATATTATGCACATGAACTGATGAGAATAAAAAAATTAATACTGAGATGAACTGTGGTCACTATGAACATCAGATATGTGTGAAATTCGTCTCAAAGCTTCAGAGGAGGCAAGGTTAAAGACAGATGGATTATTTACCTAAAACTATGGCTCAATCTTTAACCAGTCCTCGTTAATGTTCCTTAACACGTTAAGGGCCAGCTTGTTTTGTTTTCCGGATGCAAAGTATAGTGTCAGTCACCGGTGACTGTGTTAAATATCCCTGTTCACTATTCCCACCCTCCCTCCAAAAGAGACATCTCAGTCCTTAGGTGAGATCCGCTCCCATCTTGTGATGTCAGTCATTAGGGCCACAGATCCAAAATATATTCTAAAGTACTCCAGAGCACGATGGCAAACTCATAGGGCACTTGAAAGGTATTTAAAACAAAAATGTTTACATTGTTGACAGTATTACAGATGCCCCCACTTGAGATTTTAAATTTTTGAGGGAAGCATGGCAACAACTGTTGAACACTGGATAAACTATCAACCTAAAGTAGTTCAGTTTTCTACATGAAGATCACTACATTCCTTTCAGAAATGCCATATTTTAGAAAGCTAGGTTTTTTACTATAGCTGTGGTAAGAGATATAATGGGGAAAATTGATGTGGAAGAGGAGTAAGAATGTCTATTCTCCAGGGTCTGAGAAATCTACAGTGGCCAATAGGTGTTGATAGGACATAAACAAAGTTCTTTGAACCTAACCTCCTCATAAATAGTAGGTATTCTTTATGTCCTAGGAGCTCTGTGAAAAAGATTATTGAGATACTCATGAATTTTATGAACCAAAATTTTATGAAGCTCTGCATTAGTGTAAATAATCATTTACTTGATCTTGTATTAGGGTTATTATCCCATCTCCTAACATTTCATTACCCATAACATGATGATTTGTCAATGGTGCCCTCTACAGTCAACATTAATGTCTAGACTTAATCCATATTTATGATATTCATAGTCTTACACTAGATTATTAAGTAAGCCTGTTGCATACTTTACAGACTGTACAGCATCCAATACTAACCTTAAAGGTATACGGAAGCATTAACATTTAGAAGAGGAGGTTATCTTTTCTTCTAAGTATTTATGAAGTTGTTATTCACTCAGAGTATCTACCAAGAATCTGTTCTGTGCTAGCAGCTGTGGGGGCAGAAAGAAGACACTGTCCCTGACGATTGGAAAAGTACACGGGAAGATACATATGGGAGACACTGTCTAGTTCTTTTCTTTTCTCCCACAGAACACAGTGCTGAGGGAATGTTTTAGCCAAAGCAAAACAAATGCAAGCTAAGGAGAAACAATTCTATAACAGGTCAGGAAAGAGAAGTTATGGCATTTCAAATTTTGACATTTTTAATAGGATTTCATTGATTTAGCTGAACTAGTACAATTCTCATTAAGTATATCCCGATGCAATAACTTACTCTAAATTAATATACTAACAGCTATGAGGAGGTAAAAGAAAGCAGCAGAGAGATTTTTTAAAATGTAGACACCTTTTGGATGCTCAAAATGAAGCTGAAGATGGCCAATTAACCAGGATATCAATCCCTGGGTTTAAAAAACATTATTTTAAAAGCTGACAAAATAATAGACGCAAAATCCAAATCCACTGTCTCCATTAAGAGTTAATTAACCTGGAGAGTGCCTGGAAGCTCTGTGTCCCTTCCCTCATTCCTCGTCCTATGCATCTCTTCCATCCAGCTGCTCCTGAGCAGCATCCTTTTAACAACCCAGCAATCCAGTAAGTAAACTGTTTTCCTAAGTTCTGTGAGCTCTCTAGGGAATTATCAGGCCTAAGAAAAGAGCAGTTTTCATGACTGGAAATTATTCAAATCTGTACAGTCTTCATTTTTAAAGTTAAAACGTAACTTCTTCATTTATGAAAGTCAGTAACATTTACCTTTTCCTCTCTTCCTTTATTCTGTTCTTTCTTTTCCCGGCAGCGCACAGCTTTCCCTCTGTCATTCTGAAGGTTGTGTGCAGACGGACGGTGAACTCTGACAGTTGTGCTTGGACGGTTACTGTGTGCTTTGGGGTCACTGTTTTGAGAAGACTGCCGTTTTCTAGGGCCTGGTGAGGGTCTAATCAAACACAAGATCATTAAAATCATAATCGGCCCCTGGAGTTGGTCCAAATAGAGATGAACACAAATAGTGCATGAGAGTCCATGAACTGAAAAACCAAGGCATTAATTGCCTACAAGATAGGAGTGAACTCCTCTCCCACCTCCCGCAAGAGGCATGTTTTTCTCAAAAGGCCTCTACTTACCTTCGTTCAACAGGCACAGGCAAGGACCAGACTTCTCCCTCAGAAGCTGGAAGCTCATGTTGTGCAGCTTTCAAAGGAGAACTGTCTAATTTAAAGCTCTCCAGTGTCTTCATGATATCCTTAACATGCTTAGCTTCCACATTTATTTCCTGCCACACCTGATGGAAGGAGAACACAGCTATTGATATTTTTATAATTAATAAATCACTGTCAAGATTAAACTAGTGCCTTTTATTAGCGATGTTAGAAACCTCCACTTTTGCCCTGGTCGGTGTGGGTCAGTTGGTTGGAGCATCGTTCAGTACACCAGACAGTGGTGGGTTTGATTGCCAGTCAGGGCACATACCCAGGCTGCAGGTTTGATACCCGGTCAGGAGACATGCAGAGGCGGTTGATCAATGTTTCTCTCTCTTTCTCCCTCTTCCTCTCCCTCCCTTCCTCTCTCTAAATATCAATTTTTTAAAAAGAAGCCTCCATTTTGACATCAAATATTCAATAAATCACACCAAGATATTCTGTTAAGATTTTAATAATGGTTCATTAATTCTTTGTTTTCAATTGCACAATTAATTCTGATAAAATGATTTAAATATTCTAGCTAATTAAGCCATGTTACTGACTTATGGTTTTTATTCAAATTGCATAACAAATTAAAAAGTTAGATGTAATTTTAAAGTTTGGTAAAATAATATTTTTATAAGCTGTACTTTGATGGATTTTTTGATGCTATTGACAATTTTTTAAATGCTGATTAGAATCCACTAATTTCATAACTCACTAGTGGATTGCAATTTGGCTTCAGAAGATAAATGACTGAATTCACATATAACCAAGATGTTTTTTAAAAGCAATCTTGACTCAATTTAAAACCTATACACATATACTTATGAAACGTTGAAATGAAGTTGGTAATGTTTTGTCTTAAAACTAAATGACTTAAGTATCTTTACAAAAAAAGCTTAGACTTTTAAAGTAAAAGTATCTGGCCTAAGAACAAAAGGTCTTACAAGTCTTTCAGTGACAAGCAAAACTCCTTATGAAATACTTTCCCCTTCCAGTAACGTCAGAGATATGCAGAGGCAGATTTAGGAAAAGTGGTTACATTTTAAAAAGTAGGATATTTTCTCTTTTAAAGAAATTAAGGACAAATATGGAATACTATTAAAAAAAAAAAAAAGCAGCTCAGTAGAATCCAAGGGATACTATTCTACCTAGAAGACCAGCTCAAAAATACTATTAATTTCTGTAACATTTTTTTCCTCTGTGACACAGTTGAACCTTATTATAAATGCCACCTTCACTGTACCTATAAGTTCTACAGTTTCCACCTGTGAATTTCTATTGGTCTTCAGTGACTAATGTTTCTCAAATGGAATTCAAATATGGTCTCTTTTATCCTGTTCTATAGAAAATATGGTATCCATGAAATTCAGGTGTCATCTGCAGTTTTGAAAATGGCTTAATAAAGTCAACTCTAATTTTACCAGATAAAAACATGATCTAGAAAAAAAATTGAAAACTATTGCTTAAAAAATATCAGATTCCAACAATTAAAATAATTAAATAGAGCTTATAATATTGATGATGGTGAATATAAACTATTACTGATATAATAAATCAAGTTTCAAATAACATTATATACAAATCCACGTAACAAATGATATACTCTCAATGTGTAACTGCAAAAAGCACTGATAGCTGAAATCTCCTGAGTACTTCAACCATGTAAAAGATACGTAAGTCATGATTCTCACCTGCTGCCATTTCTGCTGGAGGTACGTATCTTTGACTGAGTATAGATACTTGTTCATTTGGTCAAGAACTCCCTGATAATAGACCATCGCAGAGTCATAGTTTCCCAGCAATGCATATTCACGAGCCAATTTTACATTCTCACTAATCATAAGAAGACTCATGCTCACATGTAAGCTAAAAAAAAAAAAGAAACATTTCATATTATATGTTTCTTAAAAGTAAGTACTACAAAGAATTTTTTAAAAGTATACTTTCTAGGGCTCCCTCCAGAAGCTCACAAGCACATACATACTGCACTTTCCATCTCTATACATCTGCTGCTCGTGCTATTTTTTTTAAATATATTTTATTGATTTTTTACAGAGAGGGAGAGGGATAGAAAGTCAGAAACATCGATGAGAAAGAGACATCGATCAGCCGCCTCCTGCATGCCCCACACTGGAGATGTGTCCGCAACCAAGGTACATGCCCCCGACCAGAATCGAA
The DNA here is from genome assembly GCA_011751065.1 of Lasiurus cinereus. Taxonomy (NCBI): domain Eukaryota; kingdom Metazoa; phylum Chordata; class Mammalia; order Chiroptera; family Vespertilionidae; genus Lasiurus; species Lasiurus cinereus. The sequence goes on along the minus strand of JAAGEH010002529.1, from coordinate 5,862,063 downwards.
CCTGGGACCTTTCAGTCCGCAGGCCGATGCTCTATCCACTGAGCCAAACCAGTCTCGGCAGCTCGTGCTATTTTCAATCCTTCAAAGAAATTCCTTAGTTCCCAAAGCCAAAGCCTACCTATGTGTCAACGCCCAGGTAAGAGGGCAGTTGTCCTGTATGTCAACCTCTGAAATTCTCCGTTCAACATAAAGCCGCCCCCTTCTAAAGTCCCTTGGCACTTTATTGGGACTTTCATCTCAAGGCACTTGTCTACTGTGAATTATAGTTACTGATGTGTCTAATCTCTACTAGACCAAGTTATTTGGGGGTAGGATTAACATCTGGAAGGTGTGAGGTTGTATCCTCAGTGTATGGCAAATAAGTACTATTGAATATCTGCAGAACAAATGCAGAATGTTAGATAGTCTTTGGAAGGCAATGTAGAACAGCAGAAAACGTGTGTTTTGAAGTTAGAAAAATGATGGTTCCAATTCTAATTCTGTCAACTTGGTCAAATCAGTGGTTGAGCATTGACCCATGAACCAGGAGGTCACAGTTCAATTCCTAGTCTGGGCACATGCCCAGATTGCCGGCTCAATCCCCAATGTGGGGTGTGCAGGAAGCAGCCAATCAATGATTCTCTCTCATCATTGATGTTTCTCTCTCTCCCTCTCCTTTCTTCTCTGAAATCAATAAAAACAATTGTAAGCAAGATTAATGGGAAATGTTGGTGGGTGGAAGAGCTGAAAATCAGCAATGCCATACTACAGAAGAAGGGGTGGGTTCTATGCTCCTTTGGACAGAGATTAAGTGAGATGGGATCACAAGAACCTCAGGGAGATGTAGGGATGTCAAAATCACAGCAACCACCTTCTATTTTCTGCCAGCCTTTGATATTTCTCATTCTTTAAACAACTGTTGTTCCTTTACCCCGTTAGACTTGATTAATACATGTCACGTTTTATGTATTAGGATATATATTCAAACTCAAACATTTTTAATCTCAGCTATTTGGTTTAATTCCAAAACATAAGGTAAGACAGACGTCAAGATAACTACTACTGGCCTCCTTCCTGAAAACCAATCCTAGAAGAATAACCATTACTTCACAGAAGATTGATGGGTTGCAGAATTAAACATAAAATTCTGAAAAACAACTGATCTGACAGATGGGGATGCGGGTCTTGGTGTGTGGGAGGTGCCAGGCAGCCTCAGGTAAACAGGGCCAGGTGAGTTTTTAGCTGAGCCCTTTCTGACCTGCACTGTCCTGGCCAATCCTTGCTCACCCTTGCCAGTGCAAGTCCAGTACCCTTTTCTTTTTCTCTAAGTGCATAGAAAAGGAAATTTTATTAAAAGGTCTCCCCCTTTAGAAAGCTTCAGGCTGCCAAAACCAGTTTGGCTCAGTGGATAGAGCGTTGGTCTGCAGATTGAAAGGTCCCAGGTTCAATTCCGGTCAAGGGCATGTATCTTGGTTTCGGGCACATTCCCAGTAGGGGGCGTTCAGGAGGTGGCTGATCGATGTCTCTCTCTCATCGATGTTTCTAACTCTCTATCCCTCTCCCTTCCTTTCTGTAAAAAAATCAATAAAATATATTTAAAATTGGAGAACGAGGTCGCTACATTTTCAAATAATAATAATAATAATAATAATAAATAAATAAATAAATAAATAAATAAAAAGCTTCAGGCCCAGAGGGATATTTTTTTTTTTAGGAGTGGGCTTTTATCTACCTTCTAAGTAGAAAAGAAGATAATTCCAATCACATAAAAGTTGATCCATTAAAAAAAAAGGAGAAGAAAACTGACCAACTCTTTTTTGTGAGGCTGGGATCACCTCAATTTCAAAACTGAGTTAAGAGCTGAAACCGGTTTGGCTCAGTGGATAAAGTGTCGGCCTGTGGACTGAAGGATCCCGGGTTTGATTCTGATCAAGGGCATGTACCTTGGTTGTGGGCGCATCTCCAGTGGGGGGGCATCCAGTAGGCAGCTAATTGATGGTCTCTCTCATCGATGTTTCTAACTCTCTATCCCTCTCCCTTCCTCTCTGTAAAAAATCAATAAAATATATTTTAAAAAAACAACTGAGCAAGAATACAAAGCCCATTTCAATTATGTATGACGAAGTGGAAATCTATATTTATCTTACCTAATAATAGACAAACATGTAAATTGACCATACCTCCGCTACGCCCACAGCCAATGAGTGACTATGCAAATTAGAAGGCCAAAGATGGCAACCGCCCAGCTGCTCCAGAAGCAGAGTGGCGAGGCGGGGAAGGACGCCTGCTATGAGAGGGAGGGCAGGGGGCGAAGGGATCTACAGGAGCAGAGTGCCGCAGTGAAGATAAAACTGCAGACTCTGGATAGAACTGAGTCTGCAGCAAAGACGAAGATGGCAGACTCCAGCCTGAATCTGCAGCAAAGATGAGGAAGGCAGACTTTGGCTGGAGCAAAGGCCTGGTCCCGGGTGCTGGAGGAAAACCAATGCTGGAAGCGAAGGGAAGGAAGGCCTATTGCACGAATCTCTTCATGCAATGGGCCTCTAGTATATATAAAAGGCTAATATGCAAACTGTCCCCTTGGGAGTTCTATCACTCGCTATGACATGCACTGACCACCAGGGGGGTGGCACAGAACGAAGGAAGGCCCTGCCGGCAGCTGGAAGGCCCCAACTGGCCCTGATCACCAGCCAAGCCTAGGGACCCTACCTGTGCACGAATTTTGTGCACCTGGCCTCTAGTCCTAAATAAAATGTTAGCTAACAGTGTCAACTAACTCTTTTTCCCTTTCTCCTTCCCTCCCTCCCTCTCTTTCTCTTCCTCCCCTTCCCCTTCTCCATGATCAGGAAGATTTATCCCAGGAATGCAAGAATGACTTAAGATCAGAAAATGGGCCCCACTCTATGAGAAAGCAGTTACCTTGCTGAGAGCTGCCCGTGTGGAGGCTCTACACGGCAAAGAACTGAAGGAGGGCCCAGCCCTCAGCCGGGAGGCACGGAGGGCCTCGCTCCGGTCACCCAGGGAACTGAATCCTGCCAAGGCCTACGTGCCGGGAGCCGGGAAATGGATCCTCCCCTTCGAGCTGTGAGATCATCAGATACCTTGATGACAGCTCGTGAAAGACTCTGTATCAGAAGCACCCAGCTAAGCCAGGCCTGGAGCCTGAGCAAGGAAACCATGAGCAATAAATGAGGGTTTTAAATCACTAGGTTTAGGGTAATTTGCTGTACAGCTATGAAATGAGGTCTATAAGTAACTCAAGATTGGGCATCTGAGATCCAAAGAAAAAAAGAAAAAACCTCATGACCCAAATAACAACTCTCTGGAGTCACGTAGGTAATATTCTATCTTAATAAAAGCTCCATGACCAGTGATCACGGCTTGGTTACCTCTGCTTGGCACACAGCAGATAATTAGTCTTTAAGTGAATGAATAGTGCCAAGTTTTCGTCTTAACTATTAACATTTCCTACCGCTGTCCAGCTCTTTACCCTCAGCACTGGCGTTCCTTGACCCTCAAACCAGCCCTGTCAGAGCTGTGACTGCCTCTGCCCTGAAACTACATGCCCCACAGTGACACCTGGTCTAGGCGAGAGAGAGGCCGGCTGAGGCCAGCTGCACAGATCTGGATGAGCTTGTATATCAGGCTTCTCATGCCTTCCCTCTCCTCCCTCCCTCCCTCTCCTTAACAGACTTTCTCCTGATCTTTCTTCCCTTCCCCCATTTAAAGTAATAAAAATTGAAATTAAGCTGTTACTTATATAAGAGTGGTCCTCATTTTTTTTCCCCCCTTAGGGCCACGAGTCAATGCTCTAAAACACACAAACACACTCCTGGCCTTCTTTGAAGGTTCTCTGTACTGTGAATATTTCCTTCTGCTCAGATAAAATTCCTTAGGAGCCAACGAATTGACTCTTTCTGCCAAACAAAAATGAAAAGTCAATCCAAGGCCACATTAACAAATGACCTGAAAAATTCTTGGTTATCAAAGGAACAACGTGTTTACTGAAAACAGTATCAAAATATCCTTAGTTGACTAAATGTTGGACAAAAAATAATTCTCTCTGTTCTTTTACTAGTCTGTAATCCAGAGACATTATTCTTCTCAAATAAATGTCAGCACTGTAGTCCTGACCGGTTTGGCTCAGTGGACAGAGCGTCAGCCTATAGACTGAAAGGTCCCAGGTCGATTCCTGTCAAGGGCGTGTACCTTGGTTGCGGGCACATCTCCAAGTAGGGGATGTGCAGGAGGCAGCTGATAGATGTTTCTCTTTCATCGATGTTTCTAACTCTCTATCCCTCTCCCTTCCTCTCTGTAAAAAAGCAATAAAATAAATTAAATGTCAGCACTGTAAATTTAAGATTCTCCAACTTTCAAGAATATATCCTTATCATTACTAAAATTACACTCAGGAGGGCAGAAACTGGGTCTAAGGAGCACAATATCTGGTTATAAATGAATTAGTATATTTCAAGAAAAGCCTATAGACCAAAATTTAACCACCATGAACTGTAAACACTACCTATTGGTTCAGTTAATAAAACACATAAAAATAAGACTGTTCTGCCCTAACTGGTTTGGCTCAGTGGATAGAACATCGGCTCTCGGACTGAAAGGCCCGACTCTGGTCAAGGGCATGTACTTTGGTTGGGGCACATCCCCAGAAGGAGGTGTGAGCCAAACCAGTTAGGGCAGAACAATCTCATTTTTATGTGTTTTATTCATTGAACCAATAGGTAGTGTTTACAGTTCATGGTGGTTAAATTTTGGTCTATAGGCTTTTCTTGAAATATATTAATTCATTTATAACCAGATATTGTGCTCCTTAGACCCAGTTTCTGCCCTCCTGAGTGTAATTTTAGTAATGATAAGGATATATTCTTGAAAGTTGGAGAATCTTAAATTTACAGTGCTGACATTTAATTTATTTTATTGATTTTTTACAGAGAGGAAGGGAGAGGGATAGAGAGTTAGAAACATCGATGAGAGAGAAACATCGATGTTTCTCTGAAAAACGGGCAATAGATCCACATATTTGAATTCTAAGATTTCTCTTCTCTTCCAAAACAAATTCACGACCTTCCCTATCTCATATCTAAAAAATGATACCTTAATAATAAAGATCAGAGCAGAAATAAATGACACAGAGACTGAAAAAAAAAAGATCAATAAAAAAGATACCTTATTCACTTAATCTTTAAAGGAATCTTAGATAGGGCTCTACTTATACTGTAGTTTTTACCATAATGTGCATAGGTCTTTTAAGAAATAGTTACAGAGCACCTACTGAGTTGCAAGGAATTTAACTGAAGACAAAAATAAGACGAAATGAGACCCTGAAATCCTTTAGTTTAGTGAAAGGGGTATCATTTTATTTATTCTAGGTGTATATTTCTTTGCTCAGCACAGATTTAAAAAATCAGTATCAATTTAAAAATATCTGCAAAACTGATGTCCTAAAATAAAAACAGATAAAGTTCAATCATGTATTTTCCTAAGGCATTTCATTGAACCAAATGTATGTTAACTTTAAATGGGACAATACAATATTAAGCAATTTTCAGTATGTTCATGTCTAGAATATGAAAGCAATCATAATGCTAATTGACAGTCCCTGATGATTATGAATAAGCAATGAGCCATGACTAATTATAGCATGACATCCATTTTTCTCACTCTTATAATCATCATATGTCAAATACTTAAGAAGCACAAGAAAGTTCTTCATATATAAAAAGAGCACTGAACCCCAAACCAGTTTGGCTCAGTAGCTAGAGCATCAGCCTTCGGACTGAAAGGTTTGATTCCGGTCAAGGGCATGTACCTTAGTTTCGGGCACATCCTGAGTAGGAGGTGTGCAGGAGGCAGCTGATTAATGTTTCTCTCTCGGTGATGTTTCTAACTCTATCCCTCTCCCATCCTCTCTGTAAAAAAAAAAAAAATCAGTAATATATATATATATATTTTTTAAAAAGCACTGAAAAGCAACCTGCTCAGAAAAAAAATATCTATATTAGATAAGTATTTAGCAAACTTTCTTTACATTTACCTTGAACAATGCAAAAATAAATCAGTGAACATACGGTAATTTAAATGTAAGTTAAAAGCCATATCAAGAAACACTACCAGCATAATCTATTTAGCATATTATCAACACTGACCATTTTGATCTGATGGTCAAAATGTTTGTCTGTTAATCCTCACCTGAATTTTTTTGTTTGTCTATAAACAAACACTATGTTAGTTTGTCTGTTAATCCTCACCTGAAGAATTTTGCCATTGATTTTTCCCCCCACCAAAGGGAGTAGAAAGGAGGGAGAGAGGGAAGGAAGGAGGAACATCTATAGGAGAGAGACACATCCAGTGGTTGCCTCCTGCATGCGCCCTTACTGGGTCTGAGGATGCAAACGATACACTATCTCTTTAACCAGTCAAGTAGCTAAGAAAAAACAAACAAACAAGCAAACAGCAAACATTGTTGCACACAGAAACTCAACAGTTGATACCGTAAATCCCACCAGATTCTCTCATCCTGGGCACCTGTCAGCACGGCGATACCAGGTTCCAAATGAGATGCAGACTACACAGCCTGTCTAGTCCTGAACCTATAGAAGGCAAACGCTGGCCGAAACCGGTGTGGCTCCGTGGAGAGAGCGTCGGCCTGCGGACTGAAGGGTCCCGGGTTCGATTCCGGTCAAGGGCATGTACCTTGGTGGCGGGCACATCCCCAGTGGGGGGGCGTGCAGGAGGCGGCTGATCGATGTCTGTCTCTCTCATCGATGCTTCTAACTCTCTATCCCTCTCCCTTCCTCTCTGTAGAAAATCAATAATATATATATATGTATATATGTGTGTGTGTGTATATATGTATATATACATATATACACATATATACATATATATGTACATATATATACGTATATATGTATATATGTGTATATATAATATATATGTGTATATATGTACATATATATGTACGTATATATATATGTACGTATGTATATATGTATATATATATATATTTTTTTTTTTTTAAAGGCAAACGCTTCTTGAATCACCAGTGCCATCAAGGAACTAGATGTCGCTTTTCCTAGCCTCTATCCCTCTCCCTTCCTCTCTGTAGAAAATCAATAATATATACGTATATATGTATATATATAATATATATGTGTATATATGTACATATATATATGTATGTATATATATGTGCGTATATGTATGTATATATATGTATATGTGTGTATATATATATATGTGTGTGTATATATATATATATATATATATATATTTTTTTTTTTTTTTTTAAAGGCAAACGCTTCTTGAATCACCAGTCCTAGCCTCGGGCGGGTGGGAAGCCGTCAAAGGGGCCACAGGCGACTAGTATCAAGGCCAGAAAAAGGAGGCGGCCGCCCTTTCTGGGTGACAGCCCTCTGACGGCGAAGACAGCGGGGCCCCTCCCCGCCACGCGGGTCCCGCCCGGTCACCCCGTGTCGCCGGCCCGGAGGCCCGCTCTCCACCCGGAAGGCCCCCCCTCAGCGAGCCCCCCAGGCGGAGGGCTGCGGCGCGGCGCGGGGAACGTGGTGACTGGCCTGCAAGCGGCACCTCGGCGGGTCAGAGGTCAGAGGTCAGAGGACGGGGCGGGGGTCCCAGAGGGCCCGGGGCGCGCCCGCCGGCCGGCGCTCAGCGATGCCCGTCTCTCTCTCTCTCTCTCTCACTCCCACGGCCTGCGCGACCCTCCAGGAGCCAAAGGGCGCGAGGGGTGACATTCCCAAAAGACGCCAACTCTCAACCAAACAAAAAAAAAAAAAAAGGGGGGGGGGGGCCCGGTCCCCCCCGTTCCCCCCCCCCCCCCCCCCCGGGGGGGGCGCCGGGATCAACTACGGAAAGAAGCAGCTCCTCCGCGGGGTCACGCCCGCCGCGGCGCCGTGGCCGCGTCCGGGAGGGGACCCGCCAGCCGGACGGACGCTCAGACAGGCTCTCGCGGCCGGAAGCGTCCCTCCGCGGCACCGGTCCGGAGAGGGGGGCCCTCAGGAGCGCCCCCCAACCCCACCCCCCGCCCCCAGGGCCCCGGACGCCGCGCGGAGCGGGGCTGGCTCTCTCGGCCCCCGGGCCCCGAAGCCCCTCTCCGGCTCGGCCACGGGGGTCGGGGGTCAGGGGTCGGGGGTCCCCCCCCAGCACCGGGCGAACCAGCACTCACTCACTCACTCACTCACTCACCTGGGGAGGCCGAGGCTGCTCGGCAACCGCCCCCCGGCAGGTGGAGCGACAGGGCGGGGCGGGGGAGGAGGGCCCGGCCCAGCCCCGGCGGCGGCCCTGACCGCTGCTCACCGCGCCAGCAGCGCCGGGCCCAACCGCCGACAGCCCCCGGCGAAGCTCCAGCTCCCCGAGAATTTGAAGGCAAACTCGCCAGGGTCACTTCCGGTGCCGGGAGGACGCGGGGGGGGGGGGGGGGGGGGGGGCCCCGGGGAGTCCACCCCCCCCGGGGCGCCGCCCCCGGGGGGGGGGGGGGCGGGGCGGGGGGGGGGCGGGGGCGGGGCGGGGGGCGGGATGCGCCTGCGCAGTCCTCGGCGCCTCCCTCCCGGCGGGGGTGGGGATGACAGCCGGGATGGCCATGGCTTAAGCAAGTAGTACCACGTCTCGTATTTTTTTCCGAAGTGTATTTGCTCATTTTTCTCCTCCCATGTGACTTTCATCAGACTCCTGAGAAAGTAAGAGGTCAAAGTGTCTTTCTTTTTTTTTGGGGGGGGGGTGAGTGTCAAAGGTCATGCAGTTCGTTTATGACAAGTTCTGTTTTGGAACCGAACACTCGGAATTTGGCTGGGGCGCTTGTCACGACATAACGCGGGTGAAACAGGGAGCGGGTAAACTAATACTCAGGCTCGCTGCTTGGTGGGGTTGTATTCTCGTATTTTATTTTATTTTTTTTGCTTTGTTTTTGGCCAACGTTTTTAAATTAGGATGTTTCACGACTTAACAGACACGCGCTGGACAGAACTGTGCTTCCTCCAGTTGGTCTCCTGCTGCGATAGGTTTTCCTTTAGAGGCGCATGGGAATGAAAAGTCTACTTTTAAAGCATCCCAGGGATTTAACAGACTTACGGGCGATGCAGTCTGCCAATATTTACTGAGCAATTACTATGTGCCAGACACTGCTGTAGGAACGGGTATATAGTAGTCAACAAAATGCTGTTATTTTTTTTTAACATTTTACAAATGTTATCAAGACTAAGCCTTTGGAGATCAATGAACCCCAAGTAGAATAAACATAGAGTTCAAACTACATAAAACCAATCACTATGTTGTTTGAGATTAGATACATATATGATAAAAGCAAAGGCAAACATATGTAATACTTTCAACAATAAAGAATTTAAAAAAAAAAAAGGCAAAGGCAAAATTAACCAAAATTCAGGATAGAGGTTATCCCTATGGAGGTTGGGGGTAGGGGGAGGCCGGGGGGTGGGGGAGACTGATTAGAGAGAGGATGCTCAAAGGCTTCAAACGTATTATTTAATATCTACTTTTTCTCAAGTGACCTAATAGGGTAGATAAGTTTTATTCTTTAAATTCATACATACAAAATAATACTTTTTGCATGTATAACATCATCAAAATAGGAAGGAAAGTTTGTCCATTCTTCTGTGCTACCTATAACACAAGTTAAAACCCTGGGAGTCATTCTTGACCACGCCTCAAACAAATCCCATAAATCATTCCTAAATCTTTCTAATCTTCCACTTTCACACCCTGGTCCAGGTCTCCTTTAACTGTCACCTGGGGCACTGAAATCCTTTCCCTTAAGCCAGTCAAAAACACCGTTTTTTTAAGACATTTATTTATTTTGTATTTTGTTGTTGTTTGTTTTTTAAAAATTTTTTTTATTATTATTGATTTTTTACAGAGAGGAAGGAAGAGGGACAGAGAGTCAGAAACATCGATGAGAGAGAAACATCAAGTAGCTGCTCCCTGCACACCCCCTCTTGGGGATGTGCCTACAACCAAGGTACATGCCCTTGACCGGAATCAAACCTGGGACCTTTCAGTCCGCAGGCTGACGCTCTTTCCACTGAGCCAAACCGGTTTTGGCTGTATTTTGTTTTTAAAGTCTAATAAAATCATCAACTAAGTAGAAAATGATAATTTTGCTACGGTGGATATGACCTCAATTGTAATGGAACACCAAGTCCCAACTCTGTTCTTGTTCCATCTTGTGGGAAGAGGGAAAGGACAAGTGGAGGGCAAGCAATGTCAACTTTCAAGTGTACAAAATGGAATTTGCACATATCACGTCTGCTCATATCCCCAGGGCGAAAACCTAGTACTGTGGCCACACATAAGTAGTACAAGGCAATATGAGGGGGCGGCAAAACTTGGGACAGGGGTGAGGGAGGGCTCTGTTAGTGAAAGGAGGACAGAGAGGATGGATGCCGGGAACAGGAGCAGACAAGCAAGGGAATGCAAACGAGGATAAGAAGAATGATGGTAATGCCTTAAAGAAAAACCCCAAGTATCTGTTCCTCTGTGTAAAGTTAACTTAAAATATAACAACATATATATTTTCTTGTAGGCAATTCATAGAATAAAGGATTATTAAAACAGATTAGGCCGTGGCTGGGTGGCTCAGTTGGTTGGGGCATCATCCCATACACTAAAATGTTGAGGGTTCAATTCCCAGTTAGAACAAATGCCTAGTTTTCGGATTCAGTCCCCTGTGGGGGAATGTAGGGGCGGCAACTGATTGATGTCTCTCAAAATCAATAAAAATTTAAAAATAAAATAGCCAACAACTTCACATCTTAAAAACTGGACTCAAATGATACTAAATGCAGAGATTAATAATTAAAAAGATTTAAATCTGTGATCTAAAGAAAGCCTTTAACATGTAATATTTATGAAGCCATTTTACTGGCTTATACTAACTCTATTCAGTTTGCCTTAACCTAACAGGTATTACTAGTTTTATATATTTCCTTAATTCCAAAGCATCCAATTTTTAAATGATAAATTTTCTGAGAATAAAATGATTAAAATAAACTTTTGAATAAAAATAACAATATACTTAAGTGGCTTAAAAGTTAGCTTTCCACACATAATTGAAAGATTTCAAATTTGTTTTTGTTTTTTTATTATCCCAGCAAATGTTACACTAGATAAAATGATTGGGGAAATACAAATAGATTCATTAAAAACACAGACTGATTATTCATATCTACTACATTCAAAAGTATGCAAAAACAATTTATATTGCAAAGCTGTAATTCCTTTTCCTAACAAAGCTTTATTTTATAAAATTGTAGTGTTGTACTGATTCAATTTTAATACAAAATACTTATATACACAATACAATATAAAAGTAAACTGTGGTACAGTGCCTTTCACAAAGGGATATATTAAGGCGCTTTACAAATATACTAATAGGTTGACCCACATTACTTTTTTAGATTAAAACAAATAGGCTATTGTTTCACTTTAAATACCAAATGGATTTTTATTTTTGTTTATTAAAGAAATTGTCTAAAAGTACCTTAGGTAACAGCAGCAGCAATATCTAAAAATCCTCCCATTGTAATTTTCTAATTTCTAACATATTATTAAGTCAGAATAAAACATTTCCACTCACAGTTTTGCACTTTGCAACAGCAGAAGGTAATCACTTTTTTAAAAAGTCAATCTCAAAGTGACTTCTTAGTCATACATTCTATAGTTTCTATTACAAATAAGATAGAAAAGATACAACAATAGGGCCTGCCTTAGGATGTCACTGAACAAATACATAACAGTATCTACAATTACATAATTATAGAACACTTTATAAATACTATTGATATGCATAAAAGTGTAGGTATAACAAAAACAGATTTTAACAAGTGGGAAAATCTTTAAAAAAGAAAACATGTATAACCAATGTTTTCACTCCATTTCAATTGAGAGCATATAGAATTTTGATGTTGTTCTCATCTTTTTGGTCAGGAAGCACCAGATTCTAAACTGGAAGAACTGGATATAGTTTGGGAATAAGATAGCTAATCAGTATATCCAAACTATCAAAAGTTTATTCTGTTAGGAAATTTCAAAAGAATATAAAATTAGTATTGTCTGTTACATTTGAGAAATAAGGGCAAACAGATTTTGTGGGGAAAGAAGGGAAGGAGACAGCACCTTAGTTTTCCTATTACATACATTTAACAAAGCTGGTTTTGTACTGTATTACACCGTAGTAAAACAACTACATGAAAATTTAAATGTGACTTGAGAAAGCCCAAGAGCAAGAGGGATGTCTTAAAATTTTGAGTACTGAGCTAAAAATTCTCAGAACTATTTTGTTTTTGTAGAACTAATCAAATGTTCCATGAAATGCAGACTGGCACCTCATAGTATATTTTCTTACAACTGACTAGAAGTCCTTTGGAAATATTTCTATGTTAAGTCTGTAGAGCCAACCATGTCAGTGCCCTTAAAAGGGTGTGTTTTAGAATGTCTCAGTGCTGTACCAGGCATTCATAGGGTTATCTTATCACATGGTATAGACCTTTTCCATCACAAATTATCAGTGTTTATACAAGATGTGCTGATCTGAACATTAACCAGTAAATTTAAAGCAAATTTCTTAGTTTAATATATCAGAGTTCTTATAGGACAGAGGTCTTTAACCAAGAGTTTATATGTTTCAACATGTCCAGAGCCCCTAAAACTGCACACATTTTATGCATTATGTGTTGATGTCCATTATTCCGGGAAAAGAGTCCACAGCTTTCATCAAATTTTCAAAAGATCAAAATGATCCCCAAAGACCTATCCATTAACTAGTGTGTTGTGCAGTGGTTTACAAGCTGAGCTCTGAGAGAGATACCTATAGAAAGATGAGAACTGTGAGCTAATAAATCTTCTTTGCCCTCCCCAGTTCAACTAGAATAGCTTTGACTTGATTTTACTTACAATTATGATTTCCATTAGATTTCATATAAAAAAAAGCTAAAAAATCTGAAAATCATTAAAATTATGCCTCTTATCCACAATTATTGTTTTGATAAAATTCCTTATCAGTGGAGCTTAAGAAAAAGAAAATATAAATTTTACAAATATAAGAATAGAACCCTTTTCCCCATTCTAAAAGATAAGTTAAATATATTTTGGTATGAGAGCACAAGTCTCCTTGTAACCTAAGCCTATATAATAGGAATGCTGAAAAACATATTATTTAACCTTAAAATAGGTTAGGAGGACTTGAATTTCTACTAGGACCACTATGTAACTTCCTCTAATTACTAATGGCCCCTAAATTACGAGTTAAGTAATAATTTTTTCATCAATCAATAGCCCATAGACAAAATATTGCCAAATAGCCAGCTTTTCCTCTGCCAATAAACAATTCATGTATGCAGCACTGTTCTGAAAGAGGAAACCTGTACCATTAGTGATGACATAATCAAAACTGACATAATATTGAAAAAGTCCAGTTCTAGTGAGTATCCATCATTTCTAATCATTTTCACATGAAACTGAAAATCTCTTCTTAGGATGGTATAAATGACTTTTAAAATTTCAGAGCAAAAATATGGAAAATCTTAGCTTTTAGTGTAAGAAATTTTGATTCATGGCAGCTTTGTTCCTCTTTTAAAAACTGGAAGCAGCACAAACAGCAAATGTTGGAATTTTTAATAAATAGATGCAAACAGACATGTAGTAAGTAAGATGAAAAGAAAGCCCTCAGACTTGTTGGAAATATGTATCCACAAATATAGTCAGGCTTCTTTTCTAGCAACATATTGATGTCTTTTCCAAGATAACAATGGATAGACTGCAGATGAATATGCTCCTGTTAGTGGTTTTAATTTCAATAGCAAACTAATTTCTGGATATAAAGAAAGAAGACAAAAAAGTCTTCTAAGAGTAGTAAGCTAAGATGTACAGGAATCTCCAGAAGAATAATAAAAAAAAAATTCAAGGACTGGTATTCTGTGAAATAACCTTCTGACTGTAATCATGTCATACATCAACCCAAATAATAAAAATTTCATATATGGCAAAAACCAACCAACTAAAAAACCCACCTGGAAGCAGCATTAAAATTACCAATATGTAAAGAAAAACGGTAGTGCTTTGTTTCCTTTAATGACAGTAATTCTTGAGAAACAAATACTAAATATTCTGCAGTGGGAAGTAAAAGAAGTTTATTTTTCCCTTCTGATGAGCATCCTATCAACCCTGTCACCCTGTATTTCTTAGTTCCCAGACGTGAATTATACAAATTATCATTAGCCAAGGAACACACACCACTATGATGGCTTAATTTGGATAGCTTATTTTGTACCAAAAACAAGTTTATGGGAGTGGGAAAGAGGGGAAGGGGGGCGGGAGGGGGGGACGCATTTGTAAATGTGGGGTATATTTCATATTTGGTTAAAGCAAAATAAAACTAAAACTGTCTTTCAAAAAATTTTCAAAAACTCTTGTCTTTTAAAATGATTTAGCATATGTACAAATAGATACCAGGCTTCTCCTTTTAAACAAAGCACACTATTTTTATTATTTTCAGTACTTTAAGTACCAAGAACTGACTATAATATTCAGTTCATAATTTATTTACAACAATTTTTTTTCTAAATTGATTATAAAGGCTGGAATAAATTAACATTTTAAAAGAATTTTTCATAATTTAGGAACATAAAATATTGTGCAGAGCATACACACACAGCTCTGTCACATTTGCATAACTTTACACTCAGAGCCTCAAAACTCCCTGCATTTCAGGCCTTTCTGCAAATCCTCATTTCAGTGATTTCCTAGTGTGTTAAACATACACTAGATCACGACTTTTGATCTCTGAGCCTGTGTGCTGATCATCTTCATCTGACTGTTGCCCTGAGCCTTGCGAATTAATATATTCATATTCAATAGGCTTTGGATAATTATATGGGTAGCCATTGTCATCAAAAAACCTCCTAAAGGTAAATTCATAGAAAGCATGTTCAGGGTGCTTTCCATTTTTATACCATCCATTGAGAGTGTCATTCACATTTTCTTCCTCTTTATCATCACTCCATAATTTGTCAGGATCAACAGGATCAAAATTTGATGTATCTGTTGGGTGTGTGATTTTAGGAATATATGAAGCAGGCTGTTGTCTCAGGTCACTGGAGAAATCAATTGTTCTAAAAAATGGATGAGCTTTTATTTCATCAGCACCATTCTTGCCTAAGCGATCATCTGGTCCTCGGCAAAGTTTGATTATAAGATCAGAGGCTTCAGGACTCAATTTAGCTTGAGGAGGAATGTGAAGAGATGTTTGCCAGTTGATAACCTTTAAAGAAGATTTTTTAAAAATAAGAAGGGAAAAGATAAATAAGAAGTCCAAAATTTTCTCAAAATTTTATACCAAAAGTCTTACTGAACTATTTGTAAATTTTTTAAAAATATATATTTTATTGATTTTTTTACAGAGAGGAAGGGAGAGGGATAGAGAATTAGAAACATCGATGAGAGAAAGACATCTATCAGTTGCCTCTTGCATGACCCCTACTGGGGATGTGCCTGCAACCAAAGTACATGCCCTTGACCGGAATCGAACCTGGGACCCTTCAGTCTGCAGACCGATGCTCTATCCACTGAACTAAACTAGTTTTGGCTGTAAAACATTTTTTTAAATATATTTTTATTGATTTCAGAGAAGAAAGTAGAAACATCAATGATGAGGGAGAATTCTCAGGGGGTCAAGCCTGCAACCAGGATCCTTCAGCCTGCAGGCCAATGCTCTATCCATTGAGCAAAAATGGCCAAGGCCTATTTGTAAAATTTTGCAATAAATTGCATGGTATTTAACCTTCCTTACCTTTAATAATGAATCATTGGTGGGAAATAACCTTTCCTCTCATCCCCTCCTTTTCAGACAACTTCATATTAGAAGACTCGCTGTAAAGTTTTAGCACTACTTGTAGAAATGACTTTCTATTGTGCCTCCCCTGTTCTACATATTCACTTGTATCATAATATCTCTAATACTCTGTAGTACCTATTTATGCCTGTGCTCTTCTACTACATAAGGCTATATAGAGCATAGCCTTTGTATTTGTATTTGTCTTTGTATTTCCTAGTGCTTAGCAAATTGCCTGGCACATAATAGATGTTCACTAAATACTTACTATGGTTTTGAAGAAACAAGAATGATGAAGGAAGGACATAAGGGAAGAAAGGAGAGAAATGTGAGGAGGAAGGAAGGAAAGAAAGGTAAATAAATATCTGTTAAATAAATGAAACCCATTCTTCCTTATTCATATAGGACTTTATCAACTAGTGAAGAAGGAAGAAAAATAAATAACCTCTTCTAGAGACTGTTAATATTAAAGTTTTCTCCTAGGTTAGAAAAAGGAGATGCCTCAAGTAATAAAATGTCTTCGAATATTTTTTTGGGGGAAAAAAAAAGGATGATGCAGTAGTAGTTATTATACCTGGTTCCATAATGTACTTCAAATAAGGGAAATTAACATATACAAGCAGCTGGACAAGTTCTTCACTTTAAAGTTACATTCAGGATTATTTAGTTGAAGGAAAAAAAAAAGAATAGACATAGCAAAGAAAAAGAAAAAGATTTTGTTAATTCAAAGATTGGTCAATAGAAATTAATGTAACTGAAGCACAGAAAGAAAAAATGGAATGAAAAATAATAAAACATGACCCATGTATGACAATATTAGATGTCTACCATATGTATGAATACTAAACTAAGTAGAGGAACAAGACAGGGATGCCCACTCTCACCACTCCTGTTCGACATAGTTCTGGAAGTATTAGCCATTGCAATTAGACAAGAAGAAGAAATAAAAGGCATCCAAATTGAAAAAGAAGAAGTAAAGCTGTCCTCATGTGCATATGACATGATATTGTATATAAAAAATCTGAAAGACTCCATCAAAAAACTAATAAGACTTTTTAAATGAATTCGGCAATGTAGCAGGATTCAAAATTAATGCCAATAAATCTATGGCATTTCTGTACACCAATAGTGAACTTACAGAAAGAGAGACTAAAAAAGCAATCCCATTTACCATCACACCAAAAAAATTAAGATACCTAGGAATAAACTTAAGTAAGCAGGTAAAAGACCAATACGTGGAAAACTACACGACACTGAAAAGATAGAGGAAGATGTAAACAGATGGAAGAACATACCATATTCATGGATTGGGAGAATCAACATTATTAAAATGTCCATACAACCCAAAGCAATCTATAGATTCAATCCACTCTCCATTAAAATACCAACGGCATATTTCACAGACTAGAAAGAACTCTCCAAAGATTCATCTGGAACAAAAAAGACCCTGAATAGCCACAGCAATCCTGAGAAAGAAGAATAAAGTAGGTGGGATCTCAATACCAGATTTCAAGCTATATTACAAAGCCACTGTTCTCAAAACAGCCTGGTACTGGCACAAGAACAGACATATAAACCAATGGAATAGAATAGAGAATCCAGACATCAACCCAAACCACTATGCTCAATATTTGACAAAGGAGGCATGAACATTACAAAGGTGTGTGTCTCTTCAATAAATGATATTGGGAAAATTGGACAGATATATGCTAAAAAAATGAAACTAGACCACCAATTTACATCATACACAAAAATAAACTCAAAATGGATACAGGACTTAAACGTAAGATGGGAAACCATAAAAATAGTAGAGGAATCCACAGGCAGCAAAATCTCAGACATATGCCAAAGGAACTTCTTCACTGATACTGCTCCTAGGGCAATGGAAACTAAAGAGAAAATAAACAAATGGAACTATATCAAAATAAAAGTTTTTTCACAGCAAAAAGAAAACATCAGCAAAACAACAAGAAAGCCCACTGTATGGGAGAACATATTTGCAAATGTTTTCACTGATAAAGGTTTAATCTCCAACATCTACAGGCAACTTATACAACTTAATAAGAGGAAGATAAATAATCCAATAAAAAAATGGGCAACGGACCTAAATAGAATCTTTTTGAAAGAAGCCAGAAGAAAGGCTAAGAGAAACATGAAAACATATTCAAAGTCACTAATTATCCGAGAGATGCAAATCAAAGCAACAATGCAATACCATCTTACACCTGTCAGAATGGCTATCATTAACAAATCAAAAAATGACAAGTATTGGCAAGGATGTGGAGTAAAAGGAACCCTCGTTCACTGCTGGTGGGAATGCAGACTGGTGCAGCCACTGTGGAGAATAGTACGGCGTTTCCAAAAAAACTAAAAATGGAACTCCCATTTGACCCAGTAATCCCACTCCAATGAATATATCCTAAGAAACTAGAAACACCAATCAGAAATGATATATGCACCCTATGTTCAATAGCAGCGCAATTTACAATAGTTAAGATTTGAAAACAGCCTAGGTGCCCGTCAGCAGATGAATGGATCAGAAAACTATGGTACATCAACACAATGGAATACTATGCTGCCATAAAAAAGAAGGAATTCTTACCATTTGCAGTAACCTGGATAGAATTGGAGAGCCATTATGCTAAGTGAAATAAGCCAGTCAATGAAAGAAAAATACCACATGATCTCACTCATTTATGGATAATAAAGAACATTATAAACTGATGAACAAAAAGATAGATACAGGGGCAGTAAAGCATCAAACAGACTGTCAAATTACAGTGGGAAGGTTAGAGGGAGGTGGGGTAGATAAGAGATCAACCGAAGAACTTGTATGCATGCATATAAGCATAATCAATGGACACCAAGACACCGGGGGGTGAAGGCATGTATGGGAGTGGGGTGAAGGGAGCAGTGGAAAGATATGTACACATGTAATACATTAATAAAAAAATATGGGGGGAAAAAGATACTCCATAAAAACTACATTTTATTCTTTTTGTGTGTGTGTGTCCAGAAAAGACTTAAAAGTGATTTAAATAAATCACCATGACAACACAAGGTAAAAAGATTAAATAAAAAGTGGGCAAGCCTATGGGACAAGGTAAACATAGAAATTAATGAAGTATCTAAATCTTCTTATATAATCATCTTACATAATAAAATCCTAATATGTTAAAAAAAATACTAAACTAAGTAGAGTCACAGAAGAAGAGACAAAAGCAGAAGAAATCTTCTAAGAGTAATAACAGGGAATTTTCCAGACTCGATAAAGGTCACACTAGTACATAATGGTGAAATTGCAGAAAACCAAAGTAACAGAAAAAAAATTCTAAAAGTAGCCAGAGAGAAAGGTTCCAGTTCCAAATAAAAGGAAATTTAGGGGAGTCACAAAAGATCAGAAGTCTGGTGGTGCGCACAGCACTGTGCGCAGAGGACCGACTGCTAATTGTGCCGCTGGCATTCACAAGTGGGCGGCAGACAGACCCTCCCAACTGCGTCACTTCTAACTCCACTAAACCCCAGACTCGGGCGAAACCCTGGGGACCCAGACTTGTGTGGTTCGAGCGCAGCAACGCAGCAGTCTAGAGGCACTGCTAGAGAGCGCGTGCACAGGGACCGCTCCAGCGTACCAACATCAGAATTGTGGGGGTGCCAGAAGAGAGAGAGCAAGATACTGAAAACCTATTTAAAGAAATAATGACTGAAAACTTCCCACATCTGGTTAAAGAAATAGACTTACAAGTCCAGGAAGCACACAGAACCCCATATAAAAGGAATCCAAAGAGGACTACACCAAGACACATCATAATTAAAATGCCAAGAGCAAAAGACAAAGAGAGAATATTAAAAGCAGCAAGAGAAAAACAGTTCATTACCTACAAGGGAGCACCCATATGACTGTCAGCTGATTTCTCAACAGAAATGATGCAGGCCAGACAGGAGTGGCAAAAAATATTCAACGTGATGAATAGCAAGAATCTACAACCAAGAATACTCTACCCAGCAAAGCTATCATTCAAAATTGAAGGGCAGATAAAGAGCTTCACAGATAAGAAAAAGCTAAAGGAGTTCATCAACTCCAAACCAGTATTATATGAAATGCTGAAAGGTACTCTTTAAGAAGAGGAAGAAGAAAAAGGTAAAAGACAAAAAATTATGAACAAATACATATCTATCAACAAGTGAATCTAAAAATTAAGTGAATTAAAAATTTGATCAACAGAATAAACTGGTGAATATAATAGAATCAGGAGCACAGAAAGGGAGTAGACTGATAATTCTCAGGGAGAAAGGGGTGAGGGGTATAGAGGAAGAGACTGGACAAAAATCATACACCTATGGATGAGGTCAACGGGAGGGAGGTAAGGGTAGAGGGAAGGGTGGGAGTGGGTGGAGGGGAGCTATGGAGGGGAAAAAAGAGAAACAAATGTAATAATCTGAATAATAAAGATTTAATTTAAAAAAAGAAATTTTTATTGCAATTGAGATAAATATATAGTTTTAGGGGTGGAGGGATTGATAGCTTTTACTATGTTGAATTTCCTAATCCATCAACATAGTGTGTATCTTCATTTATTAAGATTTTCTTTTCATCAATTTATAGCTTTCAGCATACAGATCTTGTTCATGTTCTATTAGATTTATACCTAAGTATTTCATTTTGTGGAAGCTATTGAAAATGGTAATTTTAAATTTTCAGGTTCTGATTAAATACAGAAATACAATAGATTTTTATGCATTTTCCTTAATCTTGACAAACTCATTAATTTTATGGGTTTTTCCTGTGATTCCCTGGGATTCATTATATAGAATATTGTGTTATCTTTTGAGTAGGGGAAATTTTTATTTCTTTCAAATTTAAATGCCTTTTATTTCTTTTTGTTACTGTAAAGCACTGGCTAAGACTTCCTGAACTATGTTGAATAAGACTGGTGATAACAGACATTCTTGCCTTTTTCTTGATCTTAGATTTCAATTTTTTCACACATATACACTTATTTATAAATATACATATTACAATGAAGGTAAAATGAAGAAACTTAGACAAAGCTGACACAAACCTGCGAGAATGCATTACCAGTATACCTATACTAAAAGAAATTCTAAAGGAAAATTTAAAAATAATATATTAAATGCAGTGACAGAAGTTACAACTTGGTTGGGAGTATTATAGACTAGATGATATCTCAAGATACTCTCAAAGAATGATTAAAAACCATCAGAAATTATAAACAAAACCACAACCAGGAATTAACCAAACTTCAGAAAGAAGAGAGGGCTGTGGAAGATAGGAGAGGACATTTCAGACAAAGGGAATGGTGTGAACAAAGGTGCAGAGGACAAAGTGGACTTTAACCATGAACAAAGAAACCTCTACAGAATTTTTAATGGAACTGTTTATGGTATAAATTGTGGGAAACTTCTCATTTAAGTGCCAGAGGTAATTTCAAGTGGAGGTATAGTATCCCCTCTTATTTGTGGGGGATATGTTCCAAGACACCCAGAGGATGCCAGACACCATGGATAGTACTGAACCCTACATATACTATGTTTTTTCCTATCTATAAATACCTTTGCTCCTACAGGAAGCACTTTACAGCTTCTCTTTGTTGTATTTGAATTGCCAACATCACTACACTTGCACTTGGGGGCCATTATTAAGTAAAATAAAGGTTATTTAATGCAAGTACTAAGATACAACAGTTGCTCTGGTTACTGCAAAGGCTACTAAGTAACTAACAAGTGGGTAGCATATGCAGCATGGATATGCTAGACAAAGGGGTAATTCATGTCCCAGGTGGGACAAAACCGGACAGCACAAGATTTCATCATGCTCCTCAGTATGGGACACAATTTAAACCTTACCAATTGTTTGTTCTGAAATTTCCCTTTAATATAGTCTTACTGTGGCTGACTGCAGGTAACTGAAACCTCTGAAAGGGAAACAATGAATAAAGAGGAACTGCTTTATAGACATTTATTTGTAGTTTGGGGCTAGAATGCGCATGAAAGGAAATGAAGCCAGGAGCTAACAGTAACAAAGAGTAAACTGAAATAAATCTTCAAAAGATACTAAAGAGCCCAGCAGGTGTGGCTCTGTGGTTGAGCATCAACATATAAACCAGGAGACTACACTAAAATTCCCGGTCAGAGCACATGCCCAGGTCGTGGGCTCCATCCCCAGTAGGGGGTATGCAGGAAGCAGCTGATTGATAATTTTCTCTCATCATTGATGTTTCTCTCTCTCTCTCTGTCTCTCTCTGTGAAATCAATAAAAACGTTTTTAAAAAAGGTACTAACCATTTTTTAAAAAAATGTATTTACTGATTTTTTTTACAGAAGAAGGGAGAGGAATAGAAAGTTAGAAACATCAATGAGAGAGAAATATTGATCAGCTGCCTCCTGCATACCCCCTACTGGGGATGTGCCTGCAACCAAGGTACTTGCCCTTGATTGGAATCGAACCTGGGACCCTTCATTCCGCAGGCAGAAGCTCTATCCACTGAGCCAAACCAGTTAGGGTAGTACTAAAGATTTTGATGAGAATGAAATATGAGTATAGTTTATAAATGAGGGAGAATATAAGAGTGTGATGAGGGGATGAAGAAGATTAGAGTTCATGCTTAGAATCTTAGTGGGTTCCTATATCCTTTCAAGTTCGTTCATTTAAAAAAAATTTTAATTGATTTTGGAGAGAGTAGAGAGAGAGAGAGAGAGAGAGAAAGAGAGAGAGAGAGAGGGAGGAAGGAAGGAAGGAAGGAAGGAAGGAAGTCAGGAAGGAAGTCATTAATTTGTTGTTCCACTTATTTATGTAGTCACTGGTTGACTCTTGTATATGCCCTGACCAGAGATCAAACGTGCTTGACATATCAGGACGATGCTCTAACCAACTGAGCTACCTGGCCAGGGCCAAATTCGTTCTTTAATTCCAGAATAAGATGCTCTATGTAAAGGACTGATAAACATCTATAATATAAAGGACTTTGTGACGATACTTTTGGTATAGATTCTA
Organism: Lasiurus cinereus; assembly: GCA_011751065.1. Lineage (NCBI taxonomy): Eukaryota > Metazoa > Chordata > Mammalia > Chiroptera > Vespertilionidae > Lasiurus > Lasiurus cinereus. Next base: position 5,839,198 of record JAAGEH010002529.1, on the reverse strand, counting down.
TACCTTACCTTCATTTGTGTTTCTAATGGTGTTTGTGCCAAAAAAGGAGGCTGTCCCACCAACATTTCAAAAAGAATCACACCAACACTCCACCAATCACATAACTGTGTATAGCCTAAAATAAGACACCAAAGTTAACATTAGGTCACCAATTATAGTATAAAATTAAGTTTTATTATAAACCTGAACACTAAGCTATATTCTAATCAAGTCTCAGCTGGAGAATGTTTAGAAAACAAGTATTTTACCTGTTCGTAACAACACTTCAGGTGCAATGTAATTGGGAGTTCCAACCAAAGAATGTGCTAGACATCGCTGGTGCTGGCGTGCAGCTCTCCGTTCTAGTGGCTTCAGTCTATCTCCACATCGACAGTTAGAAGGATCACCCCATTCATTACTGAAATCCATGCTATCTTGCCGTGAATGTTCACCTATAAAGTAAAAAGAAATAAAAGCAGAAAGAACAAGAGTAAACCAAGAGTCTGTTTAATTTCTTGACATCATGGTTTATAGTTAACAACACTTGTCCCTTATGATAATCTAAGATATAATGTATATCAAACCACTGATGGTGTTTATTAATGACTGCAGCTTGTGATCTGCGGTATTAGTAGGACAAATGTTACACTAAGAAAAATTAGCCCAAGATTCAGGAATGTATTCAATGTTAAATGATGACAAAGTCAGGAGTAGGTAGGATTAAGAATTTGTTGCTCAGACTGCTCCCCATTATTACTTTGGACAACATTCTAAACAAATTAGATCAATGTTTCATTCAACAAGTGACAATGATAAGAAAGACAGGGTTGTCTCTCAGGCAGCGTCTCTGCAGGGAAGAAACACAATGAACAAATACATATGTAAGAAACAGGGTTTCTGGTCAAGATGGCAGCATAGGTAAACGGTACTCGCCTTCCACAACCACATCAAAACTTATAACTAAAATACAGAAAGGCCATCATTCAGACCACCTGAAATCTACCTGAATGACAGTCCTACAACTAGGGAATTAAAGAAGGAGCACATCAAGACTGGTAGGAGGGCCCTAACTGGTTTGGCTCTGGATAGAGTGTCGGTCTAAGGACTCAAGGGTCCCAGGTTCAATTCCAGTCAAGGGCATGCACCTTGGTTGCAGGCATATACCCAGTAGGGAGTGCACAGGAGGCAGCTGACCGATGTTTCTCTCTCATCAATATTTCTAACTCTTTACCCCTCTCCCTCCCTCTCTGTAAAAAAATAAAAAATAAAAAATAAAAAGACTGGTAGGAGGGGCAGAGATGTGAGGAGGAATCTCGGGAATCCTGCTGATCCCACATTCATGTGTGGTGGTTTACAATTGGGAGGGATATCTTGGCTTTAGAGGCTTCCCTGAGGACCATGGGGTCCCTGCCCCACACCAGGTCACCTGCCCAAGGTTCCAGAATGGAAGAGAAACTGCCACAACTTCTGGCTATGAAATCCAGCAGTGATTGTGGCTGAGTGACATGGAGACTGCAGGAGTCCCAGGCAGTTCCTTTTAAAGGGAATAGCATGAGACTTACTCAGTCTCACTCCCTCTGAGCTCCAACACTGGGCAGCAGCTTGGAAAGAACATGGGACATTCAGGAAGGAACTAACTTGTCTCAAATCAGGATAAGAGATGGAGGGGCAGTTTTCTCCCAGACAGAAATGTTCCTTTGCTCAGTCCTCCCTACGGCAGAGATGACAGGCTGCGCCATTATCTGAATCTCCATACTAGCTTACACTTTTTGCCCCACCTGGTGATTCTGAGACCCCATCCCTTCCTACTTGCAAGCTCATCCAAAGCATTTCCAGTGGCTTTACCATACAACTGGCCTCTCTTGCTTCATGCTTTGGACTTTCTTAAAATCTCTCAAACAAACAGCAGCTGGTATATGCATGCCCAGTCTCTCTCAATAAATGTCCCCAGGCTCAGCACTAGCAGCAGCCTACCCTGGTTCACAGCTTGGCATCTCCTGGGCACCTTCAAGCTCAATATAAGTAGCAGTCATCTGCAGATTGCTTTGTAGCTCATGCTGGGAGTCCCCAGGCACAGGCAGAGGCTGACTTTGCACCTCCTGGGAGGCCCCAGATGAGTGCACCCAATGGTCAACTTCAACCATGCCACATTACAACCCTACCACATCCACAAGTAACACATTCAAGGTGAGGACTCAGTGAGCACCAAACTCCACTGAAGCAAGTCCTGCTCCATAGGGTTGGCTCCTGCACAGCAACTCTCCACTACAGTCACAGCTGGTCCACAGAGCCAAATCCTGGAGGTAAATCCCTCCCAGTGACACCAACATCCATCAATGCTCAACTACAATAGGACAGTGCACGTAGCTCACACACCTGCCTAGCTCAGGTGACTGGGGAGGCTGAGACATACCAGATTCTATCAGGGCTGGAGGCATACCAGATTTACCTAATACAGGGAAACAACACAGGGAAGCAGCCAAAATGCAGAGATAAAGAAACAGGAGAATGAAAGAGGCGAAATCTCCAGAAAAAGAACTGAATGAAATGGAAGCAATAAAACTACCAGATACTGAATTCAAAGCAATGGTTATAGATGCTCAAGGAACTTATGAAAACTTCAAAGAACTTGTAAGAATTTCAAAGAAATTAGAACAGCAACAACAACAAAAAAGGACGAGGCAGAAATGACATGTATAGTAACTGAAATAAAGAATAATTTACAGGGGATCAACAGTAGAGGATGCCAAAATCAAATCAAGAGTTTTGTATACAAGGAAGCAAAGAACACCTAATCAGAACAGCAAAAAGAAAAAAAATCCCAAAATATGACAGAAACTTTGTAGACCAGAAGGAACTGGCAAGAAATATTCAAAGTGATGAAAAGCAAGGACATAAAACCTTGATTACTCTAAAAGATCACAGGACTTTAGAATTGAAGGTCAGATAAAGACAAGGAAAAGCTAAAAGAGTTCATCAATACCAAACCAGTATTTCATGATATGTTAAAGAATCTTCTTTAAGAAGAAATGAAAGATCAAAAATATGAAAAATGGCCCTAGCTGGTTTGGCTCACTAGAGAAAGCATCAGCCTGCAGACTAAAGGGTAACAGATTCAATTCTGGCCAGGGGCACATACCTGGGCTGCAGGCTCAATCCCCAGTAAAGATGTGCAGGAGGCAGCAGATGGGTAATTCTCTCTCATCATTGATGTTTCTTTCTCTCCTCCCTCCCTCTCTGGAATCAATAAAAAAATATTTTTTAAAATATTATAGCCCTAGCCAGCCTAGCTCAGTGGATAGAGCGTCAGCCTGCAGACTGAAGGGTACCAGGTTTGATTCCGGCCAAGGATACATGCCTGGGTTGTGGGCTCGATCCCCAGTGGGGGTGTGCAGGAAGCAGCCAATCAATGATTCTCTCTCATCATTGATGTTTCTGTCTTTCTCTCCTTCTCCCTTCCTCTCTGAAATCAATAAAGAAATATAAAAAAAATATAAGAAAAAGAAAAATGGCAATAAATGCTTATCAACAATTGAATCTAAAAATCAAAATAGAGGAGGGGCACAAGGTTTACATCGAGAACAGACAAGTGTTGGACAGCAGGAGTCAGTCCCCATGGAGATTATCTTTGATAACAGATTTCTTCTGGGAAATAGCTGAATTCGTGGTTTTGTTTTTCCAAATTCTGCTTCAGCAAGATGTGAAAAAGGGAAGAGGCTACGGGTTAGGATTCCAGATATGATGATGGAAGAGGGCCCCAGTAAACCCTTCCAGAAGAACGGGTCGAATCAATCATCTGCGTGACCCCAGTCCTCCTCCAATGGCTGGTGGATGAGGAAGGTAAATGCCTGCTCTCAGAAGCAGACAACTGGACATGCACATTCATAGCGGAAGGAAACCATCAAGTAGTGGAGGTCTTAGCAGGCTGGACAAGTAAATGAATGTGTATGACTACACAAGAATTACTCTGTGTCCTCATTGACAAATGAGGTCATGTTGGGAATTCCCTCACAGGGATCTGGCATGAATGACATGCAATTCTATAAATGCACATGTTTGCCTCATTAAAAAAATATAAAAAAATAAGTAAATAAATAAAAATAAATGAGTAATGGATCTAATGAACAAAATAAACTGATGAATAAAATAGAACCATGGAATGTGGAACAGACTGATGAATCTCAGAGGGAATGGGGGAGAGGGGCCAGGAAGAGATTAACCAAAGAACTTATATGCACATATGCATTACCTACTGGACACAGACAATAGAGTGGTGAGGGCCTGGGAAGAGGCGGGAACTGGGTGGAGGAAAGCAAGAAGGTGGAAAAAAAGGGGGACATCTTTAATACTCTCAACAATACAGGTTTAAAAATAAATTAATTAAAAAAAGAAACACAGTGATGCATCCCATGTTGAGAATCAACTGCGGTGATGTGACAAATTGAAGTGACAAAGGTAAAAAACAAACGGAAACCAAACATTTAAAAACTAGGGCAAGGCATTCTAAAGAGAAACAACAGTAACAGAGAAAAGACCAGTGTAATTAGAAAAGAGGAGAATGATAGGAAATGGATTGGGAACCAGTGTGCATGGATTTTGTAAGCAAAAGACATGGTTTGCCTTTTGTTTCAAGTACAGTGAGAAGACATTGGAGAGTATAAAGCAAAAAAAAAAAAAAAAGATTTGATTTACATTTAAACAGATAACGGAGGAGAATCCAAGATGGCGGCATAGGTAAACACCTATACTGCTGCCTCGCACAACAATTTCAAAACTACAACTAAAAGACAGAACGGACATCATCCAGAACCACACGAAAGCTGGCTGAGTGGAAGTTCTACAACTAGAGGGAAAGAGAGGGGCTCACGGAGACCCAGAGGAGCTGCAAAAAGCTGAGGTACGGAGACGCGCGCTGAGAGAGCGGGTGCCGGAGTACCTGGCTGGCTTTCTCTGGCGGGAGGGAAACGGAGACTCCCAACGGCATTGAACCCCTTATCTTACGACACTAAACCCCAGATCCAGCCGAAACTCATACGGGGGAGCTTGGACTGTGAAAAGGGAGAAGTGCACGGAAATTTAGGGGAGTTGCAAAGGATCGGAGGTCTGGTCGTGCACGGCACCACGCGGAGGTCGGATTGCTGATTGTGCCGCTGGCTTTCGCGAGTGGGCGGGAGACAGACCCTCCCAACTGCGCCACTTCTGAGTCCACTGAGCCCCTGTTTTGGGCGAAACCCTGGGGACCTAGACTCGTGTGGTCCTGGTTCGCAGGGGAGCCGGAAAGGCAGCGGTTGGAGGCGCTGCGGGTGCGCGCACAAGGACCGCTCCAGCCATTACCCAGTCACGTGAGACTCAGGGGCCGTGGAGGGCGGGGCCGACTGGAAGGCAAGGCGGTCCCTTAAGCCCTGAGACTCCACCCTCCCAAGCTCAGCAGAGGCTTCTGCGGCTGAATCCAGCACAGAAGTTTCCCCGGCACAGTGACAATGCCGAGACAAGGGAAGGGATCACAAGCAAAAGAAATGGAGTAAAACAAACGACTGGATATAGAGTTCAAAACCACGCTTATAAGGTTTTGCAAGAATATGCTAGAAAAGATGGATAAATTTAGTGAGACCCAAGAGAAGATGATAAAGACACTGACTGAAATGAAAACTATTATGCAGAGTACTAACAGCAGACTAGAGAAAGGCAAGGGTCAAGTCAAAAATTTGAAATATAAAGAAGCAGAAAACATTCAACTGGAAAAGCAAGAAGAGAAAAGAATCCAAAAATGTGAAGATAATGTAGGGAGCCTCTGGGACAGCTTCAAGCGTACCAACATCAGAATTGTGGGGGTGCCAGAAGAAGAGAGAGAGCAAGATACTGAAAAGCTGTTTAAAGAAATAATGACTGAAAACTTCCCACATCTGGTAAAAGAAATGGACTTACAAGTCGAGGAAGCACACAGAACCCCAAAGAAAAGGAACCCAAAGAGGACTACACCAAGACACATCATAATTAAAATGCCAAGAGCAAAAGACAAAGAGAGAATATTAAAAGCAGCAAGAGAAAAACAGTTTATTACCTACAAGGGAGCACCCATACTACTGTCAGCTGATTTCTCAACAGAAACGATGCAGGCCAGACGGGAGTGGCAAGAAATATTCAACGTGATGAACAACAAGAACCTACAACCAAGAATAATCTATCCAGCAAAGCTATCATTCAGAATTGAAGGGCAGATAAAGACCTTCACAGAGAAGAAAAAGCTAAAGGAGTTCATCAACTCCAAACCAGTATTATATGAAATGCTGAAAGGTACTCTTTTAGAAGAGGAAGAAGAAAAAGGTAAAAGACAAAAAATTATGAACAACAAATACACATCTGTCAACAAGTGAATCTAAAAATTAAGTGAATTAAACAGATAACGGAGGACCAAAGTGAAAAGAAACCAGTTAAGAGGTTATTACCCCAAGTTCATAGCTTAACATACAAGTTAAGCTTGGTGACTGGGGAGGCTGTGCCCAGTTATTGATGGTAATAGTGGTGATGGAGAAAATTTCAGGATATATTTATAGGTGGAGTAAGCAGAACTTACTGATGAATTACATGTAGAGGGTATGGGAAAAAGAATCATGGTAATGTTAGGTTTGAAACGTCTATTAGAAATCCATGTGAAAGGGAGACACCATTTCTGGAGATTTGGAAGTCACTGACATGGAAATGGTATTTAAATGCATGATTAGATGCTATCACCTAGAAAAATATATCTAATATTAACCTAATCATCTGGGATGTTTGATTAAAACACAATTTGTATACTCTGAAGATTTTCAACCAGTAGACTGGAATACAGTCTAAAAATCTTATTTTTAAGACAAACCCCAAGTAATTCAGGTGAATCTGGAAGACAAAATATATTTACATTAAGCTGAATATTAAAGTAGGTTCAGGTGTCCCAGTTCTATCCATTTACTATCAATCTACTCTTGTTCAACAGAAGGCTAATATTACTTACCTCAGAGGATTGTTCTAAGCATTAAATTAGAATATATGTAAAGTACCTAGTCATAGTAAGTATTCAACAAATGTCAGATCGACTTACACTTCCATTAGCACTTGAAGGGATCTTGGTGAAGCACTGTGGTGTAGTAGAAATAACATGGGCCCTGTAATCAGACAAACCTGGGTTCAAAGCCTAGCCCTTACACTTATTTTCTGTGTGACCTTAGGGAAGTTACTTCATCTAATTCAGCCTTCATTTCCTTATTCTCTTACTAGAGGCCTGGTGCACGAATTCGTGTACAGGTAGGGTCCAGCTGGCCTACCCCGATGGGAGCCCATTGGGCTGAACCAACAGGGGAGAGGGGCCGAGGGTCGTTGGCCGGCCCCGCCTCCAATCAGGATGTTGGTGGCCGATTGGGGGCAGGGTCTGCTGGGGCAGGGGGGTGGAGGGGGGGGAGTGGCGATCAGGGCCCAGATCAGGCTGGTTGGCTGCCACAGTGCATGTCATAGCCACTGGTCATTCCGGTTGTTACACTTTTCCAGTCGCTGGGCTTTTATATATACAGATTGCGTTAATAAATCACATTAATATATACAAATTTTTATGATTTTACTCACCACTCTGGTAGTATTTAGAATCATGTGTCCATCTGAAGCCAGTGCAGAGGCCGAAGTCAGTCAATTTAATATGACCATCACGATCAATCAAAATGTTATCAGGTTTAATATCTCTATGAATAAAACCCATTTTATGAACACTTTCAACTGCACAGGTAAGTTCTGCTATGTAGAATCGTGCCAGATTTTCTGGAAAGATGCCCATTCTAATTAGTAGGCTCATCATATCACCCCCAGGAATGTAGTCCATTACAAAATATAAATTGTCCTTATCTTGGAATGAATAATAGAGACGAACTACCCATTCATTGTCAGCTTCGGCCAGGATATCTCTCTCAGCTTTAACATGAGCAACCTGATTTCGAAGTAGAACGTCTTTCTTTCGAAGAGTTTTTGTGGCATATAATGCCTTAGTATCTACTTTTCTTGCTAGACAGACTTCACCAAATGCTCCTATTCCTAGTGTCTTTATCTTCACAAACATAGACTTGTCCATTTTAGCCCTCTTAAGACGGATGTAATTAGACTCTTTTTGGCAAAGCATCTTTCTCATTTGATCCTGGGCTTCTTGAGATAATCCAACCTAGGTAAATAAACTATATGTTAAATGAAGAATTATTTTCTATACAAAACATTAAGAAATAGCTTGGAAAAATTCAAGCACATATTTAAAGGTTAAGTGCATACTTTTTAATAAAGCATGTTAGAAATCTAAAATATATTTCAGAGAAAAATCAATTATCAAAAGTGCAACTTAAGGGATAGTTAAGAGGATATACAAGGTGAGTATAAGATCCTACTGTGGAGAGCTAAAAGATGATAGCAATGGTCAGCTTCCTACTCCTCTCTAATGTACTCAAAAAAATGTTCCCAATGTGCAACATCTGTTCACATGCATCCTCATCTATCTTTTTATGCATATTCATTCCAAATTACATGATTACTTTGCCTTCATTATATGTTTCTCTTTGAAACTACCTAGTCCTCAAATACTCTTCCTCCCATTTTACCCTTCATGAAAAGAAATTCTATTTCAAGTTCACTTATTCTAAAAAAATTGATATATTAAGAACAAAAAGAATACCTTCTCTAACCTAACCATTAATAGTCTTTATCTTTCTCAAAGTATTAGAATTAAGGGAAGGCTCACAGCCATAACTAACACAAAATGCAAAGAGTTTCTCCTACTTTATTTTTCTTTCCTATTTTGTTTTGAACTAACAACATGTGTGATTACAAGGTAGCTTTAAGATATTTTGGAACATTTCAAAGAATAGTCAGTGTGACTTATTAAGATACACAGGTAAAAACCAAAACCAACTTCTAACTAGATATTGGCTGGCTAATAACTAATGAGAAGTAAAGTCTAATTCTAGAAATGTAAGACTAATTAAAATATAGCAACCTCATGCTTCTGTTAGGATGTGTATTTGCATGCAAAATAGTTTAAGGGTGGCATGCCAGTAGTATAGAACTGTTTCTCTTAAAATCTTACTTGCCTACACAGTAATGGAGGCTACAGAAGTCAGCAAAGCTTCCAACACCATAAAAGTTTAAATCAGCTATTAGTGAAAGTGAAGAGGAAAAAGGAAAAATAAACTAAGGAAATACATACAGACAGACTTTAGTAAGAAATCTTAAGAGCTAAAATATGGATAAATCATATAACCATAGTATTTATCTAACAAAATTCAATTTATAGCAGGAATAACAACACTGTGAAATCAGATTTAGAGAAATAATCTTAAAAGAATGGCTTTCTTAGATTGTGTGAGGAAATTTCATTACAACTTTAAGCCTCTTGGACTTTGAGTGGTAGATGTAAGATTAAGAGTCAAACCTTTGAATTGTAAACACATGATAAAAATAATAGTACCACTATATTTAGTGAAGGCATCTATATGGAATCACAGTAGAGATTAAATTTATTCTGATCTCCTTTAAAGTGGACTTTGATTTAATAATATCAGCACATTTTTCCAGTACATTATAATAATGAAATTAGATGGGTAAATAACTGGAGGGAGATGTCTCTGACACTTTCAAGTAAGACCACAACCTTGTGAATAAAAACACAAGCTCAAAATTACTAAGTAAAGGGGGGCGTGCGGACTAGAAGGGCTTAATGGGGGGGAAAGGAACATATGTAATACTTTGAACAATATTTTTTTAAATTACTAATTAAAAATGAACTTTTCATAAATGTATCAAGAAATGAGACCCAGATCATTTTAGCTCATTTTAAAAAGTTGTAACATGTAAAACCTAAAAAATAACCCGTTTCCATTTCCAATTACACCTAAACCATAAATTATATTTTTAAGTTATTAGAAGAACTTTATTACAGAAATTCAGAGTAAATCTTAAAATACTAAAATGAAATGCTATAATTAAAATACTTTAATGTTTACTGACTTAAATAGCTGATAACATATTTAGCTACAAAAAGAAAGAAAAATACTGAATCACAGTATTTTAAAATGAACGCCAAGGAAATAGATGATCAAGTATAAAAATGGACATTTTAAAAGGTTTTACCCGCATCATTTCATTCTCTAATTGTTTTTTACGATGTAGACGTTGCTGATGAGATTTGAGAACATTTTCTACATGTTGCTCCATAAAGAATTTAAATGCCTGAGGAGAATAACTTTGAATCCGAGATTCCCTTCGCTCTTCATCTTTCTTGTTTTTCCTAACGGTGATAGGTGAAGTTGTAATCTGTTTCTTTTCTTTATCCCCAGTATCAACATTTTCGTAACTTTTTTCACTCTCATCTTCCTTGGGCCCAGCTGACTGATCCTCTTTGTTAGATTTATTGATTGCTTCATATGGAGGAACAGATGCGTTTTGGTGTAGCAGATGTTTTGGATAAGGTGGTGGTGGACCTTGATAGTTTGGAGCTTCAGCAACAGGCGACATAACAGTCATATTTGACGTGGTTCCCTCAGGAAAAGGACTAGGTTGAACAGTTTGAATTGGCTGTGGTATCCAAGAAGGATGAGTAGGTGCTAAAGCAGTCTGTAGCTCCGGTTTTAACACGCGGATGCTTTTCACGGGTTGCTGTATTGGAGCTGGGGTAATTGCAGTGACTGTTGTGGCCGAAGGCTGAGAATTAGCAGAATGACTTGTTCTGTTTCCTAGTGGGTTATTAAAAGAATTCGACCTCACTGGTATGTTAGGCTGCCAGGTAGGGATTTCATGTCCCATGCTTGGGGATGACTGGGCTGGAGCTGAAGATGATTGAGGCCAAGTTGTTTGAAGTCCAGCAACAGTAATGTTATAAAGTTCCATATTGTGACTATTTCTATTTGGCACCATCATAGATTGAGGAATATTTCCATTTGTGTATGATGAAGGAGCAGCAGATCCCCCCGTTTGTAAAGCAGAAGGGCTCTGTCCATTAGTTGGGGTCAGAGGGTATGGAGGGGGTGGCTGCCGATTCACTGCACCAGTAGGGACATTTTGGTGTATCATAAAATCAGTCTGACCACTACCATTCTGAATTCCAGGTCTCCCCGGTGGGTAGTTAAATTTGTTAGAACTCTGCATGATGATGGGTTGTCTGCCGACAGGAACAGAACTAATGACTCTCTGTCCCTGATTAGGAGGATTCATCGGGGACATGTTCAAAGGCGGTGGAGGATAGCCCTCCGGCCAGGCTGCAGGTGGAACAGGGGAGATTCGAGAGATGACATATTCCATGTTCCCCGAATAGCGCTTTGTTTGCGAGTTTGGTTCCCAGGAGGGGGGAGGCGGAGTTGTACCTCTCGGAGGAGGAGTCTGGCCTCTTGGGGGTGGTGGAGGAGTGACACTCCTTACTTGAGGAGGTGGCGGGGGGTTCACTCTCTGTCCGTTGCTAGGGTGAGCTTGAGCAAAGGCTGTGATACCGGATCCTGACAAAGGTTTTCCTACATCTGTTTGTGAGTTGGGACTTTCGGAACGATAGGCCACACTTTCTCCTAGTGGTGGGCCATGTCTCTGAGGAACTAAGGATTCTTTAGAACCTTTCCAGCTTTGTCTGCGGTTAACTGATTGTTGCACACTCCCTATGATCATAAAACAGAGGGGGGAAAAACATTTTTAACTTCTTATTTTTGAAAAATTTAGCTTGGAATTCTGACACTACTAAATGATCATTTTCTTTCAAGAATCATACAAATCAGGGAGGCAAAGGGGGGAATATGGAGAACATCTGTAATAGAGACAATAAAAAAATAATTATAAAAATCAAATTTCAGTAAGTGGTTTTATTTTACCTTTTAAAATTTTATTTTTGACTAGCCAATATATTCTCATAACTCAAAATTCAAAAGGTACAAAGGAATACCCACTTCTGTCCATAGCCAATTAGTTTCCTTCCTTGAAGGTAACCAGTCTCGTCAATTTTAGGGATACACAAGTAAACAGTATACTTCCTATATATAATATAGTGCCTTGCTCTTTTCATTAAAAAATTGAAGATTCTGCCCTACCCGGTTTGGCTCAGTGGGTAGAGCGTCGGCTTGTGAACTGAAAGGTTCTATTCCAGTTAAGGGCACACGCCCAGGTTGTGGGCTCGAACCCCAGTGTGGGGCTTGCAGGAGGCAGCAGATCAATGATTCTCTCTCATTATTGCTGTTTCTATCTCTCTCTCCTTCTTCCTTCCTCTCTGATATCAATAAAAATGTATTTAAAAAAAAATGGAAGATTCTGTATCAGTATATAAAGTGTTTCCTTACTTTAAAATGTTATCAATTGTTTTACTATATAGATATACCCAAATTTATTTAATCAGTTCCTTTATTGATGGATATTAAGGTTGTTTCTAGCCTGTTGCTTTGCAAAAGGAAAACAAAAAGCCATGAAAAATTTCATTTTAGCCTCACAGGTTTGGCTCAGTACACCAAGAGGTTGGTTGCTCTAGCACATACCCAGCAGAGGGCGTGCAGGAGGCAGCCAATCTATGTTGATATGTCTCTCTCATCAATGTTTCTAACTCTCCTCCCTTCCTCTCTGTCTAAAATCAATAAAAACACATTTATTAAAAAATTCCATTTCATGCCCTAGCCGGTTTGGCTCAGTGGAATACATGGGCCTGTGAATTAAAGAGTCCCAGATTCAATTCTGGTTGCAGGCTCAATCCCTAGTAGGGAACGGACAAGAGGAAGCTGATCAATGATTCTCTCAATGTTTTTATCTCCTTTCCTCTCTGAAATCAATTTTTAAAAAATAACATTAAAAATTTTTTCATTTTATAAACTATTAGAAGTGGCATTAGTGAGCCAAACATGTCCATTTATAATTTGGTTAGATACAATAACTAACTTTAAATATATTTTTATAGAACTTTTAAAACAAACAAAAAACCCAGCAGGGCATTATTAGCTGAACACTAAATAAGATATGGATTTTACAGAATCTCTCTTTAATGGAATTTCAAATAAATAAAGTAGGCAAGAAAAAATAAGTTTCAAGAAAAAGGTACTTAAAATACTCTGGTTACTTGGCAAAAGATATATATTTTATATATAAAGAGAATTGTATAAAAAACAATAATATAAATTAATACAATCCAGAAAAATTAAACATTTAAGTATTAAAGATGAAAAAAATACTAGGAAAAAACAAGTGATCACTAAATAATATTGGGATACCTCTTTAGAAGGTCTTCTCAAGTGTGACAAAGGTAGGAGCATACAGTAAAATACTAACAGATGTGAACATATAAAACACTTATCACCATTAAAACAAAATAAAACAAACAGAAATGTCCACACATTTGAAAGGTTATCATCATCCTGGGAGAAAACATATCTAATAACACATGAGAAAAAAGTAGTAAATGTTCAGACTGTACATTTATTTCATCTAGGCTGGCCAGCATCTTGGGTCTATGCTTAAGGAGAAGTCATCACTCTGGGCAAGCTAGGTAAGTCCTCTGGCCACCTTCCTCAGATAACCAGCTGAGGCTAAATATACCCCATCACTCACACAACTTTTACCAATTAAAATGTAAGATACTGCAACCCTCAAGTAGACCACCACCCCTGTTACTCTGTACCTCCCATAAAGCTGTGCTTTCCCACCTCCAAACCCTGCCACACAATTGCCCTCTAGATATGTTCTGCTTTACAACCACCAAATGCTCCTATATCCCTAACCTCTGCTCCAAGCTTTCCTACCACTCCTTCCTTACCACTGGTTATCTTCTGCTGACACTACTTTCCTTTCAGCCCTTTGCAATTAAGGTTTTCATTAAAGGTAAATTGGCTAAGGAGAAACCAAGATGGCGGCATAGGTAAACACCTAAACTGCTGCCTCACACAATTTCAAAACTACAACTAAAAGACAAAACAGACATCATCCAGAACCACAGGAAGGCTGGCTGAGTGGAAATTATACAAGTAGAAGGAAAGAGAAAAGCACACTGAGACTCAAAGTAGCTGCAGGAGGCAGAGGTACTGAGACACGTGCACAGACAGGACTGGCAACTGGTGGACAGCTGGCTTTCTCAAGGAGGAGAGAGACAAAAGCTCCCAACTGCGCCGAACTCCAGTTCCAGGCAAGACTCTGGGGACCCAGACTCATTTGTGGAGAAACTGGACTGTCTGGCAGCGGGCAGAACTTGAGGGTGGCTTTCTCTCAGAGGTGCCTGCAGCGATTACCAAGGGACACTGAGACACAGGGGCCTCTTAGGGCAGAGCTGACGGGAAACCAATGCTGTCTGCTCCGCCCTGAGACTCTACCCCATGCAAGCTAAGCACAGAGGATTTTGCAAGTCTCGTCTCATAAGGGTGTCTCCAGCACAGTTCTCCCAGCGTAGACACAGCTGACCCTCAGAGCCAATTGGCCTGGAGGTCAATTCTGCCCAGTGATACCAACAACAATCAAGGCTTAACTACAAGACTGTGCACAGAGCACACAAAGGGGTGCATCGAGAGTGTCCACCTCAGGTAACTGGGGAGGCTGAGCCACTGGGCCCTATAGAACACCTAGCACACAAAGCCACTCTATCAACTCAGGGAAGCAGCCAAAATGCAGAGACAAAAAACAAACAAACTGATCACAAATTAAAGAAATGGAGGAAAGCAAATGACTGGATATAGAGTTCAAAACCAGGGTTATAAGGTTTTTCAATAATTTTCTAGAAAAGGCTGATAAATTTAGCAAGACACTTGAAGATATGAAAAAGGACCAACTAGAAATTAAACATACACTGACGGAAATAAATATACAGAGATCTAACAGCAGACTAGAGGAAGGCAAGAATCAAATCAAAGATTTGAAATACGAAGACGCAAAAACAATCAGAAAAGCAAAAAAAAAAAAAGAATTCAAAAATATAAAGATAGTGTAAGGAGCTTCTGGGACAACTTCAAGCGTACCAACATCAGAATTATGGGAGAGCCAGAAGAAGAGAGAGAGAAAAAGAGAGAGAGCAAGATACTGAAAACCTATTTGAAGAAATAACGACTGAAAACTTCCCCCACCTGGTGAAAGAAATAAGACAAGTCCAGGAAGCACAGAGAACCCCAAACAAAAGGAATCCCAAGAGGACCACACCAAGACACATCATAATTAAAATGCCAAGAGCAAAAGACAAAGCGAGAATATTAAAAGCAGAAAGAGAGCCCTAACCAGTTTGGCTCAGTGGATAGAGCATCGGCCCGCAGACTGAAAGGTCCCAGGTTCGATTCTGGTCAAGGGCATGTACCTTGGTTGCTTGCACATCCCCAGTGTGCAGGAGGCAGCTGATTGATGTTTCTCTCTCATCAATGTTTCTGACTCTCTATCCTTCTCCCTTTCTCTCTACAAAGAAATCAGTAAAATATATTTTTTAAAAATACAAAATAAAAGCAGAAAGAGAAAAACAGTTCGTTACCTACAAGGGAGCACCCATATGATTGTCAGCTGATTTCTCAACAGAAATTATGCAGGCCAGACAGGAGTGGCAAGAAATATTCAAAGTGATGAATAGCAAGAACCTACAACCAAGATTACTCTACCCAGCAAAGCTATCATTCAGAATTGAAGGACAGATAAAGAGCTTCACAGATAAGAAAAAGCTAAAGAAGTTCATCACCTCCAAACCAGTATTATATGAAATGCTGAAAGGTATTCTTTAAGAAGAGGAAGAAGAAAAGGGTAAAGATAAAAGTTATGAACAACAAATACATATCTATCAACAAGTGAATCTAAAAATCAAGTGAATCAAAAAATTTGATGAACAGAATAAACTGATGAATATAACGGAATCAGGGGCATAGAAAGGGAGTGGACTGACAATCCTCAGGGGGAAAAGGGTGTGGGGAATGCGGGAAGATACTGGACAAAAATTGTACACCTATGGATGAGAATAGTGGGGGGGGGGTGGTAAGGGCAGAAGGTGGGTGGGAACCAGGTGGAGGAGAGCGATGGGGGAAAAAAGAGGGACAATTGTAATAATCTGAATAATAAAGATTAAATTAAAAAATAAAGTGGCTAAAATGTGGAATTCTATGTTTGCTCTCCAATTATGCTTCCAGATCATCACTTTCCTTTATATTCTTTTTTTAAAAAAGCCAGCTCTTTGGAAATTCATGCCATCTAGGAGGCCAAGTTCATTTCTCTTAATGAACTCTTGCTTGCTCGTCCCCAATCACCAGTAACTTGGTCTACCCTATGCCTTGCCAACATTCTATAACATCCACATGGACAAATCATCCATAACCCTCAACTGTTTCTCCATTCAACCTCAAATATCACTCCCAAGATCACATTTCTAATTTTGATACCATCCCTATGTTTCTTTTTCAAAATCACTAATTTAAACCCTAACCGGTTTGGCTCGGTGGATAGTGCATTGGCCTACAGACTGAAGGGTCCCAGGTTCGATGCCAGTCAAAGGCACATGCTTTGGTTGTGGGCACATCCCCAGTGGGAGGTGTGCAGGAAGCAGCTGATCAATGTTTCTCTCTCATTGATGTTTCTCTCTATCCCTCTCCCTTCCTCTCCGTAAAAAATCAATCAAAGAAATACAAATCAAAACAACAATCCGATACCATCTCACACCTGTCAGAATGGCAACAAATCAACAAAGACAAGTTCTGGCAAGGATGCAGGGAAAAAAGTGGGAATGCAGACTGGTACAGTCACTGCAGAGAACAGTACGGAGTTTCCTCAAAAAACTAAAAATGGAACTCCCATCTGACCCACTTCTAGGAATATATCCCAAGAAACTAGAAACATGAATCAGAAAGGATACATGCACCTCTATGTTTATAGCTGCACAATTCAACATAGCTAAGATTTGGAAACAGCCTAAGTGCCCATCAGCAGATGAATGGATTAAAAAACTGTGGTACATCTATACAATGGAATACTACACTGAGGTAAAAAAGGAGTTCTTACCATTTGCAACAACATGGATACATATGGAGAGCATTATGCTAAGTGAAATAAGCCAGGCAGAGAAAGATAAATACAGTGGTACCTTGAGACACTAGTTTAATTCGTTCTGTAACCTTGAGGCGTGGGAAACTACGAGAAGCTCGAGTCGTGGTAAACTGGTGGGTCGTGTGTAGCTGGCCGATCTGCGCGATTACTCCTATCTCAAATGTTGCTCGTATTTCAAAGCAAAAATCGCTCGCTCGACGGCTCGTATCTCAAAAATCTCGTATGTTAGGGCACTCGTATCTCGAGGTACCACTGTATCACATGATCTCACTCATTTGTGGAATATAATAAATAAAATAAACTGATGAATAAAAATAGATCCAAAAACAGAGAAACATTAGATGTTTCTCTGAGAAGGTAGGGGATAATGGGGACAATCAAAGGACTTATATGCCTGCATATAAGCCTAATCAATGGACACAGACACCAGGGGGGGTAGGGACATCAATGAGAGGTAGGGAGTAATGGGAGTAAGGACACATATGAAATACCTGAATCAATAAAGAAATAAAAAAAAAGTTACTCATGTCTTATGAGCTGCATTGTGCCCCCCCTAAAATTAGTAAGTTCTGGTAAGCCTTAATCAAGCATGACTGGGAACTTACGAGGAAATCTGGACAGAGAGAAAGGCATCAGACCCATGTACATGCAGAGGGACGACCATGTAAAGACCCAGTAAAGATGACCATCTGCAAGCCATGGAAGGAGAAACCAAATCTGTTGTCTCTTTGACCTTGAACTTCTGGCCTCCAGAATTGTTAGAGAATATGCTAATGAAATACACCATGTCATTAAAGCCAACGAGGTACTTTCTAGTTCTCACCTTGGTCAATCTCTTTCCCTCTATTCTTCCCCCTTCTTTAACATGCTCTTCCGTAGGCTTTCAAGATGGCACTGTGAAACCATCTTGGTTTTTTAACTCCTTTTTAGCTAACTTTTCTGTCTTCTTTGCAGGCTTATCCTCTATAACAAAGAGGTAAGCTTGGTTATAGTCCATATTGTCACTGGCGTCTATTTTACCGCCTTTAAGTGACCTATGTAAGGCTAATACAGGAAATGTATATATCTAACTAGCTTCCTACTTGACATCTTCACTTTGAGCTGAACTCAAACTCATTTCTACAACCAGGCTTATGATTTTTCTCCGCCAAATCCTGTTCTTAGTATTCTCTTTCATAACGTAGTGTATCACCATCCGTTTCCCACACCAAAAGCCTAAGAGTCATCCCTCTCTAGTATCATCGCCCCTATGCAATCACCCATCCTTATCAATTTTACTCTACCCATCTCTCGTAATTCATTCACTTTTCTCCACTGCCATTGCCCCAGTCCAGAATACTTCCATTTCCTGTGAACAGTCTCTTATCAAGTCTATCCAGATACCATCTCTTGCTCTCTCTAACCTGTTCTTCGTCCCCTGCAGCCATGTTTTAGAAACACCAATCTAATCTTGTCATCACCCTACTTGAAATGTTTCCCTAACTACCTACTGCTCTTACGATAAAATCAACACAGTCCTTCTCCAGTCATATCTCCTACTTTTGCTGTCAGTGCTCTTAACCACTTTCATTTCTTTGAATGTGGTATCAAAACCTATCAAACAGGCCATGGATAAGGATATTATTCCTCACTAAAGCCATTCCCTTGTCTTTCTTCAGATATTGACTCTATCATTAGTTTCCCAGGAAGGTTTTCTCTGATCTCCTTGATTACATTAAAAAAGTCCCTCTATTAAATAAGTCCACAGTACCATGAACTCTCTCTCCCCTCTTCATTTTCCCTTATGCAGTTACTAGAGGGGAGGGGTCCCTCAACCTGGCCTGCCCCCCTCCCACCCAGGAGTCCTCAGGGGCGGGAGACAACCTGACGATCAGGGGAAGGTGACACCCCCATCACACCCCTGCTGCTGCCACTGCCGGCAGCACAAGCCTCAGGCGGCCCTGGGCGGCTAGGTAGCCATCACCCCAGGTTTGCCTGTGCCTCCACCTGGACCTGGGCAGCTGGGGGTTTAAGGGACTCCAGAGGCAAGTGCGAGGATCATCTGGACCCGCCTGGGAGGGGGCCTGGCCGTGCTACATGCCTGCCTCCCTCCTCCTCCACTCCCCCCCTACAGAGCTGAGGGGACTGGGCGCCACCATCTTTGTGAGGGCAATTATGGTCAATTAGCATATTCCCTCTTTATTAGGATGGGATAATTCTACATGTATTTGATCTTCCTTATTAGAATGGCAACTCCATAAAAGGCCAAGATATTATCAAGAACTTTATACCTAATGCCCAGCAAAGGGCATGAAACAGTTGTTGATGAATAAAAATGTGCTGAATGAAAGAAAAAATAAATAATAAGACCTATCTATATATATAAAAAGTCAGTGACTGGAACACCGTAACGACTAGAATGACCAGTCCCTATGACGCCCACTGCAGCCAGAGAACCAGCCTGATCAGGGGGTGGGGCCAGCAGCCAACCTCCTGTGGACCCTTCCCCCCAGCCGACCCAGCCCTGATTAGGCCCCAAATTGGGGTGGGCAGCCAGTCAACCTCCTGCCATCTCCTCCTCCTGACAGGCCCGGCCCCAATCCACCCCAATTGGGGCTGGGCCTGCCGGACCCCACCCATGCACGAATTTGTGCACTGGGCCTCTAGTAAAGTAATAAACACACACACACACAAGATTAAGAATTAAAATGCCAATTCAAAAATAACCTATAAACAATGTAAAATGAGATAGTATTTCCACAGCCATTAAATATACAAAAATGAGCCCTGACTGGTTTGGTTCAGTGGATAGGGCGTCAGCCTGTGAACTAAAGGGTCCCGAGTTTGATTCTGGTCAAGGGATGTACTTTGGTTTTGGGCACATCCCCAGTGGAAGGTGTGCAGGAGGCAGCTGATCAATGTTTCTAACTCTCTTTCTCTCTCACTTCCTGTCTGTAAAGAAAATCAATAAAATATATCTTAAAAAATAAACAAACAGACAAACAAACAAAAATGATAATACTGCCCTACCAGCGTGGCTCAGTAGTTAAGTGTTGACCTACAAACCAGGAGGTCATGGTTCAATTCCCAGTCAGGGCACATGCCCAGGTTGGGGGTTTGATCCCCAGTGAGAGTGTGCAAGAGGCAGCCAATCAATGAGTCTTTCTCATTATTGTTATTTCTATCTATCCCTCCCACTTTCTCAAATCAATGAAGATATATTAAAAAACAACAAAAATCCTCCATTTGAATAAAACAATTTGGGTGGCCCATGGAATTTATATTCTTTTTAAAAATGATAATATCTAGGATTTACAAATATAGGATTTCTATCAAACTTGGGAGAATATAAGTTGGTAACATCTTTCTGACAGCAAAATCTAAGAGAAACATTAAATTTTTGCATGCTTTAAAAAATTTAACAAAATCATCAGGAAATGTACAAATATTTAGGAACAGTGCACTTACAATGGCAAAAAAGGGGGAACAAGATAAATGTCAAAATTGATAGACTGGTTAAATAAAGTATGTGATAAACCTATTTTAATGTAGCTATTAAAATCATCCCATTTAATAACAAGGAAAGTTATGCATGGTATATTAAATGAATGAAGTAGGTTTCAGTATGACCCATTTTTTGCTTAAACAAAAGAATCAAAATACACATGTATAAACCTATGCAAGTTTTCCACAGGAAAAAAGACTAGGAAACAAAACACAACAAAATCTTGTGGGTATAAATAGTGTTTTCTTTTTCTTAACTTTCTAAATATTGTATGAAAACATGTTTTTAATCTTACAATTAAAAATAGTTTGAATTATATTTGTGGTTAAAAAGAAACATTTCGGTTGCAATATAACTAATTAAGTGGTTCTTAACTACTGCTGCCTATGAGAATTCCCTATGGAACTTTAGGGCCCATCCTCTCATTCATTTTGGTCTAGTGTAACACTGTAACGTTGTTATCCTAATTTGAGATTTTCACTTTCTAGGATGCTTTTACCAACTTCTGAGACTAAAGATTTGATATACTTATATTTTAAAACAATACAATACAATACAAGAGTAGGGGAAAAGTCTGATTAGTCACCTGGTTTCAAACTGGCATTAATAGGTCTGGCAGCTGCTGTAACCATCTGTTCCCGTCGAGGATCTTGGTAACTCATTTTACTAATGAATTCAATTGCAGCTTCTATACTTCTGTTATTAGTTTTCTGAAGAGCTTGTATAACCATATCCTGACATGAAATTTCAAAAAAAGAAACAAAATTTAAATCTTATAATTAATAAGAGGGAAAGAGCACTGTGAGTTCCACTAAAAAATCCAATTATGAAGAACAGGACCCCAAATCGTAATATTCATGTCCTATTTGTAAAACTACTATAAAAATCCATACATTTTCAAATTACTAAAGAAAACAAAGCAAACCCTCAAATCCTCCAACTATTTAATATTTTCACCTCTGTGTAACAATTAGTTGGGTTTTATTTTCTAGGCTTAACTTCTTCCAGGTAAAATCATAGCAATATGATTCTGATTATTTCTCATTCTTTTTTTTTAATATTAAAAAGAGAGAAAGGGAGAGGGAGAGAAACATTGATGTGCTGCCTCCTGTATGCCACTCCCCTCCCCCCCAACCTTCCACCACCCCAATCAGGAATCAAACCTGCAACCCAGGCATGTGCCTGACCAGCAACCTTTTGGTGCACCGTATGACACCCAACCAAGCCACACCAGGCAGGGCTATTTCTCATTCTTTTTTTTTTTTTTAATTATTATTTTTTAAAATATATTTTTATTGATTTCAAAAAGAGAGGGAGAGAGAGAGACAGAAACATCAATGATGTGAATCACTGATCAGCTACCTCCTGTATGACCCCTAGCTCCACAATGGGATCGAGCCCAAAACCTGGGCATATGCCTCCACC
Organism: Lasiurus cinereus; assembly: GCA_011751065.1. NCBI lineage: Eukaryota > Metazoa > Chordata > Mammalia > Chiroptera > Vespertilionidae > Lasiurus > Lasiurus cinereus. The sequence continues at coordinate 5,817,294 of JAAGEH010002529.1, read as the reverse complement.
AGGAATCAAACTGTGAAACTGTGAACAATCTACACTGATACAATACACAAATTGGTGTACATATTAAAAGAAACATTTAGGCAGGCAGTCACTAAAAATGTGTAAGAAAATCCTTTCTTTTGTTTTTAAAAGTTCTTACCTCATCAAATCCAGCAGCTTGTAAATCTTGAAGCATTTGTGGATTAACCTCTAAAGTACTCCGACTTGTTTCATTTGCGAACGGTTGTAGAGAGTTTCGAATTTCCAGCAAGGCTTTATGATGAGTCCCAAATTTGGGTGGGTTTCTGACTTGTCGAGGATCTTCAATTGACATTTTACTTATGTTGTGCTCAGCCTTGGCAGCATCGGATGGCTTGGATAAATTCCTAAGGGATTCCCGAATTTCTTGCAACATTTGCCGGCTGCTGCCAGTATAGTTACTGGCAGGAAAGGTCTTAGGCCTCATTTGTCTATATCCTTCTGGCTTTTCACTTCTCTTCATGAAAACATCTATATGTATAACCCACACCAAGTACTTGAAGGGCCACTTGACAGATTCAGAGCCTTCTCTTGAGCAAAACTGAGAAAGGTCCTTTGCAGAAGTATCCAGGAATGTTAAACTTCTTTACAATTTAGATAATTAACCCTATAAAAGAAAAATAAGAGCTATAAAGTGATTTACTGATAAAGCAGTACCCTGAATTAGGGAAGGAGCGGGGAGGGAGGACACACAGATTTAGGAGGTAGAGTCCTAGGTTATAGTTCTGGCTCTATTATGGATTACTGCATGATCAGGACAAACTGAGTTAACTTCTCCATGCCTATGTCTTAATCTACACAATTACATAAAGTAGTGGTTATAACGATAAAAAATAATGTTAAGAGTGCTTTAATGCCGTAGGCAGTTTGGTTCAGGCCGATGTGGCTCAGTTGGTTGGAGTGTCATCCCATACACCTCAAGATTATAGGTTCAATTCCCCATCCCGGCACATACCCAGGTTTCAAGTTCAATTCCAGATGGCACATACTAGAGGCAACTGATTGATGTTTCTCTCTCTCTCGCTCTCTCTCTCTCTCTAAAAACCAATAAACATATCCTTGACTGAGGTTTAGTTTATATAAAAAATGTAACTCACCTAGATGAGTTAATGGATTAATAGAGGTAAGGTGGCCTGCCTAGGGTCATGTAGCCAGTAGAAGATCATACTAGGAATCGACTCCACACATCCTGAACCAGCTCAGTGTTGTTCACATTATACCTACATTTTGAGTTTCCTAAAAGCAGGGATTAAGACTCTCTCATTCTTTGAAGAGGTACATATATTGGTTAGAGTGAATAGACAAAACTTCCATTTCTTTAAAAATTCAAGCCATCAATTATGCAAATATCAGTAAATCCAAACAAATATTGATATTTTTTCCAACTTAGGAAAAAATAGGTATCATGACTTTAAGAGATTTCAGAGTGTTACCTTGGGTTGAATTAAATTTATAAAAATTATGGCCTATCTCAATGCTCTGACTAAAATCAGTTATGAGAACAGCAACAGTCATATGTACCGTTTCTTTCCTTGCGGCATAGTCTTAGTTGCTTAGTCAGCAATATTCAAGAGTCTCTGCCTAACGATGGCATTTCTTTCAATTAGCTTTCTAAGAATTAACTAATCAAAAGTGAAGAGAACCACTATAATTCACCTTCATGCTGAAAAATCACTGCCATTTCTATTCAATAAAAAAAGTTGTTCAATGACTAACTGTTGTGGTCTACAAAAACCCCCCACTAATCTAAATCTAAACATTCAGAATGAAAACTAAATAACCAGAGTCGGAACCGTTCCAAGACTACGTTTATATAAAACATTAAGGACTAGCATTTAAAAGAGAAATAAAAACTCAATCTATAGAAGGAAATCTAGATATCATGCCAAAAAAAAAAAAATGTAGCAGCATTTTTTTTTAACTTGCTTTTAGAGATTCACGAGGCATGTTCAATAAATACTCAGGCATGCAAAGACCGCACTTTCCCCAGCAGGTCCCACGATCTATCTAGTTTCTGGCAGTAGCCGCTGACCAGGGGAACTCCATGCTGCTACTTCCTCTGCTGTTCAATCAAATCCTTCCACTTGCCCATTTTTTTTTTTACCTGTCAACTCACTTAAAGGACAAGAAATGAACTTAAATCACAAATGTAGAGATACCTTCAGCAGAGAACATTCAATTCTAATGATCATTTCCTCTTCCTGGAGGACATGTGATTAAAAAAAAATTTTTTTTTTTAAACTTCACAAATCACCCACACATACTGACAAAAACTTGATGATCCCAGGCATTCGAATCCACCCCGCACACTGGGCGGAGACGATACTATGTATCTGTGTGTGTGTGTGTGTGTGTGTGTGTGTGTGTGCAACTGTTACTGATTCCTCCGGAGGCTCACGAACCACTTGCCCACGGTGACAGCTTGCAAGTCGCAGGAACATACGGGTCGACCGACCGACGTGCAACTAACTCTGTTGGTAAAACGACTTCCCAGGCAGGGGCGAGGTCGGAGGGATAGAGAGTGAAAAGGCAAGTCGCCGGGGAGCCCTTCTTGGAACCTTCAAGTTCTTCTGGGCGTTAAAACAAACGACGTTCCCTTCGTCCCCGGGGCTTGGTTTTCGGTGCATTTGCGGCACCCACTCCCGCTGCACCAAGTCCCCTCCGTCTCTCCCACGCGCGGCGGCCACGAGCAGCAGCTCCGCAGCGAGCAGGACAGGGGGCCGCGC
>JAAGEH010002529.1:5717286-5809550 GCA_011751065.1 Lasiurus cinereus | reverse complement strand
ACACACACACATATATATGTTTTTGTTCTTTTCAAAGGAAGTTAGCCCACTAACTGTAAAAAGAGGGTGCTTGTATTGGGTAAAGAGGGACAAAGTAGCTTAGGCTGCAGGACATTCATACACATAGAAATAAAAAGTCAAAGGAAAATTCATAGCTATGTTTATATGATTGAAGCCATGTGTTTACTGGTAGGGAATGTGCATCTATAAATATGTATTTCATTTTCACAAAACAAATTGTATACATTGATGAATAAAAGGAATATAAAAGGCTATTAATTGAGGTTATAAGTAGTTAAAATTTGTTTTCCTGTAATGAATTACTTTTGTAATAACAATTTTAAAAAATTGATCCCAGCAATAACATTATACACAGATTAAAAATTCCTATCAGCAACATTTTCTTTCTAATTCTTTGGAATTCAGTCACTAATTATCTTTAATGAAACATTTTTGAGCCAAATATAAATAAAAAAGCAGATTCATATACATATTCCATTTTTAAATACTGACAAAGAAACAAAAATAAAAAAAAAAACCCTGAGATAAGGCAGCATAAAAAGTTTTGAAAATATTGAGAGAAAAGCAAAATTTTACCATAATTACTATTATTACATGAACACACTTCAATAATGCATTTAATCAAACACATTATGGAAAGACAATGTCATACTACTGTCTTAAAAAAACTATGGAAGGTCATCATTAACATAGGATAAAGATGGCAAATTTCTTTACTCTTACCACACTATCACATTAATCTCATACATGTTACCTACCAAATTTTAGTTTCAAAGTCGGCTCACTTATCAATGTCAAATTCTATTTAAAAAAAAAAAATCTATTTTAATACATAATGACGAGTTTGGCAATTTTCAACTACACCATAAAACTAAACAAAAGCAAAAATCTTTAGGGAAAATGTATTTTCTTTTTTCTTTTCAAGAAAAATACAGTTGGGTATAAGCAGTTGATAAGAGTTCTGATCAAACATACCGTATTAAAGGAACCTGTCAAAACATTTTCCCCTTTAAAAAAAGTTTGTCAGTTTTTTGTTCTATTGAATTATTTCTGGAAAAGTTTATTAAAATTATGAAAAAAATAAGATGTGAAAGGGTTGGAGAAAATATTTGCAATAAAAAGAATGAACGTGAACACTGGCTAATGCCACCTACTGTTGATAAAAAGGGACCTGTTGGGGGTTTGACAGCTCACATCAGAAATGAAGAGCAGCTCCATGCGCTGTCCAGGAGAGTGTTTAAAGGCAGTGTACTCATCAACACAAGGATCCCTCTGACATTCTTCCGGAAGTTTCCGTTCTTGTGCCATCAGTCAAGATTCTGCAACTGTTAGAAGAATAGCCAACTAACAAAATCCATACCTGGGCGTTGCCATTAATGACAGCTCACTACAAATTTCACATATTTCAATAATAAACGTTTGCATACAAGTTGGAATTTGAAAGGCTATTATTTGTATGTTTTTACCTGATATCCTATAATTACAGTATTTTCATGAAAAAAGTTGTCTAGTAACATAAATCGCTTCTGAATCAGTTCCACAAACGAGACAAGGACCTAAAACATCCAAGCTGTTCACAGACAAAGTCCTGCTGGGAAGCAAGCTTGTGATCTCAATCCGGTCTCTCGCGGGATCCGTGCTCAGCCAGGAGCTTATGAGAGACTGGTGAGCATTCGCCTGGTTGCTGATGCTATGAGACAGAAACGTACTATTTCTTCCTCCTGGGAGAAAAAAAAGGGGGAGAGGGAAATCTTTCAAGACTAATTTTACTAGTACATTAGTAAACATCCAAAATTCTAGTGATATTTTTTTTAAAGGCGAGGACTTAAACTTGTTTAATTCTCAGAATAACAGGTTGATTATTCATGATTACACATCACCATTTTTTAACCGAAGGCCTATTCCGTGACATTAAAACTCAAATTTCCATGGGATAATATGGATATCAAACTGTAGGCAAAGCTGATTTATGTGGACCCTGTCTTTCCATTCATTCTTTAAGGGAAAGTGTCAGAAACATAGCAAAATGGCCAGAAGAAACATAGAATAGGGAAAAAAATAAAATATAGTCAACTTGCTTTAGTTTTTTATTACCCTTTATTTTAGGTAATTTATCTTAAAAACAGAATTTCAGAACACTACCAGATTATAAACTTTTATCTCTAATAGTGCTCCGTATTTAATAGAGAAGTGAAGCAGTATATTTCAGTTTAAGCCATTATTTGAGATTTTCTTTCCTATCAACTTTTTGCCAAATCAAATAAAGACATTTCATTTATTCAAAAATGTGGCTGAGTAAATAGTATGTGCCAGACTCTGTGCTTTAGTGTGGGGAATATAAGGTGAAGTCCCTGATGTCTTCAAGCTTTAAATCTTGCTGATTCTTTTTTAAAATCATTTTAAAAATATATATATATTGATTTCAGAGAGGATAGGAGAGGGAGAAAGGGATAGAAACATCAATGATGAGAATCATTGATCGGCTGCCTCCTGCACAACCTACCCTGGGGATCAAGCCTGCAACCTGGGCATGTACCCTGACCAGGAATCAATCCCGTGACTTCCTGGTTCATAGGTCGACACTCAACCACTAACCACTGACCAGCAAAACCTTGCTGATTCTTGAAAGCCCAGTCAACTTCTTTCTCTAAGCTTTTCATTTTTTTTTAATATATTTTATTGATTTTTACAGAGAGGAAGGGAGAGGGACAGAGAGCCAGAAACATCGATGAGAGAGAGAGACATCAATCAGCCGCCTCCTGCACACCTCCTACTGGAGATGCGCCCACAACCAAGATACATGCCCCCGACCGGAATCGAACCTGGGACCCTTCAGTCCGCAGGCTGACGCTCTATCTACTCAGCCAAACCGGTTTCGGCCCTTCTCTAAGCTTTGAAGGCAACACTAGTTCATGCTTCTCTCTTCCTTCCAGGAACCCTTAGCACTGTATGTACACCACCAATTTACAGTTATAATATTTATTATGATTTAACTTCCCATGCTCCTTTCTCTGTATTTTTAATAGGTTGCACAGATTATATTTGTTTTACCCTTTTGTGGTGTTTAGTACTGTGCCCTGCAATACTAGACACAGAATATAGTAAATTATTTTATTTCTAGCCTAACAAAAGTTCTTCAAACAGTGAAATTTCAAAAGTTAGTGGGGTCAGAGGAGGAAGTAAGTAAAAACGAAGTGCTTAGTTAATCCTTAGTTATTTTTCTCCATAAATAAAGTTAGCACAAACATGCTACATCTTGGAAGGAGGGCGGAGGGGGTCGATGTGGGGGGGAGGGGACATCTGTAATACTTTCAATAATAATGACAAATTTAAAACAAACAAATAAAAACCCAGCACTATATGATCTACTCAATCCATACTTCTCCACATTTTCTTTCTGGAGAAGTTTTAGATTTCCCCTTGGTTTTTTGTCTTTTATTGCTCCTATATTTTACATCACACTTGAATCCTGTGAAATTAACATTATTAGAATCACTGTGATAAATCTCCTGCCTGGTCTCCTTGCCTCCACTTTTACCATCCCTCTCCCCGTGGTCCGTTTTCCATACAATAACCACAGTGACCCTGGCTGGTGTGGCTCAACTGGCTGGAGCATCTTCCCTTACACCGAGAGGTCACAGGTTCCATCCCAGGACTAGGTGGAGGCAACCAATCCATGTTTCTCTTTGACACCAATGTTTCTTTCTCTCACTGCCCTCCCCCTTTCCCCTGTGTCTCCTTCCCTCTCTCCCTCCCTCTTTCTCTAAAACCAATAAAACCTGCCCTGGCTGATGGTACTCGTTGATCAGAGCATCGCCTCCGCCCCCCCTCCCCATTCCTGGTCAAGGGCATGCACCTGGGTTTCAGGGTTTGACCTCTGGTCCCAGTCAGGGTAAGTGCAGGAGGCAACCAACCAATGTGTCTCTTTCACAGTGATGTTGCTCTCCCCTCCCCTCTGCCCCTCTCTGTAAAAATCAATGGGGGAAAAAACTATCCTTTAATGAGGATAAACAAACAAGCAAAACAAAACCTCTTTACCCTGGTGAAAGAGTGACGATTTTTCGGGTCCATCTGTGGAGGCATCCCAATGCCACAGGGATCCATCTTCAGAGCAGGTAAACAGATGATCTGGGTTGGAGGGGTGAAAGTGAACTTCCCACACTGGAAGATAAGAACCAGGAAGGTTATGCTCTGTAGATTTAACCAACATCAAAGTCCTATTTATAGGCATCATCTTCCATTAATCTTCACCACACACCTTCGAACCCAAGTCTGGGAAAAAAAAACCAAAGGCTTCAGAATTAGGCCATACTATAACTCTTCATACTATGGATAGGATAAAGAAGTCAAGTAGCCGAAACCAGTTTGGCTCAGTGGATAGAGCGTCGGGCTGCAGACTGAGGGGGTCCCAGGTTCGATTCCGGTTAGGGGCATGTATCTTGGTTGGGGGCACATTGCCAGTGGGGGGTGTGCAGGAGGCGGCTGATCAATGTCTCTCTCTTATCGATGTTTCTAACTCTGTATCCCTCTCCCTTCCTCTCTGTAAAAAATCAATAAAATATATTTAAAAAAAAAAAGTCAAGTAAATCTACATGTGTATTGGGCCAGCAATAAATGAATATATGTGCTCATCATTTGACCTATTAGATTATTTTAAATGTAGAAGTATGGCAATGGGAAAATTCTGGAAATATTTTTCTAAAAATTAGGTTCTCTTAATTCAGTTCCTGTGTCATTAATGTATGCAGGTTATATTACTAGGAAGACAGAGAGAGAAAATTATAAAAGTAACATACAAGTGAAATTCAAAGAGGCAGAGTCCAATTTGGTGCATGCCAGGACTCTGAACACTTTCTTCTGTATCACAGAAATAACTATTAGCCCCCAGCAAACCGAAACCTGGAAGTTATCTCAGAATCTGGGGTCCGGTTTCAGATGGAAGGGTTTTAAGAAGCCAATTTGGAACTGAGGACTCCTCAAGCTCGAAGCTTTATGAGAACGTTGTGTGCCCATAGACATCTGGGAGCCCATGTCTGCCAGGGTGCCTTACGAAGTTCTCTGCAACATGCAGATAAAACAGGTAGTCCGGGGACAAGGGTTTTGTGATTCTGGGTCAGGTGACCTTAACAAGGCAGCATGTAAGCAAAATTTTAAAAAGACAAAGGGAAAAAAAAAAAGGGGGCAGCATAGAAAGTGCCAGAGGTATGACATAAAAAGTGCAAGGCACATGTTGGCAAGCTGTCAATTTCCATTCTGACATTACCACAAGTAAACATCAAGTCACAAACCATAAAAAGGCCACCTTCCTTAGCAGGAATGCGTTCTGGGTGAATCCCTGTATAAAGGGCATTAATACTGCCTCACTGAAACAAAGTGAAACAAAACAACCCATAGAGCCACAAACAACTGCCCAAATATAGATTTTTATAAAAAAAATAGGGAATGCTTCACCAATTTTCGTGTTGTCCTCGCGCAGGGGCCATGCTAATCTTCTCTGCCTTGTTCCAATTTTAGTATATGTGCTGCTGAAGCGAGCACCAAATATAGATTCTGAAGTATTTATTTCTACTTCATTTCTAGCCAAGAGTCAGGACGAATTTGAGGTAATACATTAAAATACACAACACCTGTATGTTTACCGCCTAACAATACAGTTAAAAGGGGGCTAAGTGATAAGGGCCTGGTAAGTTAAATAACAGTTAAAACGGGACTGGTAAGAAGAGATATGAAAATGTGTAATTCCACTACTACTGTGTTAGCCAACATCAGACTCTATGAGGCCATACCCTATTTCTTTTTATTCATTTATTTTCCTGGGCACAACGATAAATGGAAGAGACAAAAACTTTTCTATCCTTTTATATGCTTTATCTTAAATATAATCTTAAAAGTCACTTATCTTCCCAAGAAAATAAGGTGAAACTTATTAAAAGAAATTGCAATAGTAGTATGATGTCTGTCCTTTCGTACTTTCATTCAAGTATTAATACAGTTGACTGGAGCACAGTCCATACACCAAAAAGGTTGCAGGTTTGATTCCCAGTCAGGGTGCATAAGGAGTCAACTGATTGATGTTTCCCTCTCATATTGAAGTTTCTCTCTCTCCCTCCCTCCCTTCCTCTCTCTAAAATCAATAAAACATATCCTTGGGTAAGGATTAAAAACAACTTTTCTGTTCAGCCTAAAAAACCATCAATTTTCATTCTGACAGTTACCACAATCACACATTATGTCTCTCCTCCTCCCTTTCACTCTGTCTAAAAGTCAATGGGAAAAATAACCTTGTGTGAGGATTAACAAAAAAATAAAAAACATACTTTTAAAAAATTATCATAAAAATAAGTACATAAAGATTAACAAAAACAGGCTAATCACTGTGGTTTTGGATATCATAATGAAACATATTAAAGAACTTAAGTGTCAAATAAAAAGAGATAAGTTAATTATTACATATTTATTCAAGTCAGCAAAAGCTATGATGCAAGAAAATCCATATGTACCATTATGGAGAGCTGTTTACAGTGTATCATATAACTCACCCAACAAAAACTTACGTATTTCCCTCATACTTACTTTCAGCTTCATGAGCCTTCAGCAGAGACACAGGCATAGTACCTTGTCTAACATCCCAAATACTCAGCATTCCATCCTGGCCACCAGTAGCTACAACATGTTGCTGGTTGGGGTGTCTATCTACACAGTGGAGTGGCACTCGGTCACCGGTCCTTTGATGGGAGATACAATAAAATCAAATGTTGTAAAGGACACTTACTTTGTATATAACCCAAGAAACATGTTTCATTCTAGTAACTAAATTCTAATTTTGGGCTAGAGCTGCTGGCTGAATTTAAATCATGTCCAAAAACCAACTACATTAAAATATACTTCTGCCCTTGCTGCTGTGGCTCAATGGATAGAGGGTCGGCCTGCCAATCAAAGGGTTCTGGGTTCGATTCCAGTCAAGGGCACGTACCTTGGTTGCAGGCTTCTCCCTGGCCTAGCCCCTGGTCAGGACATATGCAGGAGGCAACCAATTGATGTTTGTCTTTCCCCCCCTTTTCCACTCTCTAAAAAAAAAAAAAAAATCAATGGAAAAATATCCTCAGGTGAGGATTAACCAAAAAAAGAAAAAAGAATGATTATATATATATATATATATATATAAATTGAGGGAGAGGATGTTTAAAGGCCCAAGTTATTCTCTCTTCAATTTGAGAGGCATAGGGAGCAAGATAATCTGATGAAATGATGTGCAAAAACACTTTTCCATTTCTTGGCTTTTAAAAAACATTACAGCAGAGGCCTGTGTGGTGCAGTTGGTTGAAGTCTTCTTACACACTAAACAGTCTCAAGTCTGATTCCCAGTCAGGGCACAATTGTGGGTTCAATCACTGGGTCAGGGTGAGTATGGGAGGCAACTGATCGATGTTTCTCTCACGTTGATGTTCATTTCTCTCTCTCTCTCTTCCCCTCTCCAAAATCAATAAAATACATATTCTCAAATGAAGATTAAAAGAAAATAAAAACCTGGGATTTTATTTTCCTCCCAATCACAGCTAGAGTATTATAGTCACTATTTAATATTTTATTGATTTTTTTACAGAGAGGAAGGAAGAAGGATAGAGTTAGAAACATCTATCAGCTGCCTCCTGCACACATCCTACTGGGGATGTGCCCACAACTAACGTACATGCCCTGGACCGGAATCGAACCTGGGACCTTTCAGTCCACAGGCCGATGCTCTATCCACTTAGCCAAACCAGTTAGGGCTATAACTCACTATTAATAGAATCATTTGATGAGCAAAAATAAATTCCCCATTAAATAATATAAACTTCAAGGAGATAAAGACTCTGAATCAAGATACCAAATACTTACTAAATACAGCATGGCAGTATCAAAGCCATCAAATTATACTTTAAATAGGGATTGTTATCTTAAAATGCAATATGGTTTAAAGTCAATTGCTATAAATAATTGAAAAAATTAATTTTGCATTATACTAATTTGAAACTATAAATCAAAACTTACAGTGATAATATTTGAGAGGGCTCATTTCCTTGTTGTCTGAAATCCCATATTTTTAATTGTCCAATTGAATTTACTGTAAGAATCTCAGGAGTTCGAAGGAAGGTTACAGCATGCAGTGTACTGCTATCTGCATTGTCTACAAATTAAGAAAACAGCAGTGTGTGTTAATGGGTCCCCCTGTGCCATGAAAATCTTAAATCATGTTCTTTTTAAAAATTATTTTTTAAATAGCATTCTTTTTGTGGAAATACTATATAGGTCTAGTGAAATTTTATATAGGTCAGTTTAATTTCTATAAAAATGTACAGTCTGATTCTGCTGACTCAATTTCATCTTTCCTCATCAACTAATTCTCATCTCCGTGAAGTCCTTCCTGATTGTTATATGGTCCTTTCCTTCTTCCTCCAGTATTTAAGCTTAAGCCATATTAATAGAGCATGTACTTATAAACTTTGTCACACTCCTCCAAACTGCCACCAGGCAATGGTTCTTAAACAAGTGGTACTTCTCAGAACTAAAACTGATCATAAACCAGGTACAATGCTGATTCATGAGCACAATCCATAGAGCAATGGTTCTCAACCTTTCAAATGCTACGACCCTGTAATACAGTTGCTCATGTTGTGGTGACCCCCACCCATAAAATTATTTTCATTGCTACTTCATAACTGTAATTTTGCTACTGTTAATGAATCATAATGTAAATATCTGTGTTTTATGATGGTCCTAGGCTCTATAGCAGCGGTTCTCAACCTGTGGGTATCATAAAGGGATTCTGCTTTGTACATTTCTATATCCCCGAAACGCCAAGCACTGTACCTACTTAACACAAGATGGGTGCTCAATTTTTCTTACCTATAGTTCTCACAGCTTCCTTGTGATCAACTCTGAAGAGATTTATTCGACCATCTTCTCCAACTGTGACAATCTCTGGGCTGTTGCACACAACTCCTGTGCATGGTGCACTGCTATAGGAAGGACTGCCTGGACCGGTGTGGTAGTGAGCTGTTGTCCACTGCTGGCTGACTGACAGAGTCTAGGAGTCAGAAATGAAGATATAATCCATCAAAGCAAAGTACTAAAAAACTAGCACTTTTCCCCAACTAAAGAGTGTTTTAAAATTTTCTAACACTCTTCAAGGAAATAACTCTCTTTTTCCTTTGTATTTCCAAATATGAAAGTCTAGAACCTACTTCCATCAAAGCTTGATATACAATGGATGACATCCTAAAGGAACACCATCCAAAAATATCCCAAACTTATTTTAAACTAAAGAAATGGTCTTTAGGTATCTGGTAGTAGTGTGTTCAAAAGCGACTTTAAATTCTTTTTTTTAAATTATTATTTTTATTGATTTCAGAGAGGAAATGAGAAATAGAAACATCAATTATGAGAATCACTGATCAGCTGCCTGCTGCACGCCCTCTACTGGGGATGAGCCCACAACCTGGGCAGGTGGCCTGTGGTTCCTAAGTCAAAGCTCAACCACTGAGCCACACCTGCTAAGCAAAGCAACTTTAAATTCTTTAGAGCATCAGCCTAAGAAATAAATCACTAGAGAGCTTTCTAAATTGTTTCATTAAGAAAAACAATAAGAGCTTGGTCTTATACTTACTAGGCATGCTTATAAGGAAGGTGACCTTTATTAACTCCAAAATCTAAATAAGCACTCTCTTTTAGGAACTTAAAACTGTTTCTACAAGTGAGGCCACTGTAAAGGATTGCCCTCACCACTATACAGTGAAGATCAGCATTCTTGGGCTTTAGTATACAAGAAAGACATCGATAAATGGCAGTGGTGATGGAAGGAGACCTGGCTTGGGGTGATGCACACATAATACAATATACAAAGGATGTACTGCAGAACTATTCCCCTGAATCCTGTATAATTTTATTAACCAATGTCACCCCAATAAATTCAATTTTTAAAAAGGGGAAAAAAGGAAAAAAATGTTAAGTCTTCATACAGTGTATCCTCTCTTCTAATTAAAATAGAAATTCCAGCCACAGAAGCAAAGTAGCTGTTCCTGTTCTAATTCATGATACCTGACCTAGAAGGTTCTCTTTCTTCAAAGTCCAAAGTAAGAACTTAAAAGAGAATTACAGAAAAGTGACTTGCCAGATACTGTATTGTTAGATCCAAACGAACAGAATTTAAGACTATCCAATTTCAATAAAAGTTCACGCAAACACAGCTCTAGAGTTAATCTACTAAACAATGGGTAATGTAACAATTTTCCTCCTGCATGTTTTGAGATTATTAAAATCTTACTGTTTGTGTCATTAGTAAGTACAGTCTTCTTTAAGCCTTCCTAAAAATAATTAAAATACAAATTCAGTTTCAAACAGCATTTCTTTACCTGGTTGTTGGGGTGATGAAGGAAAATGGTTACACATCCTGTTGATGAAGCAGCTACGATTCTTTCCTGGTCGAAAAACTAAACAGAAAATCCCTGCTTGTTAACAGATTCAGAAATATCAATAGGGAGAAAGCTCGTTTGCTTATCTTAATTTAGCAGTGATAACAACTTTAAAATTCGAAGACCCTGTAAATGCTAAGCAAATAAAATGTGACGATAAATCTGAAAGTCAAAACTCCTATTCAAATAAAAGTATTTTTTTGTGAAGAAAACACAAACTATTTCCTCCCCTTAAACTCATTAATCTATAATTGATTTGATTAATTTTGGACCACTACCATCAAGCTTTAGAAAAGGACCACTCCCACAGTTAGGCAACCTTCTACAGAAGAAAATGCAGAGACTTCAAGTCACACAGACCCAGGATTTGAACGCTTCATCCCATCCCACCGCTTAATAATTGCCTCAAGACCTTGGCCAAGTCAAACTTTCTAAGCTCAGGTACACCTTTACAAGGGGAGAACTGATCCCTGCTACGGAGGATGTGAGAATTCAAAGAGAAAAAAAAAACACGTAAATTCCCTTTCTGAGCATTCCTCATACAGTATGTGCCCAAAAGATCTTCGGGTCAGTTTTCTCATTGATAAAACAGATAACAACACTTGCTTCACAAGCAAGCGATGGTAATTAGCTGATGTGAAATCCCCAAAATGGTCAATTCATTTTTTTAAAGCTAAGATGAAAAACTCAGATTAAATCCACATCCTGATTCTGGCAGGGAGCAGGCTATATGCTCGCAAATCCTAACCTATAGAGCAGTGGTTCTCAACCTTCCTAATTCCACCACCCTTTAATATAGTTCCTCATGTTGTGGTGACCCGCCCCAACCATAAAATTGCTTTCTTTTTTTTTTTTTATGAAGCTCAAATTTATTTCTATTTAAAAATGCTCAAGAGACTTTAAAAAGGCCCAAATGCCCAAAGGCATCCAGGTTTAATTTCAGATCATCCTGACTTGGCATACTTCCGTTTCTCCTTTTTTGAGGCATCGATTTGATCCTTGTTAATGAGACACCTCGGCAATTCTAATTGGATCCTGGCGACATCTTGTGACTCCCAGTTATCTGTCATAAATGGCCATCCGGTTACGAACGACGAGAAACGTAATACCAGAAATAATCACGAGACGTCTGCAGATTTTACTTGAATATCCTTTCGGAATGATTCTTTGCAACCAGGCCCAGCGAGGATTACTCTGAGTAGGGGAGATCATGATGAGTGTCACCAGGTATTAAATGCCGCTTTTTCAGCAAGAAACCGGCAAACACACTTCAAGATGAAACAGCCCATAAAACTGCTTTCATTGCTACTTCACAATTGTAATTTTGCTACCGTTATGAATCGCACTATCAAGATCTATGTTTTCCCCAATGGTCTTAGGCGACCCCTGTGAAAGAGTCATTTGACCCCCACAGGGGTCGCGACCCACAGGTTGAGAACCGCTGCTCTAGAGCCTTCCGTTTCCTGGGAACCTGGGGGGAGGAGGCTAGACTCACCTTAAGGCCCTTCTGGCATCTCTAAAGGCACACCTACCTCTCCGTTTGTAAGCACCGACTTACTTGCAAATCCATCACGTCGCCATGGTGCCGGGCGCCGCACAGCAGCTGGTGGTCTCCCTCGAACCCTGCGTCCGAGTCCAGGCTCCCCACGTCTCCGATGGACCACAGCAGGACGCGATTTTCCTGCAAAAGCACCCAGGTTCAGCTGCAGGTGGTGCAGACGCCCAGCTCTCGACAACGAAAGCCTTGCGTTGCCTTCCTGCCATCTCGCTTTAAATCAAAGCAGCTCGGGCCGAGACCGGTGTGGCGCAGCGGACAGAGCGTCGGCCTGCGGACTGCAGGGTCCCGGGTTCGATTCCGGTCGGGGGGCATGTACCTTGCTTGCGGGCGCATCTCCACTGTGGGGCGTGCAGGAGGCGGCTGATCGATGTCTCTCTCTCTCCTCGATGCTTCTGACTTTCTATCCCTCTCCCTTCCTCTCTGTGAAGCATCAATAAAATATATTTTTTAAAAATAATAATAATAATAATAATAAAAAATAAAAGCAGCTCGGCGTGACCAGGGGCGTTTGCGCGCGCACCACCGATGGTTCGGAGGTCCGGGGCAACCGAGCCCGAGAAACCGAGCCCGAGTCGGGGGCTCGGGGGGGACGGAGAAGGGCTCGGGGGTCCAGAAGGCGAGAGAACTCGCGATGGGGGTGGGGGTGGGGGACCAGGATCGAGGGAGGGAGGAAGCAGGGGCTCCCTGGCCCCCGGGGGTGCGGGGGATGGGAGGGGCTTGCGCTACCTCGTTGTCCCAAGAGCCCGTAGCGAAGGTCTCCGCGGCCTGCAGGCTCCCCGGAGGCAGCGGCCGCCAGCGGGTCTTGCTGACTTTCTGGGACACAAACTTGGCGTAAATCTCCTCCATCGCCGAGGCCGCGCGCGCCGCTCGGCCCCGCCCCTTCCTCCCCGCGGGGCGCTGATTGGGCGGGCCCTACGGGGGCCGCCGAGGGCCAATTCTCTCCCGCCGCGGGGCGCACGCCGCCAGCCCTCCGCCTTCCTGGGATCGACGGAGCAGGTCCCTGGACTGTACGCTCTGCTCCCGATCTGCACATGCAGGCAGGGAACCCTGACCCCATGCATTTGTGCAATAAATAAATAAATAAATAAATAAATAAATAAATAAATAAATAAATAGATAGATAGATAAATAGATAGATAAATAGATAAATAGATAAATAGATAAATGGATAAATAGATAAATAGATAAATAAATAAACAAACAAATAAATAAAAATTGTGCAACGTAAAACAAATTTAACGGCGAAAACAAAACAAAATCAAGTCAGAGAAACCACCTGGTAGCTACCCCTGAGCATTGCTTTACGTTGGTGCGTAGAAGGGTCCAAATCCTTCGATTCTCACGGAAGTACTACATGCCACGAACACACCAACTTCCTATTCTGAACTTCTCCCTCTTTGTTTCCCAAGCAAATCTTTCGCTTTAAAGTTAACACACACGCTGTCAGTGTCTACAGTGGGAATTCCGAAGACTCCAGTTCTAGTTTTGACCACCGTTGCCTAGTTATGTAACCTTCTTCCATTCGGGTGTGTATATCATTAAGAATGAGTTTGATAGGTAGCGTTGATGCCCAGAAATCCGTTCTGTCGTTTCCTTCTATACTATTATTATTATTATTATTATTATTATTATTATTTATTTTTTTAAATATATATTTTATTGATTTTTTTACAGAGAGGAAGGGAGAAAGTCAGGAACATCGATGAGAGAGAGACACGGATCAGCCACCTCCTGCACGCCCCACTCTGGAGATGTGTCCGCAAGCAAGGTACGTGCCCCCGACCGGAATCGAACCCAGGATCCTTCAGTCTGCAAGCCGACACTCTATCCACTGAGCCAAACCGGTCTCGGCTCCTTCTATACTTTTGATTACACATTTTATTCCTCTCTTCTCAGAATCCTACCCATCTTTCCAGGACCAGTTCCTTCCCAGATCTTTTCCTGATTAGCCCATGATCTGTCTAAATAAAGGAGAACTTTATATTTAGACCATTAAGAGCACTTAAATTTTGCCCTCTGTTGCTAGTTTTCTTTTGATGCAGATCCCCAGTTAGAATGTAGACCCTATTGCATACAAGAGGTATGACTTATTCATCTTTAAAAAAAAAAATCTCCTTTATACAGTATTCATAACGGTGTGTTGGTTCAACCAACCCTGATTAGTTCCTCCTCTGCCCCTCCACGAACTAATGGTGTGTTGGTTGAATATTGAGACTGGTTTTGTTTTGTTTTAAATGGAAGACCATCAGGAAATGACAGAAATGAAATGGATAACGATTAGTCCCAAACTGATGGCGTTATTCCTACAATTGAAGTAAAGAGCACTGTTTTGAATGTGGTTTCATTTACGGTCATTGAATCCCAGGAAATAGGTACAGTAATGTCTATTTCGGATTGGAAGTAGGCTATCAATCACACAGGATAAAACCTCCTGAGAATTAGAATTGGAAAACTGCTGACGCAATAGCACACATGTCTTGACATGGCTTTTTTCTTCCTTGAAAGTTTCTCGGGCTAAAGGATGACCGGATTCTGGCAGTCTCGGGTCTGGTTAGGAGCCAGCAAGTTCCCTTTAGGGTTCTCGCTCCTCGTCTCGCACAGCTGACGGCTCTAAAGCTGGGGTCTAGGTTCACGGGAGAATTTGCGAGGCTGAATCTGCTGGAAACGCACACTTGTGTTGGGAGGAGAACACACTCCACATAGGATGCTGTGGGATTTTTTAACCATTTACAGTGTTCCAACAAGTAAACCATTCCCCAGGTACCCCCCTATCCCCTCCCCTCGCCCCCCCCCACACACACCCATATGTCACGGTATTCTCCCACTCCCTGAATTTGTGCTTTAGGATCTCCAAAGTCTCTGCTAAGCCGACACTGATGCACTTGTCCCAGAGCCAGAGGCTGCAGAGCCCGGGTTAAAGGGAGCCTTTGCTCGCCCCGCTGCTTCTCTGAAAGATGATGATGGCTTCGATTAAGATGATTCAGGCTCCCACCATAAGGGACCTCGGGCTCGGAATCCAACCTAAAGATTAGCCAACAGGGTTGGGCGAGGCCGGATGCACCAAGCCCGCCGCCTAGCAATCTGAACAGCCATAGGAGCAGACCGCCGGCTCGCAACAGCTGACCCCGGCGGCGACTGCAGCAGAGCCACCGGCAGCGGCGGCACCAGGTCGGCCCCGCCGTCCCCGCCGCCTGGCCCGCGCCGGGGGGCCCGCCCACCCCGCAACCCCGGCCGGGAGGCGGCCTGCAGCCCGGGGGACCCCCAGCAGCAGCGGCGCTGACCCAGGACCTCGCCGGGCCTCGCCTCGGCTCCCCGAGAGCCGCCGCCGCTCCAGGCCACCCCCCCCTCCACCCCCTCCACCCCCCGCCCGCCCGCGGCCCCACCCAGCCGCACCCGGACCGCGCCGCCGCATCACAGAGCGCATGCGCGTCGCGGGGCATGCCGGGAGCGCGCAGTGGCGGCAGCGGCAGCGGCAGCGGCGGCGGCGGCGGCACCCACAGCGGCGGCGGCGGCAGCGGCGGCGGGGACGCGGGCGGGGCGGTGACCGTGTGGGAGGTGGTCTCGCTGTTGGGGAAGCTGCTGGGCACCGTCGCCGCGCTGAAGGTGGTCCTGTACCTGCTCCGGGTGTGCTTCGCGATGGCCTGGAAGTCCGGCGGCGCCAGCCACTCGGAGCTCATCCACAACCTTCGCAGTAAGTGCCGCCCCCGCCGGCTGCGGGGCCGCGGGCGCCGGCCAGGCCTCCACCCGGTCTGTCCCCCCACCCCCACCCCCACCCCCACCTCCACCCCCACGGGCCGCCGGGACGGTGTCCCCCACCCCTCCCACCCCCCACCCCGCGCAGGGGTTGCCCCGGGAGTCCCGAACGGCGTGCGCTGCCGATGGCGTCCCCCGGGACCTGTCACTCATCGGCGACGTGGACTGGAAGGAGCGAGAGAGACAGAGAGAGAGCGAGAGAGAGAGAGAGAGAGAGGGAAAGCCGCTGCCGGCGCGGGCCCGGGTCCCCCCGGAAGCCCGGGGGAGGGGGCGCGGCGCACAGGTGGCGGGGCTGTCACTCGAGCGCACGCCCCGGTGGCGCGGGTTTGGCGCGGGTTTGGCGGGCGCCTGCGGGGGGGACGGGGCGGAGGGCGGCGGGGAAGGGGATGCTTAGCTTCTGGGCCTCCCCGAGACACGGGGGGAGGGGACCCCGCCCTGGCCCCTCGCGCCTGCTTTCTCCCCCTCCTCGTCCTCCTCCTGCTCCTCCGTGGCTCCCCCGCCCGCGGGTTTTTCCTCCGGAGCGAGATGCCGCGCGCTGATACCGGCCCGCGCCGGGAGGGGCCGCGGGGTGGGGGGTGGCGGAGAGGATATTGCCCCGGCGGCCGCGGGGAGGCGCTGCTCGGGGGCCGAGGTCCGGCGGGCGGCTTCGTGGGGGGCCGAGGAGGAGGAGGGGGGGCTCCCCCGGGGGATGCTGTTGCGGACTGGCCGGTCTGGCGGGAGCTTGGGGAGGCGCCGGGGTTTCTAGAGATGGTTGTGGGGTTGTATTTGGGGGGGGGTGGGGGGGTGCTAACTTCTCCCAGGACGGCCCTGTGCGTGGGGAGCCTGCGGTGGGGGCTTTCTTCGTTGTCCTCCTCCTCCGGAGTTGGTGGGCTCCTTCCTCCGCTGGTCACTTTCAGGGCGGGGGCGGGGGGCGGTGCCACTTGCTCCTCTTAAAGACAGTGTGTGGCCCTGGCTCCGGTGGCCCAGCGGCGACCTCTGACCCCGGAGGCCGGGGGGAGGATCGAGCCCCTCCGCAGCGCCTGCCCCCCCCGGGCTGTGGGCTGGATCGCCAGGGTGGGGCGCGCAGGAAGCAGCCTGTCGTGATTCCCTCTCTTCCTCTTGGAAATATATATATATATATATTTTTTTTTTTTTTCAAAAGAGAGAAGTAGAAAGTTAACCTTAAAAAAAAAAAGCCGAGGCCGGTGTGGCTCAGTGGATAGAGCGTCGGTCTGCAGACTGAAAGGTCCCAGGTTCCATTCCGGTTGGGGGGCATGTACCTTGCTTGCGGGCACATCTCCACAGTGGGGTGTGCAGGAGGCGGCTGATCGATGTCTCTCTCTCTCTCATCGGTGTTTCTGAGTATCTCTCTCCCTTCCTCTCTGTAAAAAAAAAATTAATAAAATATATTAAAAAAAACAAACAAGAAATATAGAGTGTCGCCGTCTGGTCGGGAGATGTGGATGGAGGACTCTAGTTAGAATTTATTTCACTCACTTTGCCACTCACTTTGCAAATAACCATATGCTGATACGTGGTATTTTTAATTGCCATAGGTTAATATTTAGCTTATTATGTATTGGTCACGTTTCCCAATTCAATTTGTAACCTCTGGGACTTTTAAAAATGTATATATCTGAATCCACTCAGAGAACTTCATACTCATTTCTTTTTTTTTATAAATTCCAATTAAATGGACATTATATGCTTGGATTTGTGCCGGGAATACCAGGATAAGTGAGAGAAATAACACTATCTGGCACACGGTTAGTACTTAATATTAGCCATTTGACGTTTAAAAAAAAATGTTTTTATTGATTCTTAGGGAGGGAGGGAGACTGAGAGACAGAAACATCAGTGGGAGAGAAACATGGATTGACTGCCTCCTGCACAAGTCCTACTGGGTATGGAGCCTGCAACCCTGACATGTGCCCTGATGGGGAATTGAAACAGTGACCCCCTGGTTTATGGGTGAACCCTTAATCCCGGGGCCACACTGGCTGGGTAGCCATTTGACTTTTTTAAGAAAGAGCATTTAAAACTTGGAAATTGTGGCCTTAGTGTTTAGTAATGGAGAATGTTTAGATTTTTAAACTCTGCCGAACATTGTCAGTATTCACTTTATGGAAGAATATTTGATTGAAAGTGGACATTTACATGCTGAGGCAGTATTAAATGTGATTTAAGTTCCCCATGCACGTAAGTTCAATATATTGTAAATGTTTTTGTAAAATTTCTTAAAATGATTTGCTTGCTATTGCAATGTATATACCTGAAACAGTCTATATACAAATTGTGTTTAAGTAATTTTCCACTGGAAAGTTATCTTAGTAGACACTTGGCTGTGGCAGAAATTTGTAATCTATCAGGCTTTTAATGTCTCTTCTTTTTGGGCCACATTTGCAGTAAGCCAAGACTAGATCTTTTCCCAGTGGTTTTATAATCACTTTAATGTATTGCATTGCTATTCGTAGTTGAAATTTCTGAAGATGTTTTTCTATCAGCAAATTTGGTAAGAAATATTTAATATACAAATTAAATGTTGCAAAGATCTATGGTAAGAGAATTAGAGTACTGTAATAGCTTAGCCTTTTTGTAACACTTGTGTAACTTTAGTTTCAGCTTCTTGCTGAAGTAATTCCAGCTAATGGATTTTCTTTTTTCATGTTACTTATAAAAGTAATAGTTGCTCATGCAAGAATTTCAGATCGCGTACAATTTGAAAATGTCTTCTTCCTGGTTATTCCACTGTTGTGTATTCTAATTAAAATTTTAGAAAAAGACTAAAATGTGATTATAGTAATAGGAAGTGAAAAGGGATCGGCAAACTGGAAGAGGAAGCAAATTACAGTGTTGTTGTTTTTTTAAAGAAATGAAGTTCACGGTTGGTTTTATCTTAAAAAATGAAAATGCTGAATGTTTCTTTCATAAGATGTACCAGAAACATGATTGTGTATGAGCTCATAGTTGACATGCCATTTATAGGTTATTTTAGACTCAAATGGCCTAGCTCATCATTAATGTGATGGCAGCTGCTCTTAAGTAACTTAGAACAGTGGTCTAGAACCTAAGCATGCTTCACCATCTCCTGGGTCACGGAGAGCTCATTAAAAACCCATTAAAGCAGATTGCGGAGGCTCTCAAAAATTTGTACAGTTGGCCCTTGAACAACAAGGAGTTTGAACTGAATTGGGTCGACTTATAAGTGGATTTGTTTCCCCCCCAGCAAATATACAAGCAGCCCTTGGTATCCCTGATTTGGCATTTTCAGATCCCAGATTGAAAGCAGTATTTCCCATCCGTGGTTGTGAATCCGAGGATGCGGAGGGCTGATTCTGCGCATCATTTAGCGTCATTTTATATAAGGCCCTCGATTAAGCAAAACATCCGCGGATTTTGGTATCTGAAGGGGTTTCTGGAATCAATCCCCTGACGATAGTGAGGGACAACTGTACTTACGTTTTGGGGGAATCAAAAGTTATCCACAGATTTTCAGCCGGGGTGGGGGTGGGGGTGGGGGTGGGGGTGGGGTAGGGGCGGTATCAGTGCGCCTAACCGCCACGCTGTTGCAGGGCAACTGTATTCCTAACGAGTTCCTGAGTAATGCTGTGCTGGTCAGGGCCTGACCACAGGTGGACACTCTCTGGCGTGGAGAACGTGTGTGTAGAGAACTGAAAATGACAAGGTTAAACTCGGCCAGTGTTTCAGTTGAATCAAAGTTTTATACTGGAATGAAATAAAAATTTAAAAAACGTCTGTAGCCGTCCTGCCCAGTTGAGTTCTCTGTCGTGACTGTTTTCTGTTCAGCACTGTAGTCACTAGCTGCCTGTGGCTTTGAGTATTTGAAATGCGGTCAGTACAACTGAAGAACTGGATTTTTGTGTTATGTAAATGAACAAGTAGTCACAGGTTAATGGCTACCATACCAGACAGTGCAAGTCTTTGGAAATGAAAAATATAGTTATTTTATAATTATGGGCTAAAAATGTGCTCATGAAACAAGTGGATGTAAAACAGCTGTAAGCCTGTTTAATCTAGAGAATGTGACAATTTGATGTTTGTTAGTTTGTTCTCTATTTTTATGGGGATAATTTCAAGCTATGGTAAAAATGAGGAAAAGAGGGGGGGCAGCCGAAACCGGTTTGGCTCAGTGGATAGAGCATCGGTCTACGGACTGACAGGTCCCAGGTTCGATTCCCGTCAAGGGCATGTATCCTGGTTGCAGACGCATCCCCCATAGGGGGCGTGCAGGAGGCGGCTGATTGATGTCTCTCTCTCATCGATGTTTCTAACTCCCTCTTCCTTTCTCTGTAAAAAATCAATAAAATATATTTTGAAAAAAAAGAGAGAGGGGGCAGGACTGAATGAGGTTGAGAGAGAGAGGTGGTCTCCTAAAACAGGTCTCCAAGCCAGAATGTTTGTGGAAGGTTAACTCCCCCTCCCTCCCGGAGCTGACATGCAGAGCAGCGAATCACTGGGGCAGAGACTTTTCCGTGTCCCCACTGAAGACCCAGGTGTCCTCTGTGAGGGGTTGTATTAATGAAGGTATGTGTGGGGAGTAGGAAAACCCAAGAAAAAGTGCTGGAACCGCAGCGAGGCACAGCTGACTCCAGCCAGGTGTTACTAAGTCCTTCCTGCTGAGCGATTGTGCCTGCAGAGGACCCAAGGGGAATAAGGCCCCTGCCCTCTCCTTTAACCCCGGCCACTGCCTGCCAATCCTGTTGTTTGTAGACAGACTTAGGATTTTTATCCCACTCCTCATCTCCATCTCACCCCACGCTTCTTAGGCCCCCAACAGGACATTTTACCCAAGTTTGCTTCAGTGTCTCATTCTGAACAGCGTTAAGTCCAACACACCTGCATAACGGTTACCAGCTTGCAAGAGCTAGAGGTTGGTGCTTTAGTTTTACGTCCAAATTAGTATGTCCATCAAATAAATGCCCTAGGGCAGTGGTCGGCAAACTGCCGACTCTCGAGCCACACCCTTGAGTATGGCTTTTCCGCACGTAGAATGCGATTGAAACTTCGTGGCCCATGTGCAGAAGTCGGTTTTCGGCTCTCAAGAGAAATTTCAATCGTACTATTGATATTTGGCTCTGTTGACTAATGAGTTTGCCAACCACTGCTCTAGGGGTGAACTTAAAGTTGTCACACCTGCTCTTAACCACTGTCCCATTAAGGGCTGATGATTAAACGCAGGCTTCTCAGAACAATCACAGCCCCACTTGTTTTGCATTTCGGTTTTGTAAATCACATCACTTGGTACAAAGACAGCATTTCTAGGGTCCTTTTTATTTCACAAAACTCCCTTCACGTCATGGCTTCTTGATTGATTGCATTTGCGTTGCTGAGTCATCCATTGGAGCATCTACCATGTGCCAGGAATACACTATAGAGAAGAAAATCAGGGAAGGGAGTAGCAGAAGTGTTTGCAAGGGCTAGAAGGTTGCAATTTAAAATAAGGTAGTCAGGGCGGGTGGTTTTTGTCAAATTGTTGACACTTGAGCACTGAAGTGGTTTTGGACACATCATTCCAGGTAGGGAACAGTTGTCATCGAGGCCCTGGGGCAGGAACAGCGAGGGTACTATTTCCTGGAGCACCAAGTAACCTTGCAGGAGAAAGGCAAGTGGAGAGGGTACAGCTGAGGGTAGAGGGAAAGTACAGATGGAGTCTGAGAATCCCTGAGACTTATCAAAAGTCCAATAGGCCATTTCAGGAACTTTAAGCTTTTACTTTGAGTCTTGGGAGTTGCTGTAGGTTTTAAGCTGAGAACAGTGAGAGTTGATTTTTAATCTACAACACATACTCAGGCTGCAATCTGCAAAACAGACCAAAATGCAGGTAGTGGTCAGGGGCCAGGAGGACAAGCCAAGAGATCAAATGGGACACACCTGCAATCAATAACCCCGAACTTGCTTCTGCGGAAGTAAAAGCCAGGGGGAATGATTAACTTGGGTACACGTTGAAAGTAGAGCCAACTGAATTTCCCGTTAGATTAGAAAGTCAAGGGTCACGCAAACGGTTTAAGTCCAAACTAGAAAACAGTTAAGTACTTTACATATTCTCATTTACCCTCTCTCCCAACTCTGAGTGAAAGACAGTAACACTCCCCCCCCAAACACACACACACACACACACACACACACACACACACACACCCAAAGGTGAGGCTCCTCGTAGCACTCCTCAGAGTTCTTGTTTTTCCCTATAAACCCCCAAAGCTTCAGCAAAGACCAGCCTGGGGCAGTCCACCCTTCCTTCTCCCTGCAGCTCTGCAGCCCTTGCCTTCCGGCTCCCAGAAAAATGCGGATGGGAAGGTTAACTTGAAACTAACAGACTTCAAATGCTGTACTAGCCACTAAAAACAATGCTAACAATTGTTCTTTTACCTAAAACATTTCAACCCACTGTTCTAACGCTCAGTGATTTCTACTTTATTCCCTTTACATCCTGATTGTGTCATTTTGTGCATATACTTAATGTATTAGATTCTGTCATTCAGCCAACTGTTTGACTGTCTTACTGTATGCCAGGCACTAGGGATGCAGCAGTGAACAAATCAAACATCCGTTTTCTCTCGTAGCTTCTAATGGAGCAGACATGTAAAATATATGTCACGTGATAAGTGATAAAGGGAAGGAGAAGAGGGAGTGTGGCATACGAGGCTTGGAGTTGTAGGGGAGGAGACCTCACTACAGGGTCATTTGAGCAAAGATTTGGTGGAAGGGAAGGAATTCAAGCCATGCACATACAGCTGGGGACTGAGCATTCCAGGCAGAGAAAATAGCAAGTGCTAGATTGGTATTTGGGGTGTGGAAGAAAGATTGGAGTCAAGGATATGACACCAAGGTTTCAGGCCTGGGCGACTTAGAGTGACTAGTCATTTTCGGAGTTGGAAATAATAAATAAGTGGGCAGCAGCAGGGAGAGTGTGTGTTTGTGTGTGTGTGCGGGGGGAGGGAGTGCAAGGAAGTGTGGGAAAGCAGTTTATTTTGGGGGATGTTCCATTTGAGATCCTTATAAGACATATAAGAGGATACCTTTAGTAGGTATTTGAATATATAAGAATTATGATAATTTGTATCAATTTCTGAAAATAAATTGTAATTTAAAATTCTAGTTAAGAGTATCATGTGCTAGTTAGTAGTAGCATAATTATGGAAAAGAGAAAAATCTGTTTTATCATGTGCATCCAAGGGCCAACTGTAGCCAGCTAGTAAAATTCTAAGGGACTGTTTTCAGAAATTGGGGCCTCAGTTAGAATCCAGAAAATACTTCCTCATTTTAACTTAAAAAAAAAAATCTTCACCTGAGGCTGTTTCATTGATGTTTAGAGAGGGGAAAGGAGAGAGAATGAAACAATGATCGGTTGACTCCCGTACATGTCCCAACTGAGCATGGAAACCACAGCCGAGGTGTGTGCCCTGACTGAGAATCGAACTGGTGACCCTTCGGTAAATGGGATGATGCCCAACCAATGAGCCACATCAGCCAGGGCTGGACTATACATATATTTAAGA
The DNA here is from genome assembly GCA_011751065.1 of Lasiurus cinereus. NCBI lineage: Eukaryota > Metazoa > Chordata > Mammalia > Chiroptera > Vespertilionidae > Lasiurus > Lasiurus cinereus. The sequence goes on along the minus strand of JAAGEH010002529.1, from coordinate 5,786,268 downwards.
AAGATTAATAAAAACAAGATCTCCCTGGCTGAGTAGCTCAGTTGGTTAGAGCATCATCGCAATTTGCCAAGGTTATGAGTTCAATCCCCCACCAGGGCACTTATAAGAGTCAACCGATGAATGCATAAATAAGTGGAACAACAAATCGAGGTTTCATTCTCTCCCCGCTGCGCGCACACACACACACACACACACACACACACACTACCCCTCCCTCTCTTTCTCTCTCTAAAAATCAATAAAAACTTATAACAGCAGCTTGAACAAAATCAGTTTCTGTCTCCTGTAACAATCCCTGGGTAAGCAGTTCAGGGCTGATCTGGCGGTTCCATGGTGTTGAGGACCTGGGCGCCTTCTGTTTTGTTGCACTTCCTAAAGTCTTTCCCCTACAAGGTTGAAGATGGTTTACCTCTATCACTTCCATGTTCCAGCTGGTGGGGAGAAAATGAGAAACTTCCCCATTTCTTTGAAGGACAACTTCCTTATTGTATACATAACTTCTGCATATGGTCCCTTGGCAAGAACTTAATTAATCATAAGGCAACACAGAAGTAGATAATGAACCCAATTAAAGTTCTGGGAAAGAAAAGCAGTCCCTGCCACAGTCACGCACCCTGTAATACATTTATAGAACTACATGTTATCTGTGATAAGATTAGGAGAATTTAAAAGATTTTTAGTTAAGAATATGGTTAAAGGACAGTACAGAAGGGCTTATGATGAATAATAATGGTTACACGCTGTGTTCCTTTCCACCCCCTGACTCATTGTCTAGAGTGAACCATTTTTAACGGTGTTTTTGGTTCTCTTAAAGCCTATGCTTAAACTGCTGTCTTTGTTTGATCAACTTTAGACATCATCTTACTGACCTCCTGCTAAGATGATGAGTATTTTTACCCTATCAGCCTACCCTTTCCTCATATAGTTAACATCACAATTTTTTTGTTCTCTTTTTGTGGTTACCTTTGTAACTTTGAGTAATATACTTTAACCTCAGTTTCTTGTTGCATAATTTATAAACTGACACTGCTTCGTAACCCTTCCTCTTTGTAGAAAGGATATTAGGGATTGCTCATCTCATTTTCCAACTAATTAGCAGCTTTAACATGGTCAAAGTTAACATTTACATTTTGTTCTGAGCAGTAAATCTTTTGTACTTTGTTGATTTTAAGTGTTGAAAATGAATAACCATCATTTTTCATATGACTATGTTAACACTTTGTTGAGCTATATAATGAGCTATGCGTTTATTCCCTGCTATTGTCTAATACCACAGATTCATTTACTGTTGAAGAGGAATAGTCAGATTTTCCCCCTTTTTTACACTTGCACAGTTGCTTGAAATTGTGCCATTTTTAATTTTCTTCATATCTAAATAATGACTCTTGGGTAGTGTTTTTGTTTCTTTCTTATAATCAATCTTCTTTACCATTCCTCACCCCTCAAGTAAGAGAAACAGATACCTTCTTAATGTGGCTCTAATTTTTTTAGAACTTTTACTAGAGGCCCTGTGCATGAAATTCGTGCACTGGGGTGGAGGGGGAGGAAGGTGTCCCCTCAGCCTGGCCTGAGCCCTCTCCCAGTCTGAGACCCCTCACTCCTTACTGCCCACATACTCGTTGGTCCTTACGGCTCAGCTCTGCTGCGGAGGTGGGAGAGGCTCCTGCCACTGGCGCTGCTCACTACCAGCCATGAACCTGACTTCTGGCTGAGTGGTGCTCCTGCATTAAGCGTCTGCCCCCTGGTAGTCAGTGCACATCATAGTGACCCGTCGTTCGCTGGTCACTCTGCTGTTTGGTCGATTTGCATATTAGGATTTTATTATCTAGGATTATATCGCTTATAGCTCGCATTCAGTTGCATTCTCCTTTTGAATCTTACTAACTTCTCATCTGGATCAATTGCATATTTGAGCCAACAGTGGCCATTGTTATAATTATTTAATTAGAGACCTTGGTCTGTAGAGTGCAGGAAGATTGGGTATGTATGGTTCTAAAGCTGTTCACTATTTCAGAAAGCCTAATAGTAATTGCATGTTTCCTCATAAGGCTTTACACGCAGAGTGAAACATTAAATTTCTTTGCTGTTTGCCAGAAATATTTCAGGGCGTTGGCAGTTGTATATGTCAGATTACCAAAAATGGGAAAATTATTTAATAACTTAGTAAATGTAGCTTAGTTTAGGTATCTTCCAAAATATGGAATTGTGGGCAAAAATAAATAATAAGAACTTTGTGGTGATTTTGGAAAACACCTACTAACGGCCTACTGAAGGTTACTCTGAGCCATAATGTGTTCAAACTTTTTCATAAATGACTTGTGACATGCTTTTAAAAACCATTTAGGGTTTTTAGTAAATTCTATATTCTTCTATAGATTAAGGAAGCAGCCAAAGAAACTCACATGAGTTTGGTAGAAATACATTAACTAACTAGCTTAAGAAAAGTAATACATTTAATTTACTTTTATTTTTAGAATATATGTGGAGCCATATGTTTGATTTTTAGATGTCACATTTCAAGTACCCATTTAGGAAAGAATGAATAAGTGAAAATGATGATGGTTTAAAAACTGATGGATAATTGGAGTTATTGAGTGGGGCTGCTTAATGTGAGAAAGACAAGGCTTGAAGTGATCCTGATGTCTTTAGATGTGTAAAAAACATTGGCTGGATACAAAATTCGGTATATTCTTCGTGGCTTCAGAAAGAGAGAGTAGCACTAAGGGTTTATGAAAGTGAGTTCTAAAGAGGGAGATTTCATTTTAATGCAGGAAAGTGTTCTGATAGTTAGAGTGGTCTGATGGGCTGTATCACATCTACTTGAACTCTTCAAGTAGAGATCCTGGTATTGATTTATGAAGTTAGACTTGATGGCTTCTAAGGCCTCTATGACCTGGAAAGTCTATGAATCACCTCTCTGGAATTTGAATTGCATTCAGGGCTAATGAGCCACTCAAGAATTATTTTGGGAAATGAATTAGTAGAAGTCACTAAGCTATTGGAATATGTCAGTAGCAGAACAGTGAAGTGGTCAGTAAAAACCTCATTTTGAATGGTCATACCCCTTAGTTGCTCTATTATTTTGAACAACGTAGTTTCTTTAATTTTGTGTGTGTGTCATATTTGTATTGATTTCAGAGAGGGAGAGAGAGAAACATCAATGATGAGAGAGAACCATTGATTGGCTGCCTCCTGCACGTTGGACTGAGCCCGAAACCCAGGCATGTGCCCTTGACCAGAATCAAACCTGGGACCCTTTGGTCTGAAGACCGAGGCTCTATCCACCGAGCCAAACCAGTCAGGGCTCACTGTTTTATTTTAGTAACCTTTCAGGTAGCTTGCCTAAGCTCATTTGTGTAGAAATATTTTCTATTTGAGTTACTTTATCCAAAACTTATAATATTTTAAAGTGAAATGATGATATGTTTGCCTGTTTACAGTGTTTCTCTATTTGGTGTGCCTACATTGTTTGTACATTTTTTAAATTACTCTGTTATTTGGAGGGTTTGTATTTATACCTTTTATAGAATCTCTTTAACCTCCTTTTTCTTGTTTACCATCTGGTCAATCAATAGTAAATGGCAACCTTCCCTCCATTATGACACTATATGACAATGATCTAATTCTACTTTTGCCCTTTTTTCTCCTTCCATTGTTGTTGTTGTTGTTTTTTTAATCCTTACCTGAGGATGTTTTTTCCATTGATTTCCAGAAAGAGAACAAAACATTGATGGGAGAGAGAGATATCAATTGGTTGCTTCCCACATCCATCCCCACTAGACCTGGGAAACCTGCAATCTAAACGGGAAATTGAACCTGCCACTCTATGGTCTGCTGGCCGACACTCTAACACTGAGAAAGACTGGCCAGGGCCTCCCATTGTTTTTCATTGCTTTCTCTCTACTTCTTTGAATATGTAACTTTAAAGATTACTATTTTACCCATGTCTCCCCCCTTATTTTAGTTTTTACTGTACAATTGAATCTGTATTCTTTGCTCCTGTATCTCCGGTTATCTGTTGGTTAGATGTCACATATCTTCTAGCATATTCCTTAGGAAAGGCTTGTGTGTACAGCATTCCCTGAGTTCTTGCACATGCAAAGTGTTTTTCTTTCTATAACCTTGATATTTGAAGGGTAGCTTGGCTGGGTATGAAATTCTTGGCTTACATTATTTAAAAAAACAGCTCTATTGAGGTAGAATTTATATGAAAATTCACCAGATTTTAAGGTTACAATATTAAAAACTTAGCAAACAAATATAGCCTTAACTACCACCCTAATGGTTATAGGACAAAGGGTCAGCAAACTACAACCCACAAGCCAAATTGGCCTGCTGTCTCTTTTTGAAAATAAAGATTATTTTAACACAGCCATGTCCTTTCATTAGTGTTGTCTGTGCTGTTCTTACAGAACGGTGGCAGAGTTGAGTAGTTGCAGTGAAGACTATCTGGCCTGCAAAGCCTAAAATATTTACCATTTGGATCTTCACAGATACTTGCTGATATTTAATATAGAAAATTTCTTTCACTCACCAAGTTCCCTCATGCCCCTTTGCAGATAATCTCTTTTCGCCCCTAATACTTAGCAACCACAGGTTGGCCTTCTGCCACTAGAGTTTTTTTTTTTTTTTTTAATAGAGAGGAAGGGTGAGAGAGTTAGAAACATTGATGAGAGAGAAGCATCAATCAGCTGCCTCCTGCAAACCCCCTACTGGGGATGTGCCCACAACCAAGGTACATGCCCTTGACCGGAATCGAACCTGGGACCTTTCAGTCTGCAGGCTGACACTCTATCCACTGAGCCAAACTGGTCTTGGCTAGAGTTTTTAATATAATTGGAATCGTATAGTGTGTAGTCTTGTCTGGCTTCTTTCACTGAGATTAGTGCTCTTGAGATTCATCCATGTTGTTGGATGTATCAGATAGTCCTTTGCTCCTTTTTATTGTGGATTTGACTTTTCTTAAATTTCTTGAAAATGCAGCTTCATTTTTGTTTTTCTTTGTATTGTTGGTGGTTGAAACCTTAAGAAACCTGACTGCCTCAATTTTTTTTTTAACCCCTATTACGTAATTTAATCTTTTGCTTTAAAGTTCTGAACATATTTTTTCTTGCCTTTAAAGTCTGATATTTTTATTGGTGGATGTCTTGGTGGTGTTTCTGTTAAGTTTGCTTAGAACATAGTTTTAAATATTAGATTCTGTTAAATTAGCTGAAATGTTTTTATTTGCATTTTGTTTCCCATAGATTTGAATGGAGATTTTCTTTTTCCTATTTTACAAGTTATTGACAAGCAACTTTTGTCAGTATGGTGACTTGCAGTTTATTTAATGACTGATGGATGATATTGATAGTAGTAATGGGAAAAGGAAAGGAGTTGGCAGATCTTGCTCTTTTGTTTCTGTAGGATCCTTAATTTTCTTGCTTCTTAAACAACTTTTTAAAAGTATAATTCCATATCATATCATTCACCCATTAAAATTTTTAAATTTAGTGGTTTTCAGCAAAACCTATTTTGGTTAAAAAATTTATTACTGGATTATTAAAATCAAATCTTACAGATTTTAGATCTGTGAGTACAGGAATGATGCTATGTTATTCTTTCTAGAGGCCCAGTGCACAAAATTTGTGCATGCAGAAGGGGGGTCCCTTAGCCTTGCCTGCACCCTCTAGCAATCTGGGACTGCTGGCTCCTAACCGCTTGCCTGCCTGCCTGATCACTCCTAACTGCTTTCCCCTTCCAGCCTGATCTCCCCTAACCACCTCTGCCTTGGCCCACGCCACTATGGCTTTGTCCAGAGGATGTCCAGAAGACATCTGGTCTAATTAGCATATTACCCTTTTATTAGTATAGATAATCCTAAGCATGTGTGTGTCTGGTGTGTACTAGATAGTCAATAAACATATTGAATTAATAAGAGCTTATTGAAAAGTTAACTATGTGCATGCTACCATGAGAGTTATTGAAGTTTAACATACTAAATATTTAACCTTAAAGAATTGATAGGTGGGGGAGACAAATATATATTATTAACCTTGCTTTACTAACTGCCCTCTCCTGCAGGCCTGGTCCCCCTAATTGCTCTCCCCTGTAGGCCTGGGTCTCCCCCAACTACATTCTTACTGTTGTTTCTCTTGAATTCTGTAGTTTATCTGCTTGATTTTCATCCACCTCTATGGTTGCTCCTTGTCATAATCTTTGAAGGCTCCACTTCTTTGCATTTCTCTTACACATTTACATTCGTTTTCCTTTCTGTGTGATCTCTTCTGGCCACTTTAGTTCACTTCCATTGCTTCAGTTGCTGTCTAAATAATTAGAAATCTATCTCTCTCCTAGATCTCCTTCCTGAGCCACAGATCCATGTGTTTAACTGATCATTTAATATCTCCATTTGTGGGGTCCATAGCCCTAACTGTATAAATCAGTTATTCTTTTCCTCCTTAACTTTGGTCCTTCTCCCGAATTTCTCAAATCAATATATGACAGCATCTAAACCACTTCTCTCTCCCCCTTTTCCAAATCTAGTCAGTCAGTTTATATATATATACAAGGTTTACAGTTGTGAGTACAGGAAGCAAAGTTTATTCTTATATTATTTCTTGATTATTTTCCATATAACAATTGGAAACCTACTTTTGCCCAACCTATTACCTTCCAAATATGACTTAAATCCTTCTACATTCTTTTTTTTTTAAATATATTTTATTGATTTTTCACAGAGAGGAAGTGAGGGATAGAAAGTCAGAAACATTGATGAGAGAGAGACATCGATCAGCCGCCTCCTGCACGCCCCCTACTGGAATTGTGCCCGCAAGCAAGGTATATGCCCCTGACCGGAATCGAACCCAGGACCTTTCAGTCCACAGGCCGAAGCTCTATCTACGGAGCCAAACCAGTCTCTGTTCCTTCTACATTCTTACTGTTGTCATTGAAGACCAGGTTGTGATTACTGGACCATTGAAATAACTTCCAATCTTGTTCTCTTCTAATTCAGCCTCTACAGTGCAGCCAAAATAATTATTCTAAAATACATCCTATCATCTTTTTCCTTTTTTTAAAATATATTTTTATTGATTTTTTTACAGAGAGGAAGGGAGAGGGAAAGAGAGTTAGAAACATTGATGAGAGACATCGATCAGCTGCCTCCTGCACACCCCCTACTGGGGATGTGCCCACAACCAGGATACATGCCCTTGACCGGAATCGAACACGGGACCCTTCAGTCAGCAGGCCAACGCTCTATCCACTGAGCCAAACCGGTTTGGGCTGATCATCTTTTAAAAAAATATATTTTTATTGATTTCAGAGAGGAAGGGAGAGGGAGGGAACAATAGAAACATCAATAATAAAAGAGAGTCATTGATAACCTTTCTCCTGCACACCCAGTGCAACCTGGACATATGCCCTGATCTGGAATTGAACCATGACTTCCTGGTTCATAGGTCGATGCTCAACCACTGATACACCCCAGCTGGGCATATCTGATCATCTTATTTCCAGCTTTAAATATTTGCCTCATTTATTTCAGAAAATGGAATCATCAAGACAGATAAAGTATTTGAAGTAATGCTGGCTACGGACCGTGCCCACTATGCGAAATGTAACCCTTATATGGATTCTCCACAATCAATAGGTAAGTTTTGAATTTATGAAAATGTCCATTTTTTCTCATTTACTCTATAATATTTGTGAGGAAAAATAGAGTAGGACACAGGTATTTATTATTGCCTTACTGGTTTGAATTTATGCCTTTATAATAAAGTATTTTATGTTTATGAAGTATCCCTTCTATTTTCTTAAATATATAATATACTAGAGGCCTGGTGCATGAAATTCATGCACATGGTGGGGGTTTGTCCTTCAGCCCAGTTTGTACCCTCTCCAGTCTGGGACTTCATGGGATCGGGCCTAAACAGGCAGTCAGAAATCCCTCTCACATTTCAGGACTGCTGGCTCTGAACTGCCTGCCTGCCTGCCTGCCTTCCTGATTGCCCCTAACCAATTCTGCCTGCCAGCCTGATCACCTCCTAACCACTCCCCTACCAGCCTGATTGATGCTTAACTGCTCCCCTGCAGGCCTGTTTGCCCCTAACTGCCCTCCCCTATGGGCCTGGTCATCCCTAACTGCCCTCTCCTATAGGTCTGGGCACCCCTAACAGCCCTCCACTGCAGGCCTGACCCTCCCCCCCCAGCTGCTCTCCCCTGTAGGCCTGGGTCTCCCCCAACTGCCCTTCTCTGCAGGCCCTGTCACCCCCAACTTCCCTCCTCTGCCGATCTGGTCGCCCTAACTGCCCTCCCCTATAGGCTTGATCACCCCCAACTGCCTTCCCTTGCAGGCCTGGTCCCTCCCAACTGCCTTCCCTTGCTGGCCATCTTGTGGCCATCTTGTGTCCACATTGGGGCAGTCATCTTGTGTGTTGGAGTGATGGTCCATCTGCATATTACTCTTTTATTAGACAGGATAGAGGCCTGGTGCATGGATGGGGGCCAGCTGGTTTGCCCTGAAGGGTATCCTGGATCAGAGTGGGGGTTCCCTTGGGGCATGGGGTGGCCTGGGCGAGGGGCCTATGGTGGTTTTCAGGCCTGCGACGCCCCCCTAGGCAACCCAAGCAGAGGCCCTGGCATCTGGGATTTATTTATCTTCTACAATTTAAACTTTGTAGCCTGGAGCAGAGCTAAGCCTTCTGCTTGCTCAGTGACTGCAGCCATTTCTGTTGCAATTTATTTATCTTCTATAATTGAAACTTTGTAGCCTGGGCCAGCTAAGGTGTGTGGAAAGCTTGGCTTTCTCCATTGTTGGGGCAGCCCAAGCCTCCCTCATGCTCTCTGTGGCCATAGCCATTTTGGTTTGGGTTAATTTGCATACTCGCTCCTGAGTGGCTGGTGGGTATAGCGTAGGTACAGTCAATTTGCATATTACTCTTATTAGATAGGATGTAGAGAATTTTAAAAACAATTTTTCTGAAATATACTTTTAATGAAAATTTATGCAATTAAGCTGAGTGCTGAGTTGTCTTTAGGGACCTTAATGTTGACTAAGGCTTTCTTTCTCATTAGCATCAATTTTCAAAATTAATACTAAAGATAAGTGGACTTAAGTTATCACTGACTTCTCTGCTTCATTTTCCCTGAATTTTTCGACTTGTGCTTGATGTTAGAAAGTTCTATATTTAATTCCTTCTCCTGAAGCAGGTTTTTTGCTGAACTGCTGAGCCTTGGCAGTGGGCGCCTTTGAGGCTTAGAAGTGCCTCAGGATTCTGTGGGCCAGCTGCCATGCTTTCTTCTTTTGAAGCACTGTGACAGTCAGCAGAGAAGATCCTGGGGGCTTCTGAACCCGAAGGCACCTGCTACCACCGCTCAGTGAAAATTGCTTCAGAGGCAGAAGCAGGTAAATACATTTTTTTTATAACTTTTTAAAAAAATATATTTTATTGATTTTTTTTACAGAGAGGAAGGGAGAGGGATAGAGAGTTAGAAACATCGATGAGAGAGAGACATCGATCAGCCACCTTCTGCACGCCCCCTACTGGGGATGTGCCCACAACCAGGATACATGCCCTTGACCGGAATCGAACCTGGGACCTTTCAGTCCTCAGGCCAACGCTCTATCCACTGAGCCAAACCGGTTTCAGCAGTAAATACATTTTGAGAAAGCAGTCCTAGAAGAAACAAATTGAAAGCTGAAAACTAAAAAGATTGTGTGAATTTACATCAGGTGATGGTATAAGTAAATTGAAATAGTTTATTAGTCTCTTAAGCCACTTTTCTGGTTGCTCTAGTTTATTTTTAAGTTGCCAGAAATATGAAGCTGTTTAATTTTGCAAAGATTTTACATACCTATTATATATAGAAGCTTATTTTATTTTTATAGGTCTGAAGAGGAAACAAGTTATAAACTTACTGACTCAACTTACTGACATTCTTCCTTTCTTAGCCAGGAGAAGAAATCTTTAAAAATAGTGGGCCTGTTTTACTAGAAGAGCACAGTAGCATTTGGCATGATTGGATTTCCTAATTTTAACTGCTGCATGACAAAGTACAAAATAAAAATTTTGTTTGCTTGTGATCATAAAAATGAAAATTATTCTGAAAAGTAACTTATGGATGTTAGAAAAGGAATTACATGGAGTATTTGGTATGACTGTACATCTGAATGTATCAATAGTTTTCTTTTCTTTCTCTCTTTTTTTTTTTTGCAGGTTTCCAAGCAACAATCAGTGCTCCACACATGGTAAGTTAACTGGTCATTTTGACTAACCAAGTCATTTCATTCTCTAATCAATCAGAAGAGCGGAGTGAAGTCACTGATTGAAAGTTATATACCAGATTTTCTAAGAGTTTACCAGATAACACTAAATAGAAGTAAAAGATCAATTAATAGTTACTTTTACCTTTATAAAGGAAAGTACCTTAAAGATTAACAGCAACAAGTCATTGTGCTGTAATGGTTGACTTTTTCTTAGTGTAAACAGTATACATTTCATTTGTCAATCCTTTAGAATTTATAAAGTACTTTTTAAATGCATCATGACTTTTATTCACAATGATACTTCTGTGGAGAAGGCAGGATAGGAATAACTGTTTTTCTCCCCATATTAATGATATGGAAACTGAGGAACAATGAGCTAAAAATAATTTCCAATGTCATGGGGCTAATACCTTCAGAACCAGTAGAATCCAGTACTTATGGTGTTTAATCTAGAACTCTTTCATATTACTGGTTGTTTTCACTCTTTTTTTAAAAACAATATTTTTTTATTGATTTCAGAGAGAAAGAAAGAGGGAGAAAGAGATAGAAACATTAATGATGAGAGAGAATCATTGATTGGCTGTCTCCTGCACGCCCCCGACTGGGGATCGAGCCTGCAACCCTGGCATGTGCCCTTGACCAGCCTGGGACCCTTCAGTCCGCAGGCCGATGCTCTACTGAAACATTTTAAATAAATAGAAGAATTGAATCAGTGAGAATTTTCTTAAATAATTCCTGTGTAGATATAAGTACTATATGTTTTCGTTGTCTTGATAGATGACATAGTAGTAACATTGGTATGAAGTTGGCAACTTTATTTATATGCCATGGTATATATACCTCATATTCTTTTATTAAAAAAAATTTTTTTTATTGATTTCAGAGAGGAAAGGAGAGGGAAAGAGAGATAGAACCAACCATCAATGATGAGAATCATCAGCTGCCTCCTACACGCCCCCTAGTGGGGATCAAGCCTGCAACCTGGGCATGTGCTCTTGAACGGAATCAATCCCGGGACCCTTCAGTCCTCAGGCTGACGCTCTATCCACTGAGCCAAACTAGCTAGGGCATATACTTTGTATTTTGAAAAAAAGGTGAACATTTGCTTTGTTTTCTTTTGGCAGCATGCATATGCTCTAGAACTTTTATTTGATCAACTGCATGAAGGAGCTAAAGCTCTTGACGTAGGATCTGGAAGTGGAATCCTTTCTGCATGTTTTGCACGTATGGTAAGACCTTTATTTTTCATTCTGGCCCCAACAGAAGCATAGTTCTACATGTCCTACTTAGGATTTTACTGTATATTTTTTTCATGACCAGTTTCTGAAGGTCTTTTTTTAAAAGAAATTCTATGAGAAAGCAGTTGGAATACATAGCACTAGGATTTTTTTTATTGTTGTTGCAAGTGACAGAACAGTCTATCTGAACTGGCAGAGCTACGAGGGAATTTATTTGGTTTATATCATGGCTTCTTGTGTGGCTGGATTCAGATCAGATATTGTTGTCAACTGTGATTTTCTCTGTGGTTCTTGGTTTGGTTTTCCTTTTCTCCACATGTTGGCTTCATTATCAGACCAGCTCTTCTCTTATGGTCAAAGATGGTATGGTAACCAGTAGTTCCCAGACTACATTCTTCCAAGTTTTCATCTGGCAGAAAATAAACACTCCTACGGGTTTATTAGGAATGAGGATAGAGATTCCTTTACCGTAAGAAAAGTATTCTTAGAAAAATGCCTTATTTGTTAAACTTCATTATTCATCAGAGGCTTATCTGGTTAATGACCGCCAGAGTGTAAGTCTGGAGGTCATTCACACACCTTGAGGAAGGGTTCATCTGCACTCAGATAATCAATCAAGTTCATTATGGAAATCTTGTCCCTGGAGGCCAGATTGGAAGTTTCTGGTTTGGTTAAGTTGGGATTTATGGATCATGTTGGACTAGAATCCATTTAACTTGCTGTAAATGTATAATCAGCAGACCACTAGCATGTAAGTTCCAGGGAGCTGGGAGTTTTGTCTGATTTTTCTCCTTGGCATATCTGAAGCATCCAGAACAGTGTCTTGTACATAATAAGGATTCAGATAGTTCAGTATTTTTAACTTATTTTGTAGAAGTTAAGCATCAAAAATGGATGTAAGGGACTGTTTTTTTTTAAGCTTAGAAATATTTAGTGATATATTTTCTATGTTTGACATATCTATGGTTTCAGAGGAAAGTTTATTTTTTTAAAAATCATTAAATTTTTGAGTTTTTTAACAATGATAGTAATTTAAGTTAATGATTTTTGCACATTTAGAACGTGCTAGTCAGTGTTCTAAATGCTTTTCTTGTATTCTCTTATTCAATCCTCACATCATTTATGAGGTATGTATCTTTTACTTCTCATTTTACAAAGCTGAGGAACCTGATTCATAGAATTACTTGCCAAGGTTGTACACTTGTAAGTAATAAAACTTAGATGTGAACCCAGGTAGTCTGACATCAGTCTTTATTATGTTAAAATTTTTTTATAATATTTATACTGGGGCCTTTATAATCTTTTATGTATACTTTCCATAAAATGGCAGTAGAATCACGTATAAAAAACCCTATTAAATTACTTAAAACCCTATAAAATGCCATGTAACACATATATATTTTAATGTGTATATGTTTTAATCCTCACAGGAGGATATATTTATTGATTTTAGAGTGAGGAAGAGAGAGAGAAACATCAATCAGTTGCTTCCCATACCCTGACAGGGGATCAAACCCATAACCTTTTCGGTATATAGGACGATGCTCCAAACAGCTGAGCCACCTGGCCAGAGCTATAATTTTAATATCTAAAGTCACACTTCTAGATTATTATAAGTAAAAATGATTGCATTAGCTACTACTTAATATTGACAGTTAAGTCCTCCATCGTGGTGCAGAATTTAAAGATTTTAAGTTGAAGAATGATAGCATTTTTCTTAATATTATAATTAAAGTGTATTCTGGCTTTTTAATTACTGAAATATACTTATTCATTTGTGAGTTATAGTTGAGAAGGTTGTAATAGCTAAATAATTTATAATAAGCCGAATTGTCTTCATTTCTCATTGCACAATATAACTTTACATTAGGAAGCAATTTAATGCCATTTAGAACAACAAATTTAGACCAGTGAGCTATTGAATTATTCTCATTTCCAGGTTGGAGCTACTGGAAAAGTCGTAGGAATTGACCACATTAAGGAGTTAGTAGATGACTCAATAAATAATGTCAGAAAGGACGACCCAACACTTTTGTCTTCAGGGAGAGTGCAACTGATTGGTGAGTATCAGAAAACTTAAAAAATGTCCTCTCTGCAGAATTTAAAAAAATATATATATTCTTATTGATTTTTCACAGAGAGGAAGGGAAAGGGATAGAAAGCCAGAAACATTGATGAGAGAGAGACATCGATCAGCCGCCTCCTGTATGTCCCCCACTGGGGATATGCCCGCAACCAATGTACATGCCCTTGCCAGAATCAAACCCGGGACCTTTCAGATCCCAGGCCAACGCTCTATCCAGTGAGCCAAACTGGTCTCGGCCTCTCTGCAGAATTTTTATTTTCAAATGTTTCCAATGCAAAATAAATAACAGAGCTAATTAATGCATTTTAAAAACATTTACTTCAGAGTACTAAGTAAGAAAAACAATTACTTGAAAATGTTATGCTAGTTCTACCTTGATCATGATGGGTGACATGACTGTTAACTGTTTCAGAAAGTTCCATGTTGAATTCTTTCTTCATTGCTTTTTAAGAAGTAATGCCAAAGTAACAAATGTTCATTATAAAAAAAAATGTAAACAGTGCAGAGATGTATAAGATAAAAAAGAAAACCCCTTCTTTTCCCTTTTAAGTTTTCTAGACATATAAATATATGTGTGAATAAATTGCGCAGTTTTCTTTAACTTATATTATACATATTGACCTATAGTTTGCTTTTTTCCATTCAGCAATATACAGTGGACACATTCTGTATTGTGAAAAATAAAAAGCATTTAAAATGTATAAAGCATAAGTGTGAAGCTTAATAAATATTTGTTTAATCGCCACACTAATCAAGAAATGGAACATTATTCGTACCTTGGATATCCTCAACTTCCTTTTTTCCTCACCATAACTCCCTTCCTTCTCCCTAGTGGTAACTAATATTATTATTATTTCCATGTATTTGCTACCTAATTGTATATCCAAAAAAAATAAATGTTTCCTTTAATTTTGAACTTCACACAAATGGGATCATGCAATATACATTCTGTGATGAATGACTTCTTTCATTCAGTATTATGTATGTAAGATTCACCCATCTTTTTGCATACAGTTCATTTTTATTACTGTACATCGTTCCATTTTAAGAACATCACCAAAATTTGTTAATTCTATATATGTGTATTTTAGTTGTTTCTAACTTGGGGATATTCACAATGCTGCTGTGACCACATGTATACCTAAGTCCAGATTTATATATATATAAGTTTTAAGTTTTTTAAGTATATATATATATATACATATATATATGTATATATATAATATATATTTGTGTATGTGTGTATATATATACACACATATATATGTATGTATATGTACAGACACTCATTATACAGCATTCATTTCTGTAGGAGTGTTATGGTATGTTCACAGGGTTCCCATAGATATTACAAAACTGTATTTTAAAGTGATTGAACCAATTTACATTCCCACCAGCAATGTATCAGGGTTTCTATTGCTCTACCAACACTTGGCATTACTAGATTATTTATTTATTTATTTATTTTTGCCTATTTAGTGAGTTCAGAGCAGTATCTCTGTGATTTTAATTTTGTATTTTCATATTAACTAGTGAGGGTGAACACTTTTTCCTATGTTTGGCCATTTAGATTTTCGTTCTTGCGGACTGCCTGTTCAGATATTGAGCTGTTTATATTTTTCTTTGAGTTGTAGGACTTCTGGAGACTAGCTCTTTGTCTATTTGTGCATATTATAAATTTCTTCTCCCACTATGTGGCATGCCTTTTCACTCTCGAATTGGTACTTTTTTGATAAATAGAAATCTTAATTTTAATGTAGCCAGACTTAACAGTTTTTTCCAGTGCCTCCTGTGTCCTGCTTAAGGCTACTCTGAAATCACGAAGACATTCTTCTGTATCATTTTTCAAAAGCTTCGTTATTTTAGCTTTTCACACTTAGGTATTTGATCTTCCTGACATTGATTTTGGTGTATGTATAAGGCGTAGGGGTACAAGTACATATTTTTCTATATGCATATTCCTTTGTCCAGCATCATTTATTTAAAGAAAGAAAAACCCCAAAACAAAAATTGCTTGTTTAAAAGCAAACAAAACTGTCCTTTCCTGCTATAAAGTCTTCACAGTAAGTCGTTCTCTCTGCACAGGAACTGAAAGCATGATGTTTTTCTTTCAGTGGGGGACGGAAGAATGGGATATGCTGAAGAAGCCCCTTATGATGCTATTCACGTAGGCGCTGCAGCCCCTGTTGTGCCCCAGGCAGTGAGTTGTTTGTGTTTGTATGCTTTGTTCAACTAAAACGCAAAAATTTATAAATAAGTGACTTGCAGACAATGTTAAAAACATACTTTTATGCCATGCATTTTAGTTATAGTAAGTAGATAATACTTTTTCATATGCAAATCCTATATAATAAAGAGGTAATATGCAAATTGACCGTCACTCCAACACAAGATGGTTGCCCCGATATGGACAAAGATGGCCACCCCATATGGATACAAGATGGCCACAACAAGATGGCCGGCAGGAGAGGGCAGTTGTGGGTTATCAGACCAGCAGGGAGGGCAGTTGGGAGGGACCAGGCCTGTAAGGGAGGTTAGTTGGGGGGGGAACCAGGCCTACAGAGGAGGGCAATTGGGGGAAACCAGGATGGTAGGAGAGCAGTTAGGCATTAATCAGGCTGGCAGGGAAGTGGTAAAGGGGTGATCAGGCTGGCAGGCAGAAGCAGTTAGGGGCAATCATGCCAGCAGGCAGGCGAGCAGTTGGGAGCCAGCAGTCCTGGATTGTAAGAGGGATGTCCAACTGCCCGTTTAGAATCGGGCCTAAACGGGCAGTGGGACATCCCTTGAGGGGTCCCAGATTGGAGAGGGTGCAGGCTGGGCTGAGGGACACCCTCCTTCCCCGTGCATGAATTTGGTGCACCAGACCTTTAGTAGTTGTATAAATGACATCAAGATTAATAAACCCCAGCTCATAGCTGTCTTTTGAAGCAGTATTTGATCCAGCAAAGAACAGGTCTACCAGTGGAATTGGGAAAATACTTTTGGAGTTCATGACCTGTTAATCACTTGGCATTTATTAAATACCAGAATATGAAAGATTATTAGGTGCCTGGGAGAGACCAGGAATACTTGTTATACGTTTTACCCTCACAAAGCTTATACCTTAGAAGAGATGTGTCATACATGTAACAGGGAGATTCGTGATGTGATAGATATCATTAGCACATGACATATACTGAATAAAAAATTAAAGTCCTGTAGGAGTTCAAGGTAGCAAAAAGAATTTGCATAGAGTGGTCAAGGAGACTTCATACAGGAATGGAACTTGAACAGATCTTCAGAATGGGAGAATTTGCCTTGCTGCAATGAGAGGGGAAGGTAGCGCAGTATTGAATATGATACATAGTCAAGGAAATATTTAAGTACCAAATTGATTTTTATTTTCTAAGACTCTGATAAGCTTATATCAGCCCTTAATAATCCTTGAGTAAGCTCACTGAAATCTTAGGTTTCTATTACATAGGAGTTTTACATAGTTCTTGACTAGATGACTAGTTAACATTCTCTTTTCTGCCCGGTCTCATCCACTCTCCAACCTGGAAAGGGTTCTTTTGTATGTTTATTATTTATTTATTTATTTATTTTAAGTTATATTTTATTGATTTTAGAGAGGAATGGAGAGGGAGAGACAGAAACATCAATGATGAGAATCATTGATCGGCTGCCTCCTGCATGCCCCCTACTGGGAATCCAGCCCGCAACCCAGGGATGTGCCCTTGGCTGGAATCAAACCTGGGACCCTTCAGTGTGCAGGCCAATGCTCTATCCATTGAGCCAGACCAGCTTGGACTCAGTTATGAGAAGCTAAAAATTGGAGAATTTATTCTAATCATTGACTTCTCCTTACTGGCTAAACGACTTAAGGAAAATCACTTATTCTCTCTGGCTCTGTCATCCGTTTTTTGTGTGTGTTGTTTCTTTTTAAGACAAAACCAGTGGTTTTTAAACACATTTTAATTGAAATAGTAACAGTGTAGAAAAGTATACAAGTCAAAAAAACACACACTATACGTCATAAATGAATAGCTCAGAATTTTTATATATGAACACATGATCAGAAGTTTGTGTTTTTTTTTTTAATTAAAAAAAAATAACAGCTGCCTGGTGCAAACAATGAAAATCTCAAATAGAAATGTGTTTAAATGAAGGGGCTTGGATACAGGACTCCTGTTCTCTACTAAGACTCTGAGATGATCTCAGGACATTTCTAGCTTTATCACAATGTGATTTTAAACACAATAGCACTTGTAAGTGTTACAGGGATCTTTTATACATGCTGAAGGGGCTTTCCAGTTTTAAGATAACACAGTAAAGATGATTATGCTTCTTTTGGATGTCACCCCAAAACAACTAGAAAAACAAAAACAGGAACATAAGTTTTATGTTCAACTATCTCGGAGAGTATACTTGCAGTCCTGAACTCTGAAATGTGTGAAGATAGAAAAGAAATGGAGTAATAATTGACCCAGCAAGGTGGAGGAAGTGAAACCAAAGAGGCAGCAGAAGGCTGTTATTGCCGAAGTAGTTTGCAGACCTCTGAAGAAGCTTAGAAATTGGAGGCACGGTACCTGGGAAATCAGAGAGGAGGCCTGGGTCTAAAAAGAATGGCTTGAATTTCTTATAAGAAACAGTTAGCCCTAAGTCTTAAGTAAGAAAATTTCCAGGAACTAAAGGACGTGATTCTATACTTTGAAAAGAACTGCGTGTCCAGTACAATTAATTTTTAAAAAAATATATTTTATTGATTTTTTACAGAGAGGAAGGGAGAAGGATAGTTAGAAACATTGATGAAAGAGAGACATCGATCAGCTGCCTCCTGCATGCCCCCTACTGGAGATGTGCCTGCAACCAAGGTACATGCCCTTGACCGGAATCGAACCCGGAACCTTTCAGTCCACAGGCCGACCCTCTATCCACTGAGCCAAACCGGTTTTGGCTGATTTTTTAAAAAAGGAAAAAAAGAACCACAATATCACTATGAAATTTCAGAATACTAAGCACAAAGAAAAGATTCTAAAAGTTTTCAGAAAAACAAACAGGATAAATCTGTTAAGGATTAGTAATCAGAAAGGCATCCGACTACAGAATAGCAGCATTAGAATCAATAGGACAAGGGAACAGACCATCACAGTTCTAAACAAAATGATTTCTAACCTTGAATTCTGTACCCACACATACTGCCAAATATATAGACCAAAGATAGTTTTAGGCTTGCAAACCTCAACCACTCCCTCTTAAATATCCCATGCACTGTTTCACTGAATACTTCTGGAGGAGTTGTTATAATTAAATCAGGAAAAGGTGAGGACGGCGAGAAATAGTAGCAGAAACCAAAACTAGGAAGCCAGAGGCTCTAGGAAGCTGGTACATGGTTTTCAGGGGACCAGTGATGAGTGAGTGAGTAAGTGGGAACCGAGTGATAAGTTTAACAAAGTATGTATGTACCAAATCAAGTTCATTTGTACTTTCTGCCCAGGAACACTGAAGGCTTTTTGTAGGGGTGAAAAAATGTATAACTTGGTGTGTATGTGTTCTTTCTTTTTTCTCTCTTCTTGTAGCTAATAGACCAGTTAAAGCCTGGTGGCAGATTGATATTGCCCGTCGGGCCTGCGGGCGGAAATCAGATGCTGGAGCAGTACGACAAGCTGCAAGACGGCAGTGTCAAAATGAAACCTCTGATGGGAGTGATCTACGTGCCTTTAACAGATAAAGAAAAGCAGTGGTCCAGGTGGAAGTGATTTTACCTTCTGCTCTTTCTTCTTCCACACATGCAAGGTGAAAGGGTGTGGATTTTAAGACCTTAGCCTGCAAGAGCTGCTTTCTCGGTCATTACTTTTCTGCCGCTCCATCTTAACATCAGAAAGTCACTACATTAAAAATGTAGAAAAGTTTTGCATGGTCTGCCCTTTTTTTTTTTGGTTAAGCTCCCATCTTTGGGGAAGGGAGGGTGAGACTTGGTTGGCACACAGGTGGTTGAAAACTGCGGCTTAGCGCTAAGGAGATTCCACCATCCGCCACTCCGTTTCTGTATTTTCAAATCAGTGGTGTAGACGCTGTGTGCTCATGGAAGCAAAAGCTTCTCTTTAAAGAGCTGGGCCAGCATGTCCCGCCCCGTCCACCGCTGTCGCATTGTTGTAAAGACAAAGAAGGGAAGAGAGACTCTCGTCCCAGTTTTCCCGGGTGTCAGGTTCTCAGCCGGCCTTCTCTTCCAGTCACATTCCTAGATGTCAGCTGTTGTTGAGAAGCCACTGTAACAAGTACACTTACTGCCCCTCTAAAGAACGGGCCAGCCAGTCTTTAACCTACTTTCCGTCCCTGGGGAGGGGAAGGGGATGCTGTCACCTCAGAGCGAGTGCCCAGGTCTCACAAACCCCCCCAAAGGGCCAGCAGCATGCAGCACAGTCTCCAGCACAGCATGGCTCATTCTGACGCCCATTTCGTTGTACCGCTCAGTGTCACTGGAATATTCTGTTTGAAGCCAAGATTTCTTCTTCTCCCCGCTCCCTCCCCTGGGGAGGAGGGCAGTCAGCAAGTAAAAGTGACATTAGCTAAAAGAAGAAAGGCTTTAGAGTTTCCTTGTTTTAGAATCTGTTTTTATTGGACAGAGGTATTTATTTTCAGAGCATTATTTTCTTAATAAGTAGCATGGTAGTTTAAGTATAATAGATACCTCAGTTTTGTTTTTGGATGGATGTTAATGGCAAAAATGGTAATGAATGTAACTCAGTTTGTTCAAACGGAATTTTGCTTTTAACAAGATTCTGATTGGCTATTTCTGGGATATCTTACTAGGAACTGCATTTTATTCTTCACCTAATGTAGTTATAACATTGTTTTCTTTGAATTCTTAACCTGGAGCACAGCCACTTCTTAAACTAAAAAGCTATCAGTCTTGTCAGTTATAAACAGATGTAGTTTAATAACGAATCACCACAAATTCCTTCGCTTTTCTTTTAGTATAGTCATATCATTATATATTTGCATCATTGTTATTGTATAAAGGGGGCAAACGTATCATTGAAATTGGATATTAAATAAGAGTTCAGATTTTTAATTATGTTTAAAATTTTATAAACAATAAATAGTATTGAGCATTCTATTTATAATTTAATGAAGGAAAAAGGTATTTTGTTTTTATAAACAGAGGTGGTTTTTTTATTTTATTGATTTCATAGAGGAAGGGAGAGGGGGAGAAAGAGAAACATCAATGATGAGAGAGAATCATTGATCGCCTGCCTCTTACATGCCCCCGCTGGGGATCAAGCCTGGAACCTGGCATATGCCCTGCCTGGGAATTGAACGGTGACCTCCTGAATCTATGAGCCACTCTTGGCAGGCCAGAGGTGGAATTTTTTTTTGTTAGTCCTCACCCGAGGATATTTTTCCAGTAGTTTTTAGAGAGAGTTGAAGGGAGGAGAGACAGACTAACACACCAAGAGTAATTTGTTTTGTTGTGAAACACTTTTCAGTTTGAGGACCTTCTTAATATATTTATTCAATAGGTATCTGTGCGCCCACTATGCCAGGCACTGTACTAGTTCAGGAATATACAGCTGTGACTTTGAAACTGACCATTCATAGTCATATGAGAGATTAAAAAAAATAATAAAAAGACAAGACAAACAGACCATTACTGGCATACCTTGTTTTATTGTAATTTGCTCTGTTGTGCTTTGCAGATACTGTTATTTTACAAATTGAAGGTTTGTTGGCAACCTTGCGTTGAGCAAGTCTGTCGGTGCCATTTTTCCAACAGCATTTACTCATTTGTGTGTCTGTTACATTTCAGTCATTCTTAAAATAGTTCCCTTTTTTATTATTGCTATATTTGTGATGATCTGTGATTATTTTTTATCTGTGGTTTTTGATGTTGCTATTATAATTGTTTGGGTTGCCACGAGCCACACCCATACAAAGTGGTTAACTTAATTGTTAATTGTTGTTTGTGTTCTGACTGCTCCACCCACCGGCTCTTCTCTCTCTCCCTCTCCTTGAGCCAGTGAATAATCCCACAGTGGCCTCGAAGTGTTCAAGTAGAGGAAGAGTTGCATGTCTCTCACGTTAAGTGAAAAGTTAGAAATGATTAAGCTTAATGAGAAAGGCACGTCAAAAGCTGAGACCGGCCGAAAGCTAGGTTTCTTGTGCTCACAGTTAGCCAAGTTGTGAATGCAAAAGAAAAGTTCTTGAAATAAATGAAAAGTGCCACTCCTGTAAAATGTGAGTGAGCAGAAAATGGAACAGCCGTTTGCTGATGTATCAGGAGAAAGTTGTTGTGCTCTGCATGTAAAAGAACAAACCAGCCACAACATTCTCTTAAGCCAAAGCCTAATCCCTGGGAAGATTCTAGCCTTTTCATTTCTCCGAAGGCTGAGAGGTGAGGAAGCTGCAGAAGTTTGAAGCTAGTGGATAACTGGTTACGGTGTTGGAGGGAAGTAGGCATCTCCAGGTGCAGCAAGTTATCCAGAAGCTCTAGGCGGGGTAATTAATGCAGGTGGCCACATCAAACAATAGGTTTCCCCCCTAGCTGGGTTGGGTCAGTGGTTAGAGCAGCAGCCCAGGGACCCAAGAATCCTGGGTTCAGTTAGCGGTCAAGGGCAGGTACTTCGGCTGCAGACTTAATGCCCAGCCCGGGAGGCAACCAATCAATGAGTCTCACATGGATGTTTCTCTGTTTCTCCTCTCCCTCTCTTCCCCCTCTTCCCTTCCTCTTTCCCTTCCTCCCTCCCTTCCACTCTTTCTAAGCACACACACACAGTAGATTTTCAATGTATACTAAACAGCTTTGCTTAGATTGAAAGAAGGTACCATCTAAGGCTTTCATAGCTGGAGGAGAAATCAATGCCTGGCTTCAAAGCTCCAAAGGACAGGCTGGCTCTCTTATTAGGGGCTAAAGCAGCTGGTGCCTAAGCTGAAGCCAGTGATCATTTACTGTTCAGACACTCCTAGGGCCCTCGAGAATTATACAAATGTGGATGCTCGCACACCTGTTTACAACATGGTTTGCTGACTGTTTTAAGCCCACCGTTGACCTGCAGCTCAGAAAAAAGAAAAAAAGATTCAAAATACAGTGGTACCTTGAGATACGAGTTTAATTCGTTCTGTAACCTTGAGGCGTGGGAAACTATGAGAAGCTTGAGTCGCGGTAAACTGGTGGGTCGTGTGCAGCCGGCCGATCCACGGGATGACTCCTATCTCAAATGTTGCTCGTATTTCAAAGCAAAAATTGCTCGCTTAATGGCTTGTATCTCAAAAATCTCGTATGTTAGGGCACTCGTATCTCGAGGTACCACTGTATTGCTGTTCATTGACAATGCCTCTGGTCACTCAAGAGGTCTGATGAACAAGATTAACACAGTTTTCATGCCTATTAACCTAACATCCATTCTGCAGCCCCTGGAGTAAGTAGTAATTTTGACTCCCAAGTCTTACTAAAAAATACATTGTGTAAGGCTCTAAGCTGACACAGATAGTGATTCCTCCGTTGGATCTGGGCAGAGTTCATGAAAAACCTGAAAGGGATTTATCATTCTAGATGCCATTAAGGACATGGGAAGAGCTCAAAATGTCCACCTAAACAGGAATTTGGAAGAAGTTGATTCCAACTCTCGTGAATGACTGGAGGGGTTCAAGGCTCCTGTAGTGGAAATAGCTCCAGGTGTGGCGGAAATAGCAGAGAACTAGAACTAGATGTGGAATCTGACGATCTGACTAAATCACTGCAAACACCTGGTAAAGCTTGAATGGGTGAGGAGTTACTTCTTGTGGATGAGCAAAGAAAGTAGTTTCTTGAGACGGAATCTCCTCCTGGTGAAGAGGCTGGGAAGATTGATGTAATTACAACAAAGGGTTTAGAATATTATATGAACTTACTTGATAAAGCAGTACAGGGAGGGGATGGGGGGAACCTGGCACGCTCCCTAGAGGGAGAGCACCAAGATATTTTAAATTATGTACAGAGTTTTTTAGACAATGCTGCTGTTGTACACTTACTAGATTACAATATAAACATAACTATTATATGCACTGGGGAAACAAAAAATTTGTGT
This sequence comes from Lasiurus cinereus, assembly GCA_011751065.1. Taxonomy (NCBI): domain Eukaryota; kingdom Metazoa; phylum Chordata; class Mammalia; order Chiroptera; family Vespertilionidae; genus Lasiurus; species Lasiurus cinereus. Next base: position 5,762,649 of record JAAGEH010002529.1, on the reverse strand, counting down.
AACTCACTTTATTGTGATGTTCGCTTTATTGCAGTTGTCTGACCTGAACCTCTGAGGTACACCTATAGAGCAGTGATTTTTTTTTAACCTTTTTCATCTTATGGCACACATAAGCTAATTACTAAAATTCTGCAGCACACCAAAAAATATATATCTTTTTGCCAATGTGACCAAAAAATAGGTATCACTTTGACTCATTCACAATGGATGGCTATTGTATGTTGGCCGTTGTCATTTTTTAACTTGACAATGTAAGGGAAAGGAGTCAGTGCCCCTTGACTACATAGTCAAGTATTCCATGTTTTAAAAATTCGTGTGGCACGCTGGTTGAAAACCGTTGCTCGGCAGTGGGTTTAGACTTTGCCATGAGGACATTGGAGAGCAAGTGCAGTACTGAATCCAGGCTGTGGTCAGAATTACGTTTCAGAAAGGGAACTGGCGGGGGCTGGAAAAGGACAAGACTAGAGTTTGTAGCGAGGTGGCTGTCGCAAGCTCTGGTGAAATGATGGTGGCCTGAATGAAGGCAGTAGCAGTAAGGATAGAATGTGGTTAAAAGGTCCCGTACAATTTTCTAAGGTCCATCCCGCATTTTCGAATCATTGTCTAAAAAGCTTAGTTTTTTTTCAAGGCTAGATGATGATTGTTCCTTCAAATTTTCTTTGGGATTCATTTAGCAACGCATCCTAGCACTTTCTTCCGAACCTTTTCTTATTTCTCACCAGCTTTCATCCTTCTTTTATGGAGGAATCCAGAGCCAAGTGCAGTGCTCTGAGAGCATGAGATGTAGCATTTGCTGAGGAGATATGATAGAAATATTTAGAAAAAAAGGGAATTAGTGGGCATGGCAAATTCTGCTGCCAGATATACCCTGGCTGATGTGGCTCATTTGGTTGAGCACTGGCCCATGCCCTTGGAAGGTTGCCAAGTCAATTCCTGGTTAGGGCACATGCCCGGGTTGCAAGTTCGATCCCCAGCAGGGGCATGCAAAAGGTAGCTGATCTATGTTCCGCTCTCACATTGATGTTTCTCTCTCACTCTTTAAAAAGAAAAAATTAAAACATATTTTAAAAAAGAATAATATTAAATGTTAGGATATATAATACTAAATGTTAGTAGCTGTGAGTTAATCTAATTATATATGAGTATATATCTTAAAATAATAAGTGTATATAATTATTACCCTGATGAAATATTTAGCACATATATAGCCATTTTTTAAGAGACTTTCTAGAAATTTAGGACATGCTACTTTGTATTATAAGTGAGCTATATATGTAAGTCAGACAAAGAAAGATACGATAATGTAGAATTTTGAACATTAGGGAAAATTAATAACTTGAAAGTTATACAGATTTTGTAATATTAGCTGTGACAAGGTTATACAATGATGGGCAGAAAAAATTTTGGTTTTTCTTGGTGCAAAAATGTTAAAAATCAGGTCTATAAATTTTTTTTTTCACTTTAGTGCTATATACATTTCCTTTTGTTTTTAACAATACTGACACCAAAGTAATGCGTGTGCATCATAAAAAGAGAAAAAAGTACAAAAGAATAAAGTAAAATCACCCATAATCCCAGAACCCAGAGATAACCACTATAAGTATTTTAGTGTTTTTTTTAACTTTTATCCATAACTCTATGTACATCTCTTTTGTATTCCTGAGTTCATTCAGCAGCATTATTTTGTAATCTTTTCATTTCATAAAATATCAATATTGTCACCATCACTGCAAATTGTTTTACGGTATTTTTCTGGTTTTATTGAGGTATACTTGACCTACGGTGTGATGTGAGTTTTAATTGTACAAAATAATACTTTGATATATGTTTATGTTCTAAAATAATACCACGATAAGGTTAGTTTTATAGTTTCTGGTCCTATATCCAAGTTTTAATCCATTTTGAGTTTAATTTTTTGTGTGCATGATGCGAGATAGGGGTCCAGTTTCATTATTTTTTATGTGACTGTCCAGTTTTCCCAGCATCATTTATTGAAGAGATAATATTGTTTGTCCACTGTGTATTTTTGGCTTTTTAATTAATTGACCATATATGTGTGGGTTTATTTCTGAGCTTTCTATTCTGTTCCATTGATCTATGTGTTTTTATGCTAATACCCTATTGTGATAACTATAGCTTTGTAATAGAGTTTCAAGTCAGGATGTGTTATGTCTTCACCATGTTCTTATTTCTGATATTAATGCTTTGGGGTTTTGGGGGTTTTATACAAAGTTAAGGAGTGTTTATTTCTGTGAAAAATGCTGTTGGAATTATGATGGAGATTGCATTGATTCAGTAGGTTGCTTTGGATAGTATGAACATTTTAACCCAATTAATTCTTCCAGTCTGTGAGCATAGAATATCTTTCCATTTATTTGTGTCTTTAATGTCTTATTAATATCTTACAGTTTTTAGTGTATAAATCTTTTAACTCATTAGTTAAATTTATTCCTGGATATTTTATTCTTTTTGATGCAATTGTAAATGGGATTGTTTTCTTAATTTCTCTTTCTGATAGTTCATTATTAGTATATAGAAATACAACTGATTTTTGTACAGTATATTTATTTTGTGCCTTGCAATTTATTGAATTGGTATATTCAAACAATTTTTTGGTGGAGGCTTTAGGGTTTTCTATATATAATATGTCATCTACAAAAAGAGACAGTTTTATTTCTTCTTTTCCGATTTTGATGCCTTTTATTTCTTTTTCTTGCCTAATTGCTCTGGCTAGGATTTCCAGTACTATGTTGAATAAAAGTGGCAAGAGTGGGCATCCTTGTCTTGTTCCTGATCTTACAGGAAAAGCTTTCAGCTTTTCACCGTTGAGTATGATGTTAGCTGTGGGCTTGTCATATGTGGCCTTTATTATGTTGAGGTACGTTCCCTCTATACCCAGTTTGTTGAGAGTTTTTATCCTTTTTCTTTAAAAAAATTTTTTTTTCTAAATGGAGAGGATATTTGGAAATGTACTATGTTATTGGGCAATAAAGGTACTTATTTACAATATCCTTAATGCCTTGTAACAGGTGAATAAAATGTGGTTAATTATTTAAAAAAACAACAGTGGAATCTTTAATTCATATATAAAAAGCGCAAGTTAATTTAATTTATGAATTGAGCACTTTGCAAGCACTCATAATTTAATGCTTGCATGATATTAAGTAAAAGCTATTCTATGAGAAATAAAATACTTAAGTTATTTAGAAGAATATATTAAGTGGAACCAGAAGTGATGATTTGTTGTTTAAAAGATAACCCAGAACTGTATGACAAAGGTAGCTTATGGGAGAAGTAATTTTTAAAACATTTTCTTGTACAATTTACCGAATTCAATAAAAAATATTATCTGATAATTCCTTAATTCACCACTTACCTGGGAAATTTTAGCTCTTCATTTATCTTCCTTTTAAATTTATTTTAATACTTAAAAAAAAAAACCTTTCTATTACAGAACTGTTGTACAAATGGTGCAAAGAACTCCTGAATCTCTTCATCCAGAGTTACCAATTATTAACATTTTTTCACGTGTGCTTTCTCACTCCTTCCCTCCCTATATACCCATATATGTAATATCTTTTTCCTGAATCATTTGAGAGGATTGCAAACATCACATTTCTTTACTCCTGAAGTACTGTTTTGGTCACTTAGAATATCCTGAGAGATGAAGCTCTTAGACTTTTCAGGTAGCTTAATTTTTTCACCTTTAACAGCTTTATTGAGGTGTAATTTACATACCGTACCATTTATTTTAGATTGCATTTTTGTTCCTTCCTTCCTCTCACTGGCAGTTGCTGGTACAGTGCTACACCTGGCTGAGCGAATGGTTTCTTTTGGAGCTGATAAAGCTGCCTTATGAAATCAGCTGACAGGTATATTATACCTACAGATGATGCTTTCCCCCAAAAAAAGTTTGGGTTGCTATTGACCCACTCAACAACTCCTAACAGATATTTTAAGAAAAAGCTAAATTTTTGTCCAATTCTGTGACTGTAACTGTAAAAATTTACTTGAACTCAAATACTCGTCATCATTTTACAATCAACAGTATTAGCAAGATCCTAGATCTAAAACTAACTTCTCTGAATTTTTGGCCTTGAAAGAAGAAGGTTATCTTTAGAATTAAAAAGGAAAGAAATCAGGTACTTTAGGTTTCATACTTCATTCTTAATTTGCATGAGAGATGTTTGAAATGGCTGATTTCCATTTTTGCTTTGACGGGACCGTTTGCTCTTTTTATTTTAAATAATATATTGCTTGGGGATCAGTGTATTTTTACTGATTTAATAGTTGTATCTGAACTATTATAAAGCCAAGTTTTGCAGTATGTAACTCCTACTTACACATTTCTCTCTTTTTTCCCCCCTCCAGGGACGAACTGTAAAAGCAACATCAGCTTGACCAGTATAAAATATTACAGTGGATTGCTCATCTCAGTCCTCAAAGCTTTTGAAAACCACAGTATCACAGCTTGTTTTGGACTTCGTTACACTCTTTTTTTCAGCATGAAATGTGTGGTTTTGTAGGATTTTTAATTCTTCAAAGAGGCACAAAAGCCAAATTGGTAGAGAAAGGATGCAAAGTATACATTTTACTTTTAAAATATTAAGTGAAGGCGTCCTGCAAAATGGGAAAGTTAGTTTTTTAATTGATTTGGAAGAGTGGTTTTTCTTTTCTTAGACACTTAATTCTGTTCCAATATTTTTCAGATTGAGTTTGTGTATCAGATAACACCACCATTCACAAGTTAAAATTCTTTATTTTTATTTTTTGATGTCTGTGAGATGCTACTAAGAAAATAGAGATGAGCTTCCTTTTTAAAGCTTTTGATGTGGTGTCATAGAATAGCATGTTGTAGATACAATCAGCTGCTTTGGTACCTTAAAACTAAGCAATTGTAAATAGTAAAATTTAAGAAAGTGGAAGGTGATATTCCTTAACACTCAAGATTGGACATAACTGACATAGTTCATTTCTCTTTAAAATTATATTGGACTTGTAGCTTAGTATTATTTCTTCTGTTTCTAACTTGCTGCTGATAATGTATATGAATTTAACGTGCTGTGTAAGCTGTGTCTTAGTTACTGAACAGTTTATGCAGTGCTGCTTTGCCAAATAAAGTTAAAAATAAAAGAGGCATTGGTGGTGTTTGAATGTAAAATAAAGAACAGCATTTCCACCAGATACAGAATGCTGACTAAGATCACAGAAAAAATTATTTCTTTGATGCTCCATCTTGTGAAATATGAATGGTATTGATTCAGCTGTACATGAGCAGAATGAATGTGACTGTTCATTCTGAGAACAAGGGCTACACCTCACTTATTTTCCTTAACTCAAGGTTTGTCCTCTTGTAGATGTACAATAAATGCAGGATGAGTGAGCAAATGAATTGACTGAATGTCAGGGAAGAAAGAGCTGAATTTAGGATAAACTTACCGAAACCCATCTCTCACCTATAAGGGCTTTAGTGACTATAAATGAATTTCAAAAAGTCAGTAGCACTTTGGAATCTTGTTGAATAGTGTGGATTTATACCTTTTAGAGTGAGATCTTGGTTTTTCTCGGGGTTTCAGGTTTCGAAGCAGAATATGAGCTAGTGGAATTAGAGCTAGCAGAACTAGTGCTCTCAGCAAAGCCCTTCCGACTGCTGTGCCCAAATGCATGTGATTCTGACAAGTGGATGCTGAGCGAGGATGCCGGGCACCTCTCCCCCACCTCTTAACATCCTAAACATCTCTTCCTTAAAAATGGCTTTAAAAATTATTCACTCATCTTTTCACTAGTGTCTCTTTGGGGGAAAGATCTTAGACACAGGAAACTGGCATTAGTTGGGTTCAGTTTGCTGCTGTTAGTACAGTTCTGGATCTAGACCATAAACCCTTTTTTGCCTCAGTGTCATTTGAGTTAGTTTCAAAGGTGAAATCATGGAGAAAGATGAAAAAATTGTTATTTCCTATGGAGAACATCATATAATAAAAGGGTAATATGCAAATAGACCGAACAGCAGAACTGAACAATCAAAGCATAATATGCTAATGCTATGCTAAAGCTGCTCAAACACTATAACATGCATTGACCACGGCCAGTGGGGTGCGGGGGGGCGGGGGGGGGGTGCGGGTCAGATGCTCCAACCGGTAGGTTAGCTTGCTGCTGGGGTCCGCCGATTGGGACTGAGTGAAATGGGCCACACGCCTGGAGCCCTCCTGGGGTCTCTCCCCGGCCTGATCATGCACCAGTGGGTTTCCTCAGCCTGGCCTGCGCCCTTGCAATCTGGGACCCTTCGGGGGATGTCGCAGAGCCAGTTTCAGCCCGATCCTGCAGGCCAAGGGTGCCAGATGCAGCGCTCATGGCTGGTGAGGGCTGCTGTAGCAGCATGAGCCTCTCCATCTATCGGGACTGATTGCCACCAGCCCGCAGCAGGCACGGGGGGGCTGGGATGAGCGGGAGCCGCAGTAGGAGCTGCAAGCAGCATTAGACTGCAGGTTTTGGCCCGATGCCTACAGGCCACCCAAAAGGACCTCACCTGTGCACGAATTTGTGCACTGCGCCTCTAGTATTTGATATTTGGATGACTTGAAGCATTAAAATGCTTGTGGAGGGATGGAGGAGGAGCTGTAGTCGACTTGCACTGAAGATGGAAAGAATTTCAAGTTTTCAGAAAGACTGTTTCAGTGGGCCTTTTCTCAGGAAAAGAGATGTGAAACACGAACATGTTTGAGAGGTAAATTATGGACAACTTTCCCTTTAAAATTATGTTAAAATTATCTTAGATGCAGAACTCTTTCAATCACATAATGAAAGGTAAGTTGACTTTAAAAAGTCCTGTTTAGTCCATCAGTCAGTGTATTTTGAAGATCTTGATTCTGCTTCTCTAATCCTTGATTTCCCTCTTTGTAAAATAGGGTTGGTGTGGTTCAATCCAGATCCAATAATACAGCTCAGTAAATATTGGCAACTTATGATTATATTAAAAAGTTGTTATGGCTTAAGAATAAAGTATAATGTATTAACAGCCTATGATATCTTTTCTCAAGTATTTCAACATCATAGCAATACTAAAATGTGTTTAATTTCTTCACGGATAAAGGATGTGCTGAAAGACATGCCTTGACAGTTTTGTTTTATTGGGGATGGCTATTAGGTGACATCTTCCTTAGAAAGCAAAGGGCACAGCATCCCGAGAGTACAAACAACGGTCACTCACAGTCATTTCTCTCACCTGTCCTTGAGGAAAAATTAAATCTCTGCTCAATTCTAAACAATAAAATGCTCGACTTTTCTCAGGAAATGAACCAATTTCCGTTTTTGTTCATTTGTTAATGTATTCCGTTATCTCTCCAACCCAAATGAAGCTCTTTGCTAAAGGACCTGTCTCTGGTTCATTCTGAAAACATGTCCTAGAATTGGAAAAGATTAGCCACTTACGGTAAACAACAGCAACAATACAAACACGTATGTAAATGGGAACCTCATGTGAGTTAGGCATCACACTATGTAGTCTACTCTGAGGAAGAATTTCTAGAAAATGTCTAATTCTGGCAGGTGATGATGGGAATAATTTGCCTTTAAAATCATATCTCCACCCCCCAAAAAAAAACAAAACAAAAAGAAGATACTAAACTAGACACCAGTTTTCTATAAAGATGAATTTATGCAAAACTGCCTTATGCTCTCAGGACACACAGCCTGGCGTTAGCTGATTGCACATTAAAACATTAAACAGATAATGGGAAAAACTCATTCCAGTGGATGGAACAACCAGCTAATACGGAAAAGCGACATTTTTACCAAAGCTGCACCCAGAAATCCTCTCATTCCGCTTTTCAGTTTAAATGCACTTTTCTCTGCCATCAACACAGGCTCATGTGGAGCACTGGTGGCTAGAAAAATGAGCTGCTGTGTGCTGGACGGTTGAGCAGTGAGGAGGAAAGTACTAGTACCTGCTCACCCCGCCCTCAGAGAAGCTGGCTAAAAGTTTTGACTTGCCAGGTTCTCTCCTTCCACCTTGACTTCGTGCCCATGTCAGAGCGATTTGTAATTCGGTCTGAGTTTTTTCCTCCCAGTGGTCAGCCTCATAAGGCAGCCACCTCCATGACCTGGCAGGGGCGCTGGGAACCTCTCACTTGAGATCCGTTCTCAGAAACAGGCTTTGCAGGGGGAGAGGGGAGAGCTATGGGAAGGTCGAGTGAGCCATCGGAGGCCACAGAACAAGGGGGAGCCACACACGATGTGGCACAGGGCGGCCGGGGGCCCGTGGCTTCTGGAAAGCACAGAGCTATTAGCACTGCCGCTGTAAGGCCACCGCTGGGACACTTCACTTTCTGTCTTGGCTAACATTTCCCTTTTCAGGAACCGGCTCACATAAACCAGAATGGGAGTGTAAGTCTTTAACTTGTAGGGGGTTCCTCTAATAAATTTCAAAACAGGTCACAGACTTGCAAGGAAAATATTTCTACCATAAACAGGAACAAAGGTTTGGGGCTTGTAGAATCTTCTGGGTTTTCCATATTTTTCTTAGCCCAGTTAAAAAATAGGTTCTCATGATCCAAAACCCAGTCTATACGTTGTAAGTGAAACGCCCTTGCCCCAGCTGTGTAAGTCACACTTTAATATTAGAGATACATCCCATTGATGAGGTAGTCGGATTCCTCAGATGTAACGGGGCGAGCCTTCTTCAGTTTCTGTTTGAGCATGCGCAGCCGGCAAGCAACCATGAGCAGCAGCAGCGCCGTGATGGCCAAGCCCAGGGTCAGCGGCAGCACAGCACCTGCGAACGGAAGTAAAGATTTTTAGAGACAAAGGAGAGAGAGAAACATCAGTGAGAGAGAGACGGATCGGCTGCCTCCTGCATTGCCTATTGGGGATCTAGCCTACAACCTGGGCATGTGCTCTGACTGGGAATTGAACCCGTGACCTCTTGAGGCATGGGACAATGCTCAACCACTGAGCCACACTGGCCTGGCAACCTGGCTGGGGATCTGTGATTGGATAAGAACTTCATATGGGCTATTTCATTTAATCTGAAGAACTCACTTAAGTAGACAGATTCCTCCTGTATTACCAGCATTTTGCAGATGAGCTGAGGTGCCAAGAGATTAATTGACCTAAGAGCACATAGCTTGGACATGGACAAGTCTCAAACCCAGACTTCTTTATACCCACATTTTCTAGCTGGTGCCTACAGAATTTGATGGCCTCAGTGGGTACAAATGTTGCAGTCAGATCAGCCTCGTGTCCACTGTAATAGGCTCCCTGTCAGCAGGCAAGTGTAGACAGTGACCACAGGAAACTTCACTGCAGTCAACAGGTGACATTTATGGATTCACACATGATCATTCCCTCTGAAAATAAGGATGGACAATTGATTTCTTTTCTGGTTAGGACTTCACGTTTTTATGTTATTTTTCTAAATCCAGGGAACCTAGTGTCAGCCAGAACCATGGTTGAGAATTAACTTCCAAATATGCTGGTGAGATTCTGGCGAAGGGTTAGTGGAGGGGAACGGGGTTTTCCTGTGGGGTGTTCCTACACACCCAGTCTAGAAGCAGCCTTTAGAGCAGTGGTTCTCACCCTTTCTAATGCCGCGACCCTTTAACACAGTTCCTCATGTTGCGGTGACCCCCAACCATAAAATTATTTTCGTTGCTACTTCATAACTGTAGTTTTGCTACTGTTAATGAATCGTAATGTAAATATCTGTGTTTTCTGATGGTCTTAGGCGACCGTTGCTAGCGGTTCTCAACCTGTTCTCGACCCACAGGTTGAAAAATGCTGCTGTAGAGCCTTAGACCATCGGAAAACACATATTTACATTACGATTTGTTAACAGTAGCAAAATTACAGTTATGAAGTAGCAACGAAAATAATTTTATGGTTGGGGGTCACCGCAACTTGAGGAGCTGTGTTAAAGGGTCACCGAATTAGAAAGAGTGAGGACCACTGCTTTAGAGGCTTGCAGGAGTCTGGGACGCACACGGTGTGCCCTGAGTCAGCCTTTCTTTCTTTCTTTTTATTTTTTTAAAATATATTTTATTGATTTTTTACAGAGAGGAAGGGAGAGGGATAGAGAGCTAGAAACATCAATGAGAGAGAGACATCGATCAGCCGCCTCCTGCAGTCCCCCTACTGAGGATGTGCCCGCAACCAAGATACATGCTCTTAACTGGAATCGAACCTGGGACCCTTCAGTCCTCAGGCCAACGCTCTATCCACTGAGCCAAACTGGTTTCGGCTCAGCCTTTCTTTAAAAAAGAAAAAGACTGATAAATTTGGTATGTTACACTTGATAAATTTAAGGTATAGAGCCTATTACTTGGATATATTTAGATATTGTTTTTTAAAAATTATATTTTATGGATTTCAGAGAGGAAGGGTGTGGAAGAGAGAGTTAGAAACATCCGTGATAGAGAATCATTGATTGGCTGCCTCCTGCACACCTCTTACTGGGGATCAAGTCCACAACCCGGGGGATGTGCCCTGACTAGGAATTGAACCGGGACTTCCTGGTTCACAGGTCAATACTCAACCACTGAGCCATGCCTGCTGGATGATTCATATATTGTTACATAATTGCATTGAAGTAATATTTATCACATTACATCATTAAAGTACAATATTCCTGTCTCTATTTATTATACCGTGCATTAGCTCTCTATGGCTTATTTACTAAGTGAGATAAGACAAAGACCGTTACTGTATATCACGTACACGTGGAATGTTAAGAAGTCAAACTTGTAAAACAGCAGATCAGACTTGTCAAGCACAGGAGGCCTTATTTCTAGTCGGAACTACTTCCTCCTCAGCCCAGTCTCGCAGCTGAGATGGAGCTATGTTTAGCTGTAAGGGTCTTGCCAACTGGTGGAGCTAGAGGAGCAAAATCTCCATTCTATAAGCCGATTCTGTAGCCTTTCCTTCCATGTACTCACTCTTTCTGTGTTAATTCACAGCCAGGTGCCTGACACTGAGCTAAGGGCTGCTCATCAAAGATAACACGCCGATGCTGAGGAGTGCCAGAATGTTCTCAGTGCTTACCGCTTCACTCATTTAATCCTCACAGCCACCATCTGAGCTGGTAGAATTCTTTTTTTAAAAAACATTTTCTTTTTAAAAATATATATTTTATTGATTTTTTACAGATAGGAAAGGAGAGGGATAGAAAGTTAGAAACATCAATGAGAGAGACATCCATCAGCTGCCTCCTGCACGCCCCCCACTGGGGATGTGCCCGCAACCAAGATACATGCCCTTGACCGGAATCGAACCTGGGACCTTTCAGTCCGCAGGCCAACGCTCTCTATCCAATGAACCAAACCGGTTTCGGCGAGTTGGTAGAATTCTTAACCCCATTTGACAAATGAGGGAACTACGGCACCGAGAATTAAGAGACTCGTCTAAGTCTGTGTGGTAAGGGGTGAAGCCAGGACCCAGCCCCAGACTGGGCAGTAGATTCAAAAGGTAAAGAAGGTCAAGGCCTAGTGAGCTCCAGTCTGGGGAGACAGACATCTAAGTGGAGAAGTGCAGGTGTGAGAGGTGTGGTCTGCGCCTCTAGCTCACTGGATCTTGGCTTGAGTGACCTGGCTGTACGTATGATGGATCTTTTGGGGTGAGCAAGGGAGATGTTTATTTTGTGACATTTTCAAAATGAGACATGCCTTGAGGTGACCCCCGGAGTTTTCTAGATTTCTGGGGTACTCGGGCCTAAACATGTGGGAGGCTTTAGCATCAGGGTGGTGGTTGCAGCCACGAGAGTGGGTGAGGTTGTCAGAGAGGCAGGAAGGGAGGGGGGCTGGGAAAAAGGCGCTGAGAAACTCCACCAGGTAAGGGAGCAGACAAGAGGAGAGAACGGGAAAGAAGAGGGAAAGGCAGGTCAGAGATCAGGCAGGGCGACCAAGAGAGAAGGGTGTCAGGAGCAGAGGAAGAGACTCTGTTAAGAGAAAGGTGCTCAGAGGCAGAGGTGCTAAGGAGAGGTCTGGGAGGTGCAAATAGACACCCAGGGCCACCATTGTATCGGGAGAGACGGGACTGTGGCTGCAGCTGTTGGGAATGAGCCAGTAAAACGGATTACAAACAGGAGGGTTGCCCTAGCTCAGGGGTCGGCAAACTCATCAGTCCACAGAGCCAAATACCAGGACAACGATGGACATTTCTTTGGAGAGCCCAATTTTTTAAACTTCAACTTCTTCCCACGCCACTTCTTCAAAACAGACTCGCCCAGGCCGTGGGATTCTGTGGGAGAGCCACACTCAAGGGGCCAAAGAGCTGCATGTGGCTCGAGAGCCACGGTTTGCCGACCACTGGCCTAGGGGAAAGGAAGAGGTGGTGGGTGCAGACAGGAACTTGATATAAGAGGGAGCTGAGAACGTTCACGCCTGATAGCTTGGATGGTTCCAGCCTTCGAACTGGTTGCAGGGAGAGTGGTCTCCGCTCCAAGATGAGCATCTGGAGCTGGGGACCTACTAATGGCGTTTCCTGGGGATTGGTGGAATCCCACTGAGGAAGAGTTTGTCTGGAAGTGTCGGGCCCAGGAGGAGGGATGTGGGCGCTGTGGTGGTGACGGTTGGGTACCAGACAAGGGCTGGGGTTTCGTAGGGAATGGTGGAAGACACAAAGCTGTGAGAAACCACTGTCCAGCATTGACCCTGGGGCTGGCTCCTACATCGCTCTCCCAGCAGCCCCTCCCAGGACTCGGATCGCAGAGGAGTTTCTCCACGTGACCGTGGAGCTTGGGCTGCTGGAGTTTCCCAGTGGCCCCCTGAAGAAGGCAGTTTTAAACGGCCAAGGGCCGTGATGGTATTGGTCCCCCTGCGTCTTCCACGTAGGTTAGACATGGTAACAAGGAGAGATGGACCAAACTCTTGTTCAGGGCTCAGCCCTTCCTTAAAAATGAGCACCAGCTGAAACATCATTAAAGGCTGCCCTTCCTTAAGAATGAGCACCAGCTGAAACCGGTTTGGCTCAATGGATAGAGCCTCGGCCTGCGGACTGAAAGGTCCCAGGTTCGATTCTGGACAAGGGCAAGTTCCTTGGTTGCAGGTACATCCCTATTGGGGGTTGTGCAGGAGGCGCCTGATGGATGTTTCTCTCTCATCGATGTTTCTGACTCTCTCCCTTCCTCTGTGTAAAAAATCAATAAGATATATTAAAAGAAAAAATAACGAGCACCAGTGTTTAGGCCACAGAGTGCAGTCAAACAGACATACAGTCTAGGGCAGCGGTTCTCAACCTGTGGGTCGTGACCCCTTTGGGGGTCGAACGACCCTTTCACAGGGGTCGCCTAAGACCAGCGGAAAATGCAGATATTTACATCACGATGCATCACAGTAGCAAAATTTCATGGTTGGGGGTCACCACCACGTGAGGAACTGTATGCGAGGGTCGCGGCCTTAGGAAGGTTGAGAACCACTGGTCTAGGGGAATTTTCTATTGGCTATGCCAGGCAGGAAGCTGCTGATCTGACAGATCTGCTTCCTGTGTGCTGCTTTGATGACAAGGGAAATGAAATCTCCCAGAAAGTGCTTGCTGGAGCACAGAAAATCCTTCTGGACGTTTAAGGACTTCTTCAATGTTTGTAGTTTGGGTTCTTTGAGATTTAAAACTTTCTAACCCCTTTTAACCCACATCATGATATTTTTCTCAGAAACCAGCTAAGGGGGAAAATTGGGTATTCTGTGCATATGACCGGCAGTGGCTCTTTTTAGTCAAGTACCTTGGGTCGGGGTGAGTCAGCAGACTGGGCAGCCTCCATGTATTTGACATCTGGAATATTTGGGCCATGCATTGTTTAAAAAATTCTACTTTAATGGGGAGAGTAGCTACAGAGCTTGCACAGGTTCAAGCCTGGGACTGATGAGAGGGCACAATACTCTCCTGGCAAAGCCACATGCAAGTCCCAGCACAATTCCAGCCAAATGCGACAGCTGTAAGCTTGACCTTGTGGTCAGAACCTGTGGCCCCTCATGGCTGAGTGAGATGGGCTGCGGGAGGTGCAGCAAGTAAACAAAGCTTGATCAGGTGCATGTAACTGAGTAGATTCAAAACCCGCGAGAAGTGGTAAGCACGCCCTTTGCCTCCTGGGATCTGGCTATAAAATCCTGATAAAATCCTGATAAAATCCTTACAGGCCAGGTCACTGTTTCCCCATCACAGAGGGCACCAAGCCCTAGCTTTCTTTCTCTTGTCTGTTTTTTCTAAATCCTTCACCGCTCTCGCTCAGGTTCACCCATGGCCTGGCTGCTCAGCACTCTTTTATATTGTCCAAGTATTACAAAAGATACTCTAAGGTAAAAAAGAAACTTTTCTCAACTTAGATCTATCACTTAAGAATCCTCTTTTGGCCCCAGCCCGTTTGGTTCAGTGGATAGAGCGTCGCCTGCGGACTGAAGGGTCCCAGGTTGATTCTGGTCAAGGGCACATGCCTGGGTTGCAGGGTTGATCCCCAGTAGGGGGTGTGCAGGAGGCAGCCAATCAATGATTCTCTCTTCTTTCCTCTCTGAATTCAATGAATAAATATATTTTTAGCTCTAACCGGTTTGGCTTAGTGGATAGAGCGTTGGCCTGCGGCCTGAAGGGTCCCAGGTTCGATTCCAGTCAAGGGCATGTGCCTTGGTTTCGGGCACATCCCCAGTGGGGGTTGTGCAGGAGGCAGCTGATGGATGTTTCTCTCTCATTGATGCTTCTGTTCCTCTCTCTTCCTCTCTGTAAAAAAATCAAAATATATATTTAAAAAAATAAAAATAAAAATAAACTGGTTTGGCTTAGTGGATAGAGCATCAGCCTGTGGACTGAAGGGTCCCAGGTTCGATTCTGGTCAAGGGCACATACCTTGGTTGCGAGCACATCCCCAGTAGAGGGTGTGCAGGAGGCGGCTGATCAATGTCTCTCTCTCATCGATGTTTCTAACTCTATCCCTCTCCTTTTCTCTCTGTGAAAAATCAATAAAATATATTTTAAAAAATCATCTTTTCCCCCTAATTTTTCACTAATGAGTTTGGGGATTTAGGATAAAGCCTGAGTTCTTACAGGACTATGTAGGAAGTGTTTTCTTTCCAGTTAAAAACAACCACAGTTATGGAATGCTGAGACTTTTCTTCCATTTACTAAATATTCCCTCTCCTTCCTCCAGTTTCCCTGTTTCTGTTGGCTCCTGTCTGTGCCACCAGAACACTAGGACAACTGGGTACTCTGAGACATTTGCTCTTGTGTCACAAGTAACTCAGTAAGAGTAACCATCATTGTATGAGCCAAGCAGTGCGCTACGTGCTTTGTATTTACTGTCCCACGTATTCTCCCTAACAACTCTGGGCAAGTGTAGTTATGAGCTCCGTCTTCCACACGGGGAAACTGAGTCCAGAGAGAGAAGAAAGCCTGCCCAAGGTCATGCAGTTCAGTGGTGGAGAAAGGTCCGAACCTGGCGTGTGGTTCTTAACCACAGAAGGTCACACCTGGCAGGACTAGGGTGATGATCTAGTCCAATCAACTTATAAAAGGAAGCTGAGGCTCAACGATGTGAGGTGACTAGTGTACGTGCCCGAAGGTGAAGCTTGATATAGAAGATGATGAGAAATCAATTCTGATCCACAAAGCACTGCTCTTGTTGTGAGCTGTTAAAAAAGTTTCTTTCTGGCCTGACTGGTTTGGTTCAGTGGACAGAGCATTGGCCTGCGGACTGAGGGGTCCCAGGTTCGATTCCGGTCAAGGGCATGTGCCTTGGTTGTGGGCACATCCCCAGTAGGGGGCGTGCAGGAGGCAGCTGATCAATGTTTCTCTCTCATCGATGTTTCTGACTCTATCCCTCTCCCTTCCTCTCTGTAAAAAAGCAATTAAAAAAAAATAT
The DNA here is from genome assembly GCA_011751065.1 of Lasiurus cinereus. Lineage (NCBI taxonomy): Eukaryota > Metazoa > Chordata > Mammalia > Chiroptera > Vespertilionidae > Lasiurus > Lasiurus cinereus. The sequence continues at coordinate 5,746,814 of JAAGEH010002529.1, read as the reverse complement.
ATATTTTTTTTTAAAATTTTTTTCCTGGTATCCTCAACTAGAGGGCATGTGATTCTGCAGATCTCTAAACTCCGCAATGAATTTCAAGGTTTGCATTTACCTATTTCTGGGGCTGGGTGCTCCCCTCCTGCTCGGTTGCTCTTTGACTCAAAAATATAATCTTCTTCCTTTTCGTTCTTCCCCGAGGAATCGCTATCTGTGGAAGATAAGTAGAACACACATTGAGGGTTCATCAGAAACTTTAGAAAAAAGACATGAGCTAAAACCGGTTTGGCTCAGTGGATAGAGTGTCGGCCTGCAGACTGAAGGGTCCTAGGTTCGATTCTGGTCAGAGGCATGTACCTTGGTTGCGGGCACATCCCCAGTAGGGGGCGTGCAGGAGGCAGCTGATTGATGTTTCTAACTTTCTGTCCCTCTCCCTTCCTCTCTGTAAAAAAATCAATAAAATATATATTTTTAAAAAGACATGAATTTACAGCATCTGTTTCTCTAATAAGCACAGGCCTATGCTTATCACCATTAACTAGATAAGTAATGTGACCGATTTAATACAGCAGAATGTGTGGCTAGTACAAAGCCACTGGACAGAGGGAGGGCAGCAGGCATATTGGGCCAGGACTCCCACCTCCACCTCAGAGAGGAAGGAAGGGGCTCGGCCAGAGGAATCAAGGGTAGTCTCTGAACTTCATACAATGGAAAGCAGACACTGTCCCTAAAGACTTTTCTTCTTTAAAAAAGGCACAAAGACATGCTATTTCACTTTCTCACCTGACCCTAAGTATACTATTAAGAGGAGATAAGAAAGATACAATCTTAGAATTTTTATCCCAGGTTCTTCTAATGAGCAATAGCCAGTCCATTCTATCATTTCCTCTCTAGTCATTTATAGCATTTGTGTGCCTGTGACATTGACAATATAACAATTATTGAGCTTGTAGCGTTACCCTCACGCTGTGGTGTGATTTCAAGTGCGATTTTTGGGAACTAGAAGGCTGAATGTCTATGAGATAGAAACGATCAGCTAACAGGAGAAATTTTATGGGGAAGCAAACATTTTAAAGCTTCCTTACTCATATGGCATCAACAGAAATGTTCAGGACACCTGCGACCGAAACAAGGCTACTTACAGGGACCATATGCCTTTACTTGGTAATTTGTATTAAGAAATATACATGGATTTACTAAGGATCATAAGTCATCTGGATAGTGGAAAGTTATAAAGTTAATCCCGCCAAAAGTGCCTGGGACTTGCTTCTCTGTACTCGTAATTAAGCAGTAATTATTACACTTTTTCACCTCTGCCAATGTGACAGCCGAAAGACTGCCTCTCCTCCTTTCTGTACTACACGACTAGGGTTAATCTTGGTATCGCTTCAGTGTGTCTAAAACGAGTTAACTTCTTTTATCCTCAAAACATGTGTGGGGGAAGGAGGCCGCAGAACATTTGTTCATGTTTCTTGTACGGTACTAGCTGTTGATTCTTGTAAAGCAGGCATAGGCCATGAGCAACAGTGTCTTTTTAAATCTGTGTTGTGCTGAATATAACTTCGTTTCAACCCCATAAAATCGGAAGCCGGGGAGAGGGCTGTGGTCTAAACAAAAGCCACGTGCTGGGAGGGCCCGCTCTGACCCTTTCAAAGTTCTCCTCTTCCCATTGCTCTGACCCTGGATTTTCAAACGTGGTGTTTTTGATGCACAGTTAGTAACATAAAAATGCTCAGAAGGACAAAACCGGTTTGGCTCAGTGGATAGAGTAGCGGTCTGTGGACTGAAAGGTCCCAGGTTCAGTGCCACTGGTGCCAGCCAAACCACAGAACGGATGCCTTCAAGGGAACAAATAACAACAACAAAAATAGAGCCAGCCGGAACCGGTTTGGCTCAGTGGATAGAGCGTCGGCCTGCGGACTGAAAGGTCCCAGGTTCGATTCTGGTCAAGGGCATGTACCTTGGTTGTGGGCACAACCCCAGTGGGGGGGCGTGCAGGAGGTAGGTGATCAATGTCTCTCTCTCATCGATGTTTCTAGCTCTCTATCCCTCTCCCTTCCTCTCTGTAAAAAGTCAATAAAATATATATTTTAAAAATGCTCATAAGAAAGAAAAATAAGTTTTGTAAAAATAATACCCTAATTTTGTTAAAAGTAAATAATGTGCATGCTTATGTGCGTGGTGGCAGCCTGGAGCATTATTCTCAATGATTCTGCGTCCTCACTCCCAGAAGGCGGCACTGGGAACCCAGTCAGAATCTAGGCAATTCCTTGGCAGGTGGAATGAATGGAACTGAGACAAGTAGTTAAACAAGGCCAAGCAATTGGCAGCCTGCTCATAAATCCCAGGATCTTATCTTCTGTAACCAAGAACAATTAGGAGCAGATGGTTTACATCTCTCCTCCCCAACCAGAGAGCAGGTAGCTTAAACCACCTGGTTCTGGAGATAGATAACAGAGAGCCTGGGGTGCCACTGGTGCCAGCCAAACCTCAGACCGAATGCCGTCAAGGGAACAAATAACAACACCAAAAAAATGTAGAGCCGGAACCGGTTTGGCTCAGTGGAGAGAGCGTCGGCCTGCAGACTGAAAGGTCCCAGGTTCGATTCCTGTCAAGGGCATGTACCTGGGTGCGGGCACATCGCCAGTAGGGGGCGTGCAGGAGGTGGCTGATTGATGTCTCTCTCTCATCGATGTTTCTAACTTTCTATCCCTCACCCTTCCTCTCTGTAAAAAATCAATAAAATATATATTTTTTAAAAAAAGAAAAGAAAAGTAGAGACAGCCAGAACCGGTTTGGCTCAGTGGATAGAGCGTCGGCCTGCGGACTGAAAGGTCCCAGGTTCTATTCTGGTCAAGGGCATGTACCTGGGTTTCGGGCACATCCCCAGTAGGGGACATGCACGAGGCAGTTGATGGATGTTTCTCATCGATGTTTCTAACGCTCTATCCCTCACCCTTCCTCTCTGTAAAAAAATCAATAAAATATATTTAAAAAAAAAAAGGTAGAGCCAAACCCGAGATAAAACTAAAGAAAGCCGTGGAGCTGGCCAGGGAATGACCCCCAACTCCCCTCTATACTCATCTCTGATGCATTAGCAGAGTAAAGGACACACCTGGAAAACTATTGAGTAGTCTGTTGAGATCCTCCCCTGAGACCTAGCCTAAAACTCCTGCCTTTATTTTTTTTTACTACTGTGTTGTTTTTTCCCCAATAGGATTTTATTGATTTTAGAGAGAGGAGGGGAGAGGGAGGAGAGAGATAGAAACATCAGTGATGAGAAAGATTCATTGATTGCCACCTCCTACAACATGCCCCCTACTGGGGATTGAGCCTGAAATCCAGGCATGTGCCCTGACCAGGAATTGAACTGTGACCTGCTGATTCATGGGTTGATGCTCACTCACCCACTGAGCTACACCAGCCAGGCTAAAACTCCCACCTTTATTTATTTATTTATTTTTAACTTTTATTGAGAGAAAGGGAGAAGGACAGAGAGCTAGAAACATCAATCAGCGGCCTTCTGCACACCCCCCACTGGGGATATGCCAGCAACCAAGGTACATGTCCTTGACCAGAATGGAACCTGGGACCCTTCAGTCCGCAGGCTGACACTCTATCCACTGAGCCAAACTGGTGTTGGGAAAAACTTCCATCTTTAGACAACGGATTACAAACCCTAAGACCAAGGACCCGGAGTGTGCTCCCTCTTGAGCATGCCATGTCACCCTTTCCTCAGGCATGTACTTCTGCTTGCTTTCTCCTACGCTCTACGGGTCCCCAGGGACAGGATCACCAAGCAATATCCAGCACAGATTAGGGCCGATGGCGTGCTGCATCAGGCCAAGCAATTAGCAATTAGCAGCCTGCTCATAAATCCCAGGATCTTATCTTCTGTAACCAAGAACAATTAGGAGCAGATGGCCAAGCAATTAGCAGCTCCTAATTAGCAGCACGGAGAGCCTGTTTGAGGACGTGAAGTCGCCTGACGTTCATGCAGCACAGTGGTTCTCAACCTTCCTAAGGCCGCGACCCTTTAATACAGTTGCTCACGTTGTGGTGACCCCCAACCGTAAAATTATTTCCGTTGCTACTTCATCACTGTCATCTTGCTACAGCTGGCCAGGGAATGACCCTGAGGGAAGTTGGGGGTCATTCCCTAATCCATCTGCTCCTAATTGTTCTTGGTTACAGAAGATAAGATCCTGGGATTTATGAGCAGGATGGTCGTGACCCCTTTGGGGGTCGAACAACCCTTTCACAGGGGTCGCCTAAGACCATCAGGAAACACCTATTTCCCATGGTCTTAGGAACCAACAGACTGCTCCTCGGTGTAACAAAGTGTAGCCATGTAGTTTACTGTTGTCCTATGAAGACTGTTACCCATGCTACACCACGATTCAAGACAAAAATTTCATTTATCTATAATTAGAAATAAATATTTCACAGTATATAATTACATATTGTTTTTGTGATTAATCACTATGCTTTAATTATGTTCCATTTGTAACAACGAAAATACATCCTGCCTATCAGATATTTACATGACAGTTCATAACAGTAGCAAGATGACAGTGATGAAGTAGCAACGGAAATAATTTTACGGTTGGGGGTCACCACAACGTGAGCAACTGTATTAAAGGGTCTCGGCCTTAGGAAGGTTGAGAACCACTGTGCTGCATGAACGTCAGGCGACTTCACATCCTCAAACAGGCTCTCCGCGCTGGATGGGGCCTGGGCAGCTGGTTGAAATCCCTCCCTAACTGATGAGGAGCTGCTTTCACGGGGCCTCTCTAACACAGTCACAGAGCGAGAGTTCCTCTACCTTGGTTTCTGAAAACTCATTTCTCTCCAACAGCTCTTCATGCCTCCTGCCCAAACACCTGGTTTCCCTCCCCTGTTTCTTACTTAGGTGGCTGTCTTCTCCACGTAGAGAAAACAACCACCATTCCAAGGCAGGGCTGAAGTGACTGATTTGCCCATGAGGTGGCAGTATCAACAAGGAATTGACCAAAGCAGGCATCTGAAGGGCACATAAGCTAAACTGTCAAAGCAAAAAAACCCTGCCAGCATGGTACAGTGGTTGAGTGTAGACCTAGGAACCAACAGGTCAAGGTTCAGTTCCCCATCATGGCACGTATACCCAAATCAATGATTCTCTGTCATCGTGGATGTTTCTATCTCTTTTTTCTTCTCCCTGCCTCTCTGAAATCAATAAAAATGTATTTTTTTAAAAAAAGGCCCCCTATGGAATTTTTGCAAACATATTTGTATGGAAGCACTTAAAATCCACAAAGTAGATAAACAAAATATTGGAAGCAAATATACCAAAACATTCAAATTTGTTTTCAATAAAGACTGATAAAGTCATTTTCTTTTTCTTATTTGCAACTTCTGTACCTTCTGCAATGAATAAAAAATTGTCACAAAGAAGTTATTAAACTAGTGATAGATTATTGCAGTTTAATGTATGTAGAGTTTGAGTATGGAAAATATATTAAAAAAAGCATGAATGTGACGGTCTATATTTCTTACATAAATATATGATATACAATGGTACACATATGAGTAAAAATTAACTTAAAATGATAAAATCCTATAATGCTTCAACAGTGTGGATGCATTTAAAAATCTTATTAGCCTTATTTTGAAAATGAAAAGTTACAGATTTAGCTAGTTAGATTGGAGGCATAACATCGAATCACCAGCACATGCAACCATTTCAAAATGACATATTATTTCCTTCATTTTTCACACTTGCTTCGTGTGAAGAGGATTTACATGAACATATAGGGATTATACTGCTTCATCTCAAAATAACCTAAAATTTAACACCTAGGGCATTAGCTGCCTGAATATAGGTATTTCTATCTCTAACTTATTTACAAATAAATGTATTGATCACTGATACCCCTGGAGTGTGTATCCAGGTATGAATGTATGCTTGTATTTATAGGTGTTTCTTAGTATCTTCTACCTAATAAAAGTAAAACATGTTAATTGACCATACCTTTGCTATGCCCACCAGTCAATCAGGAGTATGCAAATTAACCCAACAAAGATGGCAGGTTAATTTGCATATGCAGGTACTGAGCCATCGGAAGCATTCTGCACTACCCCAGCCTCTCTGGGCCGCTGAGCAGCATGGGAAGGTGGAAAGGCAGCTCTGGACTAGAACGAAGGCAGTGTCGGCAGCCAAGGGAAGGAAGGTCCATTCTTTTTTTACTTTATTTTTAAAATATATTTCATTGACTTTTTATAGAGAGGAAGGGAGAGGGATAGAGTTAGAAACATCCATCAGCTGCCTCCTGCACACTCCCTACTGGGGATGTGCCCGCAACCAAGGTACATGCCCTTGACCGGAATCGAACCTGGGACCCTTGAGGCTACAGGCCAACACTCTATCCACTGAGCCACACCGGTCAGGGCAGGAAGGTCCATTCTTGCATGAATCTTCCTTCATGCATCGGGCCTCTAGTTTTAAAAATTATCAGTGCAAATGGGAGGTTTTATTTTTTTCTTTTGGCCAAATTCTTCATTGTAACGCTCTTCTTTCTTTAAGATAGTTCCTTAACACTCTCCACATATAACCTTAATGTTGAGCCAAGTGTCCTTCTAGAAACCCAAAGCGCTTTGTGGAGGGAGAGCCTGACTCGAGTCCTTACCTGGCAGCACAGGGCCGGTCTGAATCCGGGGTCCCCAGGAGGTGGAAGGGCTCCTCTCCGGCTCTGGTCCCGGAGGCAGCCGGTGGGGGGCCGCGGCGCCCTGAGACTTCTCCAAGAAGTGGCCAGCTGCCGCTTCGCTCGCTGCGGTGGCCCTGGGCTGGGACGTCACCCCGTGAGTCTCCGCCTTCCGGTCAAGGCTCACTGCAGCGTGCAAGAGCTAGTTAGTTGCTCATTGGGCTTCTTTTCTTTGTTTTTTTCTTCTTTTTAAAAATTTTTCTATTAATGTATTACATGTAGACATATCTTCCCATTGCCCGCCCCCCACTCCCATGCATACTCTAACCCCCCGGTGTCTTGTGTCCATCGGTTATGCTTATATGCATGCATACAAGTCCTTCGGTTGATCTCTTATCTACCCCTTTCTTTTCTGAGCTTTAACTAAAACCACTACATCCACAGTAGATTTGAAGTCATGGGCATTTGGAAATAAAAACATACCCAGGTAAGACATGTCCGAGCCTCCTAAAAACCTCTCTCTCCTGTTTTCAAATGAGTGATCTCTCTTCCAGTAATTAACTTGCTGTCACATACCCATTGACAAAGAGAAGACTTTTCAACCTTGTGAGATTCCTCATCCTTCCTCAAACCAACACTTTTATTTAAAAATTAATTTTTTAAAATTTTCTGCCGCTTTCCTTCTTCCCTATGGTTCATGTGTGTACGCACACGACATGAGACTGCTTGGCAGATGACTCGGCCACACCAGAGTCTGTCATGCATATTCTAAAAAATGTATCCTGCCGAGACCAGTTTGGCTCAGTGGATAGAGCGTCGGCCTGCGGACTGAAAGGTCCCAGGTTCGATTCCGGTCGGGGGCATGTACCTTGCTTGGGGGCACATCTCCACTGTGGGGTGTGCAGGAGGCGGCTGATCGATGTCTCTCTCTCATCGATGTTTCTGACTTTCTATCCCTCTCCCTCCCTCTCTGTGAAAAATCAATAAAATATATTAAAAAAATATATAAATAAATAAAAAATGTATCCCAACAAAATGTTAACTCACTTCAGTTTTTTTTTTTTAAAAAAAAGCATACAGTATGGAGCATTTTCCCGCTGGCGAAGCATCTTTCGGAGAAGTGCAAACCATTTCTGAAGCATGTAAGCGATACAGACTATCTGACCTTGGTAACCAGCATTAGAGACTCAGTAAAGGCTGCTTCACTTACGGAGAAGCCTGTGCATAAAGTTATGCCTGGAACCACCCAGAAAAAGAGCTACGTTGCCTAGCATGTCATCCCGGGAATACAGGCATCCCTTCTGCCCCCACAGGCCACGCCGGCGACTCACAGTTTTGACAGAAAGCTTCATCAGACCCGTCAGGACACTGCTCGACTCCATCACAAGCCAGCGTGATGTCAACGCAACAGCCGTCGTCACAGAAGAAGTGGCGGCGTGAGCAAACCTTGGAGCAGCCTGTTCACAGACAAGACTCCGGTCACAGGCCTGCAGGAGGCGACTGCCATCCCAGGATGAAGGGAGACGCGTCGTGTGATGACATGCATGCGGGTGAAGAGATACAGAGAAGGAAGCACCTAACACTCAGAGCTGGAGCGAGAGGGCCCCGAGTTAGTTCTCGGGGATCACCCGGGCTTCCCTTTAGGGCTGGCTGTTCTCCACGCCGTCATGGCCACGAGGTGGGACGAGAGAGGAAGCAGCTCCGTCCTCCCCATCCTGACCTGGGTCTCCTCCCTCGGGCCTCACTCCGCGTTCGTTCCTTCACCCCATCACCTTCCTGGTCAGAGACACCCCTGCCTGGCACCTGGGTGGCTGGCCATTGTATTCGACACGCCGTCTTACACGTGCTGTGTCTTACTTATATTCTCGGTTCCTGAGCGATGACTTTTATGGAGATTAACCTTTTACTCCTGAACCCTATTTGTTGACTACATACCTCCTTGGTGCTGTAAAGAATAAACAGAATCTTAAGAGACTGGCAGGGATGAATTTATTTTCTCTAAATAATGAAGTTCTCTCCTTTGTGGAGCTCCTAGGAGGGTTTTTTCCTTTAAAAAAATATATTTTATTGATTTTTTTACAGAGAGGGAGAGGGATAGAGAGTTAGAAACATCGATGAGAGAGAGACATCCATCAGCCACCTCCTGCACGCCCCCCCACTGGAGATGTGCCCGCAACCAGGATACATGCTCTTGGCCGGAATGGAACCTGGGCCCTTTCAATCCGCAGGCCGACGCTCTATCCACTGAGCCAAACCGGCTTCGGCTTCCCAGGAGTTTTTAATCCGAAGCCTAATTCATAGGAGCCACCGTGTATTTCCCTACAGGACACTCCCCGACTCCAGAGGAAGCCCACCCTCCTAGACTCAGCTCCCTGACAACTGGGGGGCTTCCTGACCCTGGGGATGCAGGCGAAAGATTTCAGGCTAGAAGCCTGCAACCAAAGGCGGTGCCCTTGACCAAAATCGAGCCCGGGACCCTTCAGTGGGGGCGCTTAAGACTCTCTCTGCTGAGCCAAACCGGCTAGGGCTGCTTTGTCTTCAATGTACGCCTTGTTGCACTCATGAACATACCTGTCAGACAGACCACACACCTTTAAACTACACCCTCTCCTGGAAAAGCCTGACGATTGTCTCTTATGAAATCCGGGAAAGAACCATGGAGCCACTCTGGCCCGAAGCATAAAGGGGCTACTGCTGCGATCCCCTTTTTAGGAGAGACTCTCTCGGTCAATAACACCCAGAAATAAAACGGAAGAGGCCGCGGGATGCGTAGCTGGAAGGGAACACGCCGCTGGGGTGCCACCCTCCTGTACGTGGGCTGGTCTCTGTGGCCTCTGTGAATCCTGGGAAACCTTCCCTCTCACCTCGCGTGGCGAAGGCCGGGGGCAGCACGGTCACCGAGACGTTGTCGGCGCTCCTCTGCCCCGCCGAGTCGGTCACGGTGAGCTGAAAGGTGTACCTTCCCTCCTGCAGGTGCGACAGCTTCAGCGTCCCTGACTGAGGCACCTGCCACCCAAACGGGAAGATCACATTTGGTTAGGACATGGGAGGGGGGTCCCGCATCGTCCTGAACTGGAAAGAGGGTCCTCCCCGTAGTAGCCCCGGGACCTGCCTCTCCACTCCCCGCCCAAGGCTGCGGGCCTACTGAGTCCTACCCCATTCTGGCCCGACGGCCCGACTTGGAACCCCCAATTCCCAGGGCCATCTGGACTGACAACTCCCTCGATGGACAACCTTTCACGTGTCCTCAGCAGCCACCGTCCCAAACCTGCACCTCTTCCCAGCTCCACACCCAACCGCCAGTCCCTCCTGCTCAGCAGGAGGCCGCCTCTGGTTCCAGAAGAAAACGGGGACCGGAAGTATGATTATAACCACGGCTCTGCCCTTCACTGCCACGGTACCTGTCCCTGCACCACCATCACCTCCTTTCCTCCACCATTAGGTGACCTGTCTCTGGCACACCCCACCCTCCATCTAGTCCCTGATCACTTTCCTTCTAAGACCTCCCTGCTATCACCACGTTCAAGTTTCTCTTGGCCTAACAAACGAGAAATAAAAACTCCCCAGATCATCTCTAGCCACGGTGTTATTTCCTTTTCACTTCAACTCAACATTTTTTTTAATTGATTTTTTACAGAGAGAAAGGGAGAGAGTTAGAGAGTTAGAAACATTGATCAGCTGCCTCCTGCACACCCCTATTGGGGATGTGCCCACAACCCAGGCACATGCCCTTGACCGGAATCAAACCTGGGACCTTTCAGTCTGCAGGCCTACGCTCTATCCACTGAGCCAAACCGGTCAGGGCTCAACTCAACTTTCTGAAAAGGCTGTGCAGGCCGCACATGCTGTTTTATGCGCTCCTTTTCCAGGGATTGCTTGTCCCACAAACTGGCTTCTTGCTCCACCATTCCCCGGGCACTGTGCTGGCAAACTCGCTGGCCGACCTTATCAGGGTCAGCTAGCTTTGAGGTCAACAATACTTATTCCTCTTGTCTTTTTTAAAAAATATATTTTATTGATTTTTTTACAGAGAGGAAGGGAAAGGGATAGGGTTAGAAACATCAATGAGAGAGAGGCATCGATCAGCTGCCTCCTGCACACCCCCTACTGGAGATGTGCCCGCAACCAAGGTACATGCCCTTGACCAGAATCGAACCTGGGACCTTTCAGTCCACAGGCTGACGCTCTAATCCACTGAGCCAAACCGGTTTCGGCAAAGGGAACTCTTAAGAATCAAGGAAGATGTGTCCACCCTTTTCCAAAGAGAACCCCCAGCACCGATAACACACACATAAGTGACAGGGAGGCACATCCTGTGGCCCGATAATGCCAGCTGATGAAAGATGCCACCGGACCAGAGGTGAAGCGGTGAGTGTGCACATCTGGAAATCCCTGGGCAGCGAGCGGGAGACAAGCAGGGGCTCTGGCTGGGCTGTGGAGGGGAGGCTGGGGACTGGGCGGAGCAAGGGCCCAGGCCAGTTCTCAGGCTGCACCCCCACTGAGTGAATCCGGGGACGGAAATCCATCTTGAGAGACCGGGCGATGGTTTCTGTCCCAATCTCAACAGAACACAGGTCAGCGGTGCCCCACAGCGGGGGCACCGCCGCCAGGCACAGGAAGGAAAACACAGCCACCTGAAAGCCAAGAAAAAAACTAGAGGCCTCAGAAGAAACCAACCCTACTGGAACCTTGACCTTGGACTTCTCCCCTCCAGAACTGTGAGGACACAAACATACCCTGTTTCCCCGAAAGTAAGACACCCCCCGAAAATAAGACCTACTTCCAATTTTGCCTCTCGCTGTCATATAAGGCCTCCCCTGGGAAAATAAGACCTCCCCGAACATAAGGCCTCCCCGGAATACAAGGCCCCCGAAGCTACCGCCAGGCATCTGAACAGCTCCGGCTGCGCTTCGGCCCATCAGTGAGCTGGTTTGTGATGACGACAACTACCGTACCATAGACAGGTCATAAATTTCCTTTTTTTTTGTTCAACAATAAACATGTACCGTATTCTTCTTCATGGAGAAATAAGACATCCCCTGAAAATAAGACTTAGCGCATCTTTGGGAGAAAAAAATTAATAGAAGACACTGTCTTATTTTCGGGGCAACAGGGTAGGTTGATTAACCCAAGCTGTCTGGGCTCCTTGGCTGTGGCTGCCCTAGCAAACCAATAGATCGCCCCACTTTCTCTAACTGAGGTGGTTTGGAGGAAGTTTATCTGCCCAAGCCAGGAATTACTGCGCCCGGTCTGCAGCTGCTGACCTGGAGCGCAATCCCACCTGTAGCCACGGGCAGCTGGGCCCGGGCCAGCCTGATGGGAACCAGGGTGGGGCACCTGACTCAGCCACTCGTAGGTCACCGGGCTGCCACCCGTGGTCGCTCACTGTCTCAAACAGGCCCCAACTGCGTGGGAAAACGTCTGCTCTCTGGATCATGTGACAAATGGGCTCGTCCTGCTGTCATTTTCCTCTTTGCAATTTTCACTTCCTTTTTAAAATTTTTTTATTTATGTATTGCATGTATACATATATTCTCTTTGCCCTCCACCCCCCACTCCCAGGCATACATCACTCCCCAGTGTCTTGTGTTCATTGGTTATGCTTATATATACATGCATACAAGTCCTTTGGTAGATCTCTTATCTACTCCACCTCTTTGCAATTTTCAAACTCTCCACCTGCATCTTGAACTAAGAAAAGAAGAAATAGACTTTTCTTAAGCAGTAATTTGAGTCATGTGAACAAAGCAGGAGTCTGTTTTTTTCCTCGAAGGTTTTGGGTATTCCGGGGAAGCGAGCAAAAAAAGCAGCAAGAGCCAAAACCGGTTTGGCTCAGTGGATAGAGCATCAGCCTGTGTACTGGAGGGTCCCAGGTTCGATTCGGTCAAGGGCATGTACCTTGGTTGCGGGCACATCCCCAGTGGTGGGGCGTGCAGGAGGCGGCTGATCAATGTCTCTCTCATTGATGTTTCTAACTCTCTATCCTTCACCCTTCCTCTCTGTAAAAAAAATCAATAAAATATATTTTTAAAAAAAAGCAGCAAGAACAAAGCAAGCTTCGAGACAAAGGATCAGGAGCACTGTTGACTCAGCAGAAGAGTACATTTTTAGACCAAACCACTTTTGGGACGGTCACTTTTATACGTTCTCCATTTCATACCTGTTCTGCTAGCTCAAAGACATGGTGGGAGCATAAGTGGGAGGACAGAGCCAAGGACCACTTCCCTGGAACATCCGTTTTCATGACCACGATTACAGGAATTACCTTCATGTCCACCGATGGGTCACCCTGCAGCAGCGTCCACTCGTACTGGACGATGGCGTGGTCATCTGTGCTCTCACGGCCATCCAGAACCAGCCGGTCTGTGGGCAGACGCAAAACCACGTCCTCCCCAGCATTGCTAAATGGAGGCTCGTCTTTTTCTGTGAAAGAGAAGAATTCACAGGAGAGGGGATGCCCTAGTTTTTATCATTTTAATTAAGAGGCATCTTGTTTGCTATAAGCAATGGTTCTCAACCTGTGGGTCGCAACCCCTCTGGGGGTCAAAAGATCCTTTCACAGGGGTGGCCTAAGACCATTAGAAAACACCTATTTCCCATGGTCTTAGGAACCAACAGACCACTCCTCGGTGTAGCAAAGTGTAGCAATGTAGTTTACTGTTGTCATATGAAGACTGTTACCCATGCTACACCACGATTCAAGACAAAATTTCATTTATTTATAATTAGAAATAAATATTTCACAATATATAATTACATATTGTTTTGTGATTAATCACTATGCTTTAATTATGTTCAATTTGTAACAACAAAAAATACATCCTGCATATCAGATATTTACATTACAGTTCATAACAGTAGCAAGATTACAGTTATGAAGTAGCAATGAAAATAATTTTATGGTTGGGGGTCACCACAACGTGAGCAACTGTATTAAAGGGTCGAGACATTAGAAAGGTTGAGAACCACTGGCTACAAGAGATTTAGTTCACAAAGAACTGCTAAGAAAATATATAGCAACTGAAAGTTACTTTTTATCGATTTTCATTGCATTCCCTTTACCTAAGAAAACAGTAACAAGTTCTGAATCTGGAATTTGGCTGTAATATAAGCAGAACAGCGAACTAGGCCCTCCGATGTATAAACTGGTAGTTTTATTCTCTAGACTGAAATTTTCACCTCATTTATAAATTGCTTATGTTCAAAAGTGTTAAATGAGTAATTTTAAACATTCTTGAAATAAATCTTAAAAAACAACACAAGCCCTGATCGGTTTGGCTCGGTGGATAAAGTGTTGGCCTGCGGACTAAAGGGTCCCAGGTTCAATTCTGGTCAAGGGCATGTACCTTGGTTGTGGGCACATCTCCAGTGGGTAGTGTGCAGGAGGCAGCTGATCAATGTTTCTCTCTCATTGATGTTTCTGACTCTCTATCCTTCTCCCTTCCTCTCTGTAGAAACATCAATAAAACATATTTAATAAAAAAAAAAGAAAAAACACAAGTCCACCTCTGATACAGAGGTTCTTATTCGTACATTCTTAAAACAGGAGTGACATAAGGTGTTCAAAGGATGCAAAATAAATTTGGAAAGTTAAGGCAAGTTCTTGGATCCATACAAAATAAAGCCCACATAGAATGCTACAGGGTCTAATTTTTCACCTAGGAAATTCACAGCTTCTGATAACTAATTTTTTACAATAAGAGCCAGCACACTGAGTTTCTGAGTTGTTCCCTAATAGCAGAACAAGTATGTATTTACCTGCGATCTAGAATGGAACCAAATCATTTAAGGCTACTTACATAGGGTGTCCCCCCAAAAATGTATACACACGCTTGGGATAATTATGAAGCCAGTACTTATGGAAATACATTTCATTTTCAAAACTGAGCTATCAGCTGTTAAAGTGTGTATACATTTTTGGGGAACATCGTTACTCGCTTAAATAGTAATTCATAACTGAGGGCGGCTTCAGTGAAGACGGATGGGAGAAGCTGCATTTCTAAGAGCAGAGCTGTGAATATGTTAACTGATTTAAACTTCTTTAAAAAACAAACATATTTCAGAGAGGAAGAGAGAGAGAGGGATAGAAACATCAATGATGAGACAGAATCATTGATCAGCTGCCTCCTGCCCATCCCCTACTGGGGATGGAGCCCACAACCAGACATGTGCCCTTGACCAGAAATGAACCAGCGACCCTTCAGTCTGCAAGCCAAGGCTCTATCCACTGAGCCAGACCAGCGAGGGTGATTTGAGCTTCTTATTAGTAAGTAACCAAAGGCATCTACTATTTGCTCTGTCCTCCAGGGCCAAAGCTCTGCTCCAAACGCTGCCCTGGACTTGTTGCTCCTTAACTTAGTCTGCACGATGGGACTGTCTTTCTCCCTCCGCAGCCAAAGCTGTCTTCTAAGCGGACTTGTGAGGGTCCTAGCGGTTCCAGTGCCTGAGGGGTGAGGCTGGCTGCAGGCCTAGCAGTTTCCCAAGAGGCACCGGTGAGTAGTCACTCAATCCGTGGCAGCTAGGAAGATTCTTCCGGAATGCTCAGCAGAAAGGCCCCCAACAAGTTGCCATTCCCTCTGGAGAGGTGCACAGACCCACCTACCCAGCCCTATCTTCTCATCTAGGGACCCTCTGAAGGCCCAGAAACAGGGGGCTTATGTGAGGGACCGCAGCTCTCTGAGCTCTGCCTTTTCTGAATGAGATGCTGCCACCAGCCGAAAGGGGAGGGGCCTTTTTAATGAGCATGTTACAAGGGGAGGGGCCTTTTTAATGAGCATGTTACGAGGGGCCTTTTTAATGAGCATGTTACAAGGAACACACCCACTTGATACTGCCAAAGGGCACATATGTCTACTGAGAACATAATGATTCCCATTTTTATAGTCACTTAAAATCATGAGGACTTGTAACTCAGATCCACACCTGATGCTTTATTTTGCTTCTCTCAGGTAAGGAGAGAGGTAACAACTGCTTTACCAATGGGCCTTTTCAGGGAGTTTTATAGAGAACTCTTCTTCGGTTCTAGAAGGTTCATTGCTTTCCACGCGACGGGTTACCACGTTACAATTCTGGAAAGCATCGTATCGTTCAGCAGTAAGACTTTAGGATTAGCAGCCAAATGCATTGGAATTTACCTTAAAATACTATTTCAAAGTAGACAAACTGAAACATAACTATCTGCCAGAAATAGCAATGGATGCTAATGATATACAGATGTTAAACCCTCAAAGATTTAGCGCCAAAGGTATCAGATGGAAGAATTAGAGAAGTCCTGAAATATCCCACATATTATAAAACTAGTCATGCCTTCCTGGAAGGAAAAAAAAAAGTCATTTTTTTAATCATCTAGGTGAGCTAGGAGATGTGAAATGCTCATAGCCTCTAAACTGATCACTGTTATATTTGAAATAACAGAGACATTGCCCTCTCAGTTCAAGTCCAGGCAAATCACAGTGTACAGTGTATTTTAAAATGAGCCAGAGCCTATCTACACAGAAGCAGGCCTCAAAGTAAACAAATGATAAGGAGAGGAAACAGGTTCATGCTACTTACAAATATCTGGCCTGCGGAGAAAGAACAAAATCACTGTAATGTTGAATTTGCCTCATAAAAATGTCATAAAACCAATGTTAAGTGCCATGGCAACATCGATTTCTCTGGAAAACTAAACATACTGGGTAAGACCTACAGCGGTAGGACACACCAGTTTTGATGGAGCATATCCAGGCGGCACTTTATACAAAGAACGATGATCCTGCTCACTCATCTGATTTATAACCCTGCTGTTAAACGGAGCCTTAACGACGAGAGGTCCTGGAATATGAATCAACCCTGGGTGGGTGGCTGCAAAGGATAGAGCTGAGGCTGAGAAATGAGCAGGGCCTCCTGGTCAAGATTCAAAAGGGGGGCCGGACTAAAAAAAGAGGTTTATATATTTTGGTAAAAAAAAAAAAAAAAATTTTTTTTTTTTTTTTTTTTTTTGCCTCTGAGCTTTTCTCCTTTAAATTGCATTTCCGCGATCTTCTCCTAAGCAGCCTCTATCCCGAAGCTTAAAAAAAAAAATCACAGACGCAGCCCAGCGTGCCTGCTTCTGCTCCATCTGCTGGTGCCTATTTCCGCTCCCTCTGCTGGGATTTTTCCCGAAACCATCCCCCAGGCTGAGAAATAAATGAAAGCCACACTCTTCCAGATGCGGCCCCCCCCCCAGGCTGCCTCGGAACAAGGTGTTTCCTGGTGGAGGGGTGCCCAGAGGTCCTCCTGCCTAGGCGGGTCTGCCAGAGGCAGCCACCCCACAGGTGCCAGCCAGGTCAGCAGGGCCCCAGCGGGCTGGCGCCCTCACCCCACCCCACCCCACCCCACCCCACCCCGGTGACCCGCTTACCCAGCCGCGGCGAGGCCCGGAAGCCGGCTCCCAGGTCTGGCTGCCCTTCCAGGCCGCGGCCCAGGCTGTAGCTGCTGTAGCCGCGGTGCAGCGCGAACCGGCAGACGCTGCGGCCGCGCGCCGTGCAGTTGAAGAGGTAGCAGCCGAGCGCGGCGGCCGGGGCCGCGGGCCGGCGGGGCAGCTCCACCACCGCCACGGAGCAGCGCGGCTCGGAGCAGCAGGCCGCCACGCACTGCCGCCAGTCCCGCACGGCCGCCGGCGCGCTCAGGAAGCTGGCGCCCGCCGCCAGGGAGTCCTTGGTGCGGATGATGGCGTCGGGCATGGCGCTGTAGCCGCCGCCGCCGCCGCCGCCGCCCGGGCCGGGGCAGCCGGGCGGAGGGCCGCCGCCGCCGCCGCCCGCGCGCAGCTCCAGCTCCAGCTCCTCCTGCGGCCGCTCCTGCTGCAGCTGCCGGCGAAACTCCCCGAGCAGCTGCTCCACGCCCGAGAGGGGCGCGGGGAGCGGGCCGGCGGCCGCGCGACCGCTCGGCCACCACAGGCCGAGCAGCAGCAGCAGCGCGCGCAGCCCCGGAGGCGGAGGGCGCCGGCGCTCCGGACCCGGGCCTTTCCCGGCGGCGGCGGCGCAGGCCATGGCGGCCGGCGGGGGAGGAGGAAGCGAGCCGAAGCGGAGCCGCAGAGCGCAAGGGCGGGCGACACCCAGGCCCTGTGCCCTCCTCCTGCGCTGGGAAGCCTCCGACCCTCAAAGCTCGGCCTCCTCGGGGCCCGAATGCGCCCCCAAGGCCGGGGGCGCACGGTCGCCGGAAGCAATCGCAGCAGCGGGGCGCATCGCCGGCCCGGCCTGGCGCCCGCAGCTCTCGTCCTGGCCGGGGTGTCCTCGCGCTCCCGCGACCCTCCTCTGTGCGACCCCCGGGGCGCTGGGCGCCGCACGCTGGCTCCCCGCTGGCTGGTTCAGCACCAGGGACAGCGACCGCGACCCCCGCCTGGCTCAGCACGGGGCACAGCGACCGCAGCCCCCGCCTGGTTCAGCACCGGGGACAGCGACCGCAGCCCCCCGCCCGGCTCAGCACCGGACACAGCGACCGCAGCCCCCCGCCTGGTTCAGCACCGGGGACAGCGACCACAGCTCCGCCCTCCGCCCTCGGCCAGCAGCTCCGCCCTGGCTCCTCCCGCTGGTCCACCCCGCCCACCCTCTACCCACGCCGGGAAAGGGGAGCTGGGGGGGGGGGGGGGGGTGGTGGGGAGGGAAGGGCGGGGGGAGTAGATTTCCGGGGCGCCTCGCCTCGCTGAGTGTGCTTGCCCTGCAGCAGCATTCTCAGAGGCAAAAGGAGAAAACAAGGGTTGAGGGAAAATAACGTTTGTATCAATCCAGAAAGGAAAGGATCATATGAGAACTCTGGCACTCTCAGTGTCTTCACACTGTCACACTGAAGTCTCCAATTAGCCACTGCCTGGCACAGTCGATAAAGCCAGCCTTTATTTATTATTATTATTTTATTGTTATTATTATTATTATTATTATTATTATTATTATTATTCTTTTACTAACCAACTGGACCTGCCGAGGGCATCTATTCAAAGGGGCATGAACCCTAAGGGAGAAATTCTTGTGACTTCCGGGACTGCTCCAGATGCCTGGACTACCTCAACGAGGGAACAACAGGCACCATCCTTCACCTCCAGCATCCCTGACTGTTTCCACATGAGGTCCCTGAGATGTTGTACTTGGGTAACACAGTGCTGCTGAAAAATATAAAAATTACTCAGGTTTCCACAAACAAAAACTAGAAATATGAACTCAGCCCAATATGGAGACCTGATGAATTATTCTATAGCCTGTGGAGTGGCCTTCAACCTATATATATATAAAGCCTAAGTGATCATTCCATCAGTAGCCATGATGTGCACTGACCACCGGTAGGTTAGCTTGCTGCTGGGGTCCAGCCAAGCAAGACTGGGTCAGACAGCCATATATGTCCTGGAGCCCTCCAGCAGTCTCTCCCTAGTCCTGATTCGGCACCAGTGGGGTCCCTCAGTCGGGCCTGCACGCTCTTGCAGTTTGGGACCCCTCAGTCAATATGCGCAGGCGAGGCTGAGGGATCCCACCAATGCACGAATCCATGCACAGGGCTTCTAGTTAGAGTATATGACATCAAGAGGAGATGTGTTTTACTGACATAATAAGGCGTATGAAAATGCCACCCAGAGGAAGCTACACTGGAGAGTCCTAGCTGTCTATGAGCAGCTTCTGAGTCTTGTTTATTTCTGAGTCAGCGCTTACTGATTCATATTTTTTCTTGATTGTGGATCACATTTTCTTGCTTTTTAGCATGTCTGGAAAGTTTTTGATTGCATGCTTGAATGTTCTGAATTGTACGCTGTAAAAGGTATTTTTAGAAAGACAAAAATCCTATCTAATCAAAGAGTAATATGCACATTAACCACCACTCTGCTACATCCACAAACCACACCCACCAGCCAATCAGGAGTGAGTATGCAAATTAACCCAACCAAGGTGGCTGTGGCCACAGAGTGAGCAGGAGGCTTGGGTTTCCCCGATAATGGAGGAAGCCAAGCTTTCCATACACCCTGGCTGGCCTAGGCCTCCACTCAAGGCTACAAAGTTTCAATTATAGAAGATAAATAAATCCCAGATACCAGGGACTCTGCTTGGATTGCTGGGGGGTGTGGCCAGCCTGCAAACCACTATAGGCCCCTTGCCCAAGCTGTCCCATGCCTGAAGGAAACCTCCACCCTTATCTGGGACACCCTTCAGGGCAAACCAGCTGGCCCTTCTTATACATCAGGCCTCTCTCCTATCTAATAAAAGAATGATATGCAAATTGACCATCACTCCAAAACACAAGATGGCTGCCCTCATGTGGTCAAAATGGCTGCCCCCATGTGGACACAAGATGGCCACCACAAGATGGCCAGCACGGGAGAGCAGTTAGGAGAGAAGAAGCCTTCAAGGGAGGGCAGTTAGGGGCAATCAAACATGCAGGGGAGGGCAGTTAGGGGTGACCAGGCTGGCAGAGGAGGGAAGTTGGGATTGATTGGTCCTGCAGGGAAGGGTAGTTTGGGGGTACCAGGCCATCAGGGGAAGGCAGTTAGGGGTTATCAGGCCTGCAGGAGAGGGCACTTAGGGGGAAACAGGCTGGCAGGGGAGCAGTTAGGCATCAATCAGGCTGGCAGGGGAATGGTTAGGGGATGATCAGGCTGGCAAAGCAGAAGCAGTTAGGGGCAATCAGGAAGGCAAGCAGGCGAGCAGTCCTGGATTGTGAAAGGGATGTCTGACTGCCCCTACCGGGATCAGGCCTAATTAGGCAGTTGGACATTCCTCGAGGGGTCCCAGATTAGAGAGGGTGCAGGCTGGACTGAGGGACACACTCCCGCCGTGCACCAGGCCTCTAGTAAATTAAATAATTGGATAGAAAAGGGGCAGTCTCTACCCTCATGTTTTATCTTCAGAGATGACATTTAGAAACCTATAGATTTCAGAACCAGGACAGAATTGGAGGAAAAACTAGGTCAAAATTGAAAAAACGGGGAAAACATTAGCCCAGTGTTTCTTGTCATTTAATGAAAAGAAGAAATTAAAAAAAAAAAAGGTTAGGGTCTGTATCTGAGTGACTTTGAGGCTGAAAACAGTGGCCTCTGAGCCCTAAAGGCTATGACCAGGGGCTGCAGGCTTCTTCGCCTCTGAGGTCTCTACCCCAACAGCAGGAGTCATGGTGGGAGGCCCCTGAAGCTACATAAGGATTTCTCTCTGCCTTCGGCCTCAGAGGGCTTAGGGAGGCTGGTTCTGAGGGGGAACTTTCACTGGTGAAAAGAATGGCCCCTGAAGCTATCGGCAGACTTTGAAAAGACTAGTTATAACAGCTATCAATATTAAAAACAAACACGATAAGATGATATAATGCTATCTAACAATTATGTATGATTTTAAAATTTGCCACTTTTATAGGAAACCCATTATTATATATATATATATAATTTTATTAAGCCTTTATTGTTCAAAGTATTACATATGTCACCCTATTACCCACATTGACCCCTTACACTTTCTTTTTAAAAAAAATATATTTTATTGATTTTTACAGAGAGGAAGGGAGAGGGATAGAGAGTTAGAAACATTGATGAGAGAGAGACATCGATCAGCTGCCTTCTGCACCCCCCACACTGGGGAATGTGCCCGAAACCAAGGTACATGCCCCTGACTGGAATCGAACCTGTGACCTCTCAGTCTGCAGGCCGATGCTCTATTCACTGAGCCAAACCGGTTTCGGCTACACTTTCATATACATGATTTCCAATGGCTACTGTGGAGTGTGGGGGCCCCGCACTAAGAAAGGGCGTTATTTCTATGTAGACATGCGCTGGGGGACAGAGGTCTGGGGACTGTGTCCTGCCCAAGAGCCAGAGGCCAGCCTGCTTCTCACTTCCCATGGTGCCTGATTCCCAAAGGACCAGGATGCCAAGGCAGATGCAGAAGAGGACTGAAATGATCAGTGTAATGATCCTTGTATTTGACAGGATGGCTGAGGACGATAATGTGATACTAAAACAAGGAGAAAAACAAAAGCCCTGTCAAATAAAAAAGATACCTCCCTCAGCACCTACTTTCCCCAGGGGCAGTACATGTCGCCCCCATATTTACTGACTCGTTATGTGACAGTCACTGTCAGGTACAGGGGTGTAATGATTGACAGGGGTTGTGCTGTGTCCTTATAGAGCTCATATTGTACTGAGAGAGGCAGCAAATGTACTCAAGGTGACAGCAAATGTCTGGTTATCATTCAGTTAGACATGTTACTAGGTAGACTTTTTTAAGGATGACAGAATTGGGGGTGCTTCATTCAGTCTGAGGAAAGAGGTGAAGGCTTCCTAAGAAGTGACCTTTGAACTGGTTAAAGGTTAACTAAAACAGAGAAAGATGAGAAGGCCTGGAATGCTTTCAGATGCATAGACATTTGGAAACCATCTAAGAGTCCAAGAAGACTGAGTCATTGCTTAAGCTTGTGTGGGGACTCTTGCCCTGAGGAAGGTGGGATCGGGAAGGAGGATGGTGGATATCTGATGCAGCCATTGACTCTCGAGACAGGAAGTCCACTAAGAAATTGACCCATCAATCCCTGCACCCAATCTTTAATTACACACATACACCCATTGGGGAAGGCATTTGACCTTTAATGAGCTACCACATCTTCACACCCTCATCAGTTACCTGTGGATCCAGCACTTTCCCCCCATGTTCTAGAATTCCCTGAGCCCTCCAGCCCCCTTTCTCCACCCCATTCTCCTGGCCACCTATCCCTTTCGGTTCCTCCCCTGATTTCACAATCATTCCTTCTTTTCCTAAAAGACTCAAGGTTTTTATTTCTAGGAGCATTTCCATCTTAATGAAAGGGGCAGAAGACATTCTTAGCTGTCCTGTCATCGATGATGTTTTTCTAGCCTTTTCTAACCCAGTAGAGCCCAAGGCCTTTTTAAATATATATATATTTTTTTCTTGCTTTCAGAGAGTAAGGGAGAGGGTGAGAGAGACAAAAACATTAATGATGAGAGGGAATCAGTGATTGACTGCCTCCTGCACACCCACTGCTGAGGATCCAGCCCGCAACCCTGGCATGTGCCTTTGGCCAGAATCGAACCTGGGACCCTTCACTCCGAAGGCTGATCCTCTATCCACTGAGACAAACTAGCTAGGGCCCAAGGCATTTTGTTAACAAAAATAATTCCTCTTTGGAATATGTTTTCTTTTTATTATTATTTTTTAAAAGGTCGCACACATTTACCACTGAACCAACCTACTACTGCAGAAAAAAAAATCAACAGGGCAGAATCATGAGTCCATTAATTTTCCAATTAAAGTGCTCCAACTATTCAGACAGCACTATCTTTTCAATCATATAAGAGTGTAGGCAACCTGGATGCAGCATAACTATGTGAGTCATGTCTCCTGTGTGATTCCTCACAGACCCAGTCTGGTTCTTCGCCAATGTCTCCTCTTCGAGTTGCACCTGAGTGTATTACCAGTTTTCATCCGAGCCCATGGTCAAACGGGCCGGTTCCGCTTCTGCTTCTTGGCCAAGAACCTCCTGATGCTGAAACTCTTGCGGAAAGACATGGTGAAGGAGAAGCGAACGCACGCACCTTGCTGACAGAGAAAGAGCTGGAATACTGATTAGATACTGATTCAGGATTTGTATTTCTAAGCTTGTTCTGCAGTGCCACCTGGAGGCCTTTGATAAGGGTCAGGGCACTTAAGGCTTTCAGTTCTGCAAATGGTTTTAGCCTCTTTGGCCTTTTGTCCTCCCACTGGTTTCATTCATTCAACCATCTGCACCACACCACCCATCATTGAAGAAATGTGGGAGTACACTGGGGATCAGCATCCTAAACCAGAGTATAACCGTGGCCTCTGGAGTCTGCGAAGCGCTCCCGATTCTTGTTCAGAGGGTCCTGTGTGTGGTTTCATGTCCACACATTCAAAGGCAGCTCAAGTGACAGAGGAAGTGCCATGGACTGCAGGGCATGGCCCATCTCTCTCTCCCATAGAGACCCTGGCCCCCAACCTCGGGGAGGGCAGCCCCAGGCTGCTTGTATGCTCTCCTCATGGAATCTCAGTCCATCAGGCAGCATTTCCTGTATCACAGATGTGAAACCGGACCATGGAAAGAAGAAGAAACCAGCACAGGCACATCAGCCAGCAATTTATCCAGATACCTGATTCCCGTGTGGGGACATGAGGGATATAGTCCCCGTCCACTAATACAGCTTCAGGAGCCAATTCCACCAGCTCCTGGGGTCTGGTGTGAGTCGGGGGGGGGGGGGGCGAGCAGGAACAAGCATTGGGATGATCCAGTATGTGCAGGTGTCCAGAGAGGTCCATCTTTTTCCCATCTGGCCTTCTTGCCAGGTCTTTCATGCCAGCCTCCTTCCCCCTTCCAGTTGTCTCAGTCACTTAACCTAGCCTTGTGGGATGAGCCTCCCAGGCCCTTCCTGGTTGCCTCCTCCCAGGGATTAAATCCAGGCTCTGTCCCCCAGCCCTTGGCATGGAGTCTCTTGTCACACACAGATCACCTGGATCCACCAAGGTCTAACCCCAACCCAGCCTGGGTCGTGCCCACCCCTACATTTCTCTTGTCTTCCAAAGCACGCAGCACAGGCCCCTTTTGCTTAATGGCTCTAGTGAATCAGTCCAGAACCTTCTATAGCTTTCCTATCTGTTAACTCACAGAGTTTGCTGCTCTTCTATGTCCCTCAGTTTAAGTAGAGGGAGGCCTGGCACAGGCTTCCTCCACCTGCCTTCAGCCGCAGGACAATTGAGCTTACTGTCACCCGGAGCTCATTGTCTTCACCAGGTGGATGTGCGGAGCAGGGGGCTTTGGCCTACGTTGCTTATTTAATGGGGAGGAGGCTCATGGATGTGGCAGGGTGGAACTTGGGACTTCCTAGTCCTTACACCAGGCTAAGACCTCTCCTCAGCTGGAGCCACTGGACACCATCCTCCTCCCTCACATTTCTGCCCACAATACCTGCTGCCCTCACGAGAGCCAAGGCAAGAAGGCATCGGGGTTTCCCTATTGGGGATTGCCAGGGTGATCTTAGCGATGAGCTGAGTAGAAGTGGGGTTGCAAGCATGGAGTCAGGATGGGTTGCCAAGGGTGATTGTGTTTGCAGTGAGACCCACACCTGAGGAGGACCCTCCTCCAGCTCCTGTTCCCCAAGGGAATTCAAGTTAGCACGGAATGATGAGTACCAGCATGCCCTAGACCACTGGTTCTCAACCTGTGGGTCGCGACTCCTTTTGGGGTCGAACGACCCTTTCACAGGGGTCGCCTAAGACCATCGGAAAACACAGGTATTTACATTATAATTCATAACAATAGCAAAATTACAGTTATGAAGTATGGTTGGGGGTCACCACAATATGAAGAACTGTATTAAAGGGTCGCGGCATTAGAAAGGTTGAGAACCACTGCCCTAGACTATCGTACTCTGTTTTACACAATTGACAAAGGGACACATTGCATTTCCAATGACCACATGAAGTATGGGACACAAAAGATACACGCCTCTCTCAGCAGGTATGATATTCTGAGTGTGGACTGGGATGTTAGGACACAGGAGAAGGGAGAGGAGATGAACCATGTAGCCTGGGGGACATATAATAAGTTGGTGAACTTGGAGTTAAGGGGATTGTCCTCCACATGTTGGTAGGCCTTGTCAAATCAGTTGAAGGCCTGAAAAGGACAGGAAGACTGATTTCCTTCCACCCTCCAGCCACTCCCGTCCCCATCCCCCCAAAAATGAAGCGGGAATTCTGCAGCAGACTGTCTTCAGAATTCATGGGCACCACTGGCTCTCCTGGGATCCAGTATGCTGGCCTACACTGCAGGTTTTGGACTTGACAGTCACCATAATCACACAAGCCAATACTTTATAATAAATCTCTATATCTATCTATCTATCTATCTATCTATCATCTATCTATCTATCTCTCCATCCATTCACATCCTTGTAGTCTGTAAACAGAAAGTCTAGTCATGATGATGAGGAAGAGCAGATAGGGCAGTTGCTTGACCTTGGAGAATTAGGTATTTCAGGAGTGAAATGGGACAGAAAGGGAGGATTACACACACACACACACACACACACACACACACACATACACACACACACACACACACACACACACACACACACACAGGATTTGGAGGGTTGAAAGCCCTTTTCTGACTTGGTTACCTAGAAGCTCCTGCATCACAGTGCGGTCAGGATGTATAAAGAGTCTGTACACCTTCCATTCAAGGCCCGAGCTGCTTTCTCTCTCGAAGGTCTGGGCTGCTCTGATGATGAGGGGGTGGGGAGAGCAGCCGATAAGGCTGCAGCACAGAAAGGTGAGAAGGGAACCAGGGCACGAAGCTCTTCCTTTGACCCAGCAGAGGACCTGTACTGTATTTGAGCTAGTTCTTTTCTTGCGTCAAATTCTGAAAATCCTGGTTTTCTTAAGTTCTCATGTTTAATAACTATAAAACCTTCTCAAACAAGGACAAACTGATGCTCTACCGAGTACTTCTCTTCCTGAGCCATATGACAGAAGCCTGTCACAGTGAGGTCCCCAATTTTCATGATGTCCTCTGATGCCATATACATTAGTGTGCATCTCTTACAAACGAGGGCGCTCTCCAATATCACCTCAACACAATCACAAACATAGATTTGATTTCACATCAACACATGACTGCAATCCAGTCCTCGGACCCCACTCAAGTTTCAACATTTGTTCTCATAATGTCCCTTAGACTCAAAGGAACTGATGGATTTAGGTATTTTTCAGTTCTTTGATATGCGGAAGACATAGGTTATTTTCTTTTACTTGCCCTTTGTGTTGATCAGTATTATTTTTAAATATATGTGGACAGATTTAGACTTATGTGGCTAACGTTATTGCATCTCAACCAGTGATCCTCAAATATATATAGGAAAAGTTTAAGAGCATGTCATTAGACATTTTGATGATTTCATTTTCTTTGAGAGTTCAGATTATTCTGCCTCCAGTAGGGAGAAATAGAAAGCTTTAAACAACATTGAAAAACACATCCTAATTCAGTAGGGTATGTTATTGTTCATCCTTTGCTATGACACATAACACTAGAATAAACAACCACATACCTAGATGCTTTTGGTCCACATTTGCCAGCCTGGAACTAACACTGGCACTTCTGAGGAGCAGGAGAAACTCTCCTCCATTGTCGGGATGTGGTGACATATATGTGAAAGGAGTGATTCAATTCTTCTTCTAACAATGTAAGAGAATGGCTGGCACTCAATTTTCTGCCTCCCGCTTCTTACCAAGAAACTGAGATTTTGTCAATGTCATGGGTGTGCAAGGTATCCCGTTTTTTTTGTTTTATCTTGATGATCTGGGGCACGTCAATCTTTTTATTTTTTATTATTTTTTTAAAATTATTTTTTGTTACTCCTCACCTGAGGATATTTTCCTATTGATTTCTAGAGAAAGTGGAAGGGAGGAGGAGGGACAGAGAGACATCAATGTGAGAGAGACACATTGATTGGTTACCTCCTACCCATCCTGACCAGGGCTGGGGCTGACACTGAAGTACATGCCCTTGACCAGAATCAAACGCAGAATCCTTCATTCCCCAAGACTACCCTCTCTCCACTCAGCCAAAGTGGCTAGGGTTTTTTCTTTTTCTTTTTTAAATATTTTATTGATTTTCTACAGAGAGGAAGGGAGAGGGAGAGAGAGTTAGAAACATTGATGAGAGAGAGACGGGGGATGTGCCCGCAACCAAGGTACATGCCCTTGTCCGGAATCGACCCTGGGACCTTTCAGTCCACAGACTGACGCTCTATCCACTGAGCCAAACCGGTTTTGGCCTTTTTTTTTTTCTTCTTCTTTTTAAATCCTTACCTGAAGATATGCTATTCTTAGAGAGAGAGGAAGAGAAAGCAAAAGAAAGAAACACTGGTATGAGAGATTGGTTGCCTCCCCCATGCACTGAATACACTGCTCACCACCACAGGTGCCCCCACCTGGAGTGAATCCCCCACCCAGGCAGGGGCCCTGATCTCTCCTTTCATAAGACAATGCCCTGCCATCGGAGCCGCACTGGCCTGGCACCTTCAATCCTTCCACAGGCTTATTCACCGGCCGTCAATGGCTCAAAGCATTTGCCCAAATTTAGGAGAATTAGACTGATCCCTGTTATTTGTGGGAGTTCATTACATATTCTGAATACTGATCCATTGTCTGTAGGGAAATACAACAACTTTGAGAAGTAGAATGTTTCTGCTGTGAAGACTTACTTCTCACTGAAGGAGGTGAGTTGGGGGAGGGATCACAGGACAGTCGCTGTATTGGGTGGAGGATTTGGAGAAATCATAAGATTCTCATTGGTTCAGTCCCAGAATATTTGTTTACATCCACAGCATCAGGGTAATGTTTGAGACCAGTACAAGATGCCTGCTAACTGAAAAGTGACCCTTACATTCTCTGTTTCTGCAAGAAGTTCTAGCAGATTCACTGGTAATATTTACCCCTAACATGGAGGAGCAGTGAAATGCTGTGAATTCTCTGCTGGGTTGTAAAATAAATCTCCACAAACAAAAATCTGAGAGAAAAAAACACCTTGTTATTCTCAGGATTTGAGATCTTGCCCATGTTTGGCTCAGATAAACTAAATTTTCTAAAAAAAGAATACTACAGAACTCCAAAGTAATTAAGTTTTTAAGAATATAAACATGTTTATTTAAATATTATACTGTTATAAGTTACTAATAAAACAATCCTAATAAAAGAGCAATATGCAAATTGACCATATCTTTGTGACACCCACAAACCACGCCCACCGGCCAATCAGGAGCAAGTATGCAAATTAACCCAACCAAGATGGCTACAGCCACAGAGAGCAGGAGGGAGGCTTGGGTTGTCTCGGGCAATGGAGAAAGCCAAGCTTTCCCCACACCCTTGCAGGCCCAGGCCTCTGCTTAAGGCAACAAAGTTTCAATTGTAGAAGATAAATAAATCCCAGATATCAGGGCCTCCGCTTGGGTCACCAGGGGGGCATGGCCGGCCTGCAAACCAACACAGGCTCCTCGCTCAGGCCACCCCACACCCCAAGGGAACCCCCACCCTGATCTGGGATACCCTTCAGGGCAAACCAGCTGGCCCCCACCTGTACAGCAGGTCTCTATCCTATCTAATAAGAGTCATATACAGATTGACCATCATTCCAACACACAAGATAACTGCCCCCATGTGGTCAAAGATCCTGTGCCCATGTGGACACAAGATGGCCACCACAAGATGGCCAGCAGGGGAGGACAGTTGTGGGCAATCAGGCCAGCAGGGGAGGGCAGTTGGGAAGGACCAGACCTGCAAGGGAAGGCAGTTGGGGGTGATCAAGCCTGCAGGGGAGGGCAGCTGGGGGGGACCCAGGCCTGCAGGGGAGCAGTGAGGCATCTATCAGGCTGAAAGGAAGTGGTTAGGGGTTGATCAGGCTGGCAGGCAGAAGCGATTAGGGGCAATCAGGAAGGAAGGCAGACGAGCAGTTGGGAGCCAGTTGTCCTGAATTGTGAGAGGGATGTTCTACTGCCCATTTAGGGGTCCCAGATTGGAGAGGGAGCAGGCTGGGCTGAAAGACACCCCTCTTCCCCCCCGGCCCCCCGCACCACCGTGCACGAATTTCATACACCGGGCCTGTAGTTGTAAATGGCTGCCTCTTGCACACCCCCTATTGGGGATGTGCCCACAACCAAGGTATATGCCCTTGACCAGAATCAAACCTGGGACCCTTCTGTCTGCAGGCCCATGCTCTATTCACTGCGACAAACCGGTTTCGGCGAATTTTGTTCTTTTAAAACACATAATTACTTTTGTGGACCGAAAGAAGGCTTGAGGTTTGGCACTTTTTGGAAATATCATTTTCATAAAAAGGCATGATGCAGAGATGTGT
>JAAGEH010002529.1:5664343-5677286 GCA_011751065.1 Lasiurus cinereus | reverse complement strand
CGAGTGGCGGCCGAGCCGGAGCCGCCGGTACCCGCGCGCCAGGCCCCTCCCCGGCCCCGCCCACCTGGCACCGCCAAGCCGCCCAAGGCCAGGTGCCAACACAAGGTCTCAAACACTGGGGCGTAGCATTACCGCCCCGCTCCCGCCCCCGGAGGAGCCTGGCTCTCCCATCCCGCCTTCCAAAGGGCCATCCCATCCTTGCTTTTGTTCCGCGGGCAGGGATTTAAAAAGTGTTGCGAAAGTTTCAGTAGGTGTTATCTGTGAGATGTGGCTGTGATGAATGTTTGGCACAAAAATAAACGTTATTTTCATTGGCATTAGCCACTCCGTAGCATTTCCTCTTCAAGGATGATTCATACCATGCGCTCAGGCCAGGACGGGCGGCAGTCACGTGACCGACGGTCCCCTTGTGGGGGGCGAGGAGAGGGGCTTTTTAAAAAATATATATATTATTTTTTACAGAGAGGAAGGGAGAGGGTCAGAGAGTTAGAAACATCGATGAGAGAGAAATGTCAATCAGCTGCCTCCTGCATGTCCCCTTCTGTCTGCAGACCTTCGCTCTATCCGCTGAGCCAAACCGGTTGCGGCTTTTTTTTTTAATTTCAGCTGGATTAATTTATTAATTTATGAAATTAATTTTCAGTAGTTCCTGCAAAGAAAGCCTAGTGAGGAACTCCCTCCGCTTCTATAGGAAAGTGTTTATTTCTCCTTCACATTGACAGACCGGGTATGCTGGTTGGAAAAATACTTTCTTTTTTTTAATCACTCAATATCATGATATAACAGATCCCCAAATAAAGACCAGTTTATAAAACCAGTTTATGTTCTTTACAATAGAATAAGTAATTCTCTCTCCTTTTTTAAAAAAATATATTTTTTATTGATTTTTTACAGAGAGGAAGGGTGAGGGATAAAGAGTTCAGTTAGAAACATGGATGAGAGAGACATCAATCAGCCGCCTCCCACATGCCCTCTACTGGGGATGTGCCCGCATCCGAGGTACATGCCCTTGATGGGAATCAAACCTGGGACCCTTCAAACTGCAGGCGGACGCTCTATCCTCTGAGCAAACCAGTTTCGGCAGTAATTCTCTTGATGACTGCAGACATGTGAGCTGTTTGATAGCACTCAGAAATATAGTAAAGGAGTTTTCCTATTGGTGCCTAGACTTCAACTATTAGGAAGTTGCTGTTATGAAATAGCTGTCAAACCAGTAAGACTGCTTTTATGCACCCATCATTTTCAGGATTGTTGATCATCTGGGCATATTATTTTCCCCAAATAACCTTGCCTCCTTGTGCCACAAGGCCCAGCTCACTCACGTTCACCTCGATGACAGTACCTTTAGTAACAGCACCCAAGGTAGTATCAAGTGGGAAGGAGGGATTCTTCTTTACACCAAGTATTGGCAGGCAAAAGGTCAGGATGTGTTACATGGGCCTTCTTGAAACATAAGCCCTTTGGCCTAAGGAATCTTTCATATTTAGGTGGTTTTCGAGTAAAGCCATCTCCAACAAAGCAGACCGTAGTAACCATCCACTTCCATGCTTTTTTTTTTCTTTCTTTTTTCCTTTTCGAATAACTTTTAATACCTCTGTTTCTCCCTGGGCACGAACTTTGGACAGAGGGACATCCCATTTTCTTTTTTTGTTTTTGTTTCTTTGAGTTTTAAAATGAATTTATTACAGACTCTTAATTTAATGACATTTGATTTGTCATTCAAATAAGTCTGTTTCTTCATGCTGTAGAATAAAGGTCATGTAAGAGGCTACAGAGTTACAAGCGTCTTGCTACTGGATTCTCTGATAGGATAGCACAGTGTAGTCGTTTCTGCAATGCTAGAATAAATAAAGTCTCTTCTATGCTTCTCTTTAAAAAGTGATGAGTAATAACAGAAGACGGCATAAAAGAGCCATTTTCCTATTCATTCTGTTGTGTTGGAGCCAGTATTTTTACCATCACAGGCTACAATTTCCACTTTATCCACTTTGATGAGTTCTGTCACCTCTCTGAATTCAACATCGTTCAATGCAAAAGTCCACCCATGATCGCAGACTCTGTATGTATTTAGAGAGCCCCTGGAATTGACCCTGGTCCTGACCCTTTGAGCCAATGCTGAATGTATAGCCTTATCAAACTGAAATGGAACTTGAAGAGCAAGTTGAGGAGTGATCTGTTGAGACTATGTGAGCTCATCGAGGCCTTCCTCATGCCCTTGACCGGAATCGAACCTGGGACCCCCTCAGTCTGCAGGCCGACGCTCTATCCACTGAGCCAAACCAGTTTTGGCTTGATAGTCTTTTTCATTTGTGTTTTCTCAGCATGGCGCTGTTCATGGTGGAGCTTAGCCTTCAGACCAATCATCTTTTTTTTGCCTTCTTTGAACATTCGTGAGCCTCTCGACCTTCCTTCTTTCTCTTTTTCTCATGGTAATGCAAACGGTATCCATAGCGCTTCCGGTGTAACTCCATATACTCGTTGTGTGGCATGGTGACCGCCGCCGGCCCCAAGAAGCTCTCAATTCTCAGGTCTCAGAGACTTGAGCAACTCTCGAGAGGAAAGGCGGAAAATAGTTTCTTTCAACACTTTAATAATTTTTTTTATTTTTAAAAATATATTTTATTGATTTTTTTTTTTACAGAGAGAAAGGGAGAGGGATAGAGAGCTAGAAACACTGATGAGAGAGAAACATTGGTCAGCTGCCTCCTGCATGCCTCCTACTGGGGATGTGCCCGCAACCAAGGTACATGCTCTTGACCGGAATCAAACCTGGGACCTTTCAGTCCGCAGGCTGACGCTCTATCCACTGAGCCAAACCGGTTTTGGCAGGATTTTTATATTTATAATATATATATGAAATACATTTTATTGATTTTTTACAAAGAGGAAGGTAGAGGGACAGAGTCAGAAACATCAATGAGAGAGACATCAATCAGCTGCCTCCTGCACACCTCCCACTGGGGATGTGCCTGCAACCAAGGTATATGCCCTTGAGTGGAATCGAACCTGGGACCCTTCAGTCCGCGGGCTGACGCTCTATCCACTGAGCCAAACCCGTTTCAGCAACACTTTAATAATTCATTTCATATTGCTGACCTGGCTGGTTTCTGCTGGAAAATCACTGATAGCCAAGTGTGGCCTGTTTTCAGATGCACACTTCATGTCTGCACCACACACAGACACTCAATCATCTGCAGAGTGTGTGTGTGTGTGTGTGAGTGTGTGTGTGTGGCATTAGCACTTTTGGGGTACCCACAGACCTGGTAGGGAGGGGACTCCTGCTTCTGGAAAAGAGCCGTCACCAGGAACCACAGCATTCCATTCGTGCTTTTTAGTGTTCTTCTGAGTCAAAGAGATGTTTGGAGTCTGAATCTGGGTCATAGAGGTGCCCACTCAGAAGTGGAGAGAAACGGATTTCTCCAGCATCATCCCACACCGCTGAGGTAGCTGGGGTACTCAGACCCCACTGCCATCGCCTCAGGGGGGTCCCTGCCCCCAGAGAGATGAGCAGTGTGCAGTGGGAGGTGGGAAGCTCAGGAAGGTTTCTCTCACCACTGCTTTGGCTGCAGCCTACTTTTTCCATTCATACCTGTGCTGCAGTCCCTCCCCGGGAAGGCTGGCCTTTGGCACAGCTCAGCACTCGGCATGTTTTTGTTTTCTTACACTGAAGAGGGAGAGGTCTGGGCAGTTTCCTCACCCTGAGCAGAGTTCTGGTGCCTGTTACCAGACTCCTAGTTGAGTGAGACTTGTCCTGGGTCCCTCAGCGTATGGTGCTAGATCTCACAGCACCTACAAAGGTTCCTTTTTTTTTTTCACAGATAGTGTCTAATATATTGTTCATTCCTCATAATATTTTTCCATAACTC
Organism: Lasiurus cinereus; assembly: GCA_011751065.1. Classification (NCBI taxonomy): domain Eukaryota; kingdom Metazoa; phylum Chordata; class Mammalia; order Chiroptera; family Vespertilionidae; genus Lasiurus; species Lasiurus cinereus. The sequence continues at coordinate 5,673,420 of JAAGEH010002529.1, read as the reverse complement.
ACTATTTCTCCTCTATCTCTATCTCTATCTCTATCTCTACCTCTACCTCTACCTCTACCTCTACCTCTACCTCTACCTCTGTCTCTCCTATTGATTCTGGTTCTCAGGAGAATCCTAACATGTACATATTCAGCTGAGTTAAATTCCAGGAGATGGTCAGGCAATGGGGCAGGATTTGGCTGGGAATTCACCTTTGCCTTCCTCATGCCAGGGTATCTGCTTCTTGATGGACTCTCAATGCTGCCCACAGGACCTATTACCCTATATCACTCTACCAAGGAGGACTGAGTAAGTTAGGGAATGACAGGGGATCGAGGAACTGAAGTGGTGGACTTGGCCTTGGATTGAGCTGTGCCTGGGCTGTGACTGGTGGTGGTGAAATGAAAACACAAGAGTGAAAGCCTTTGTCCAGGCACAGCATCTGAGGAGATGCCTCTTCACTTTCTGCTGCATCAGGCCATCCTAAAAGTTTCTACCCCTCTACTTTGGGGCAGCTGCTGAGACAGGCCTTGGGGTGGGAAGGAGGGTGGGGCTGGAGCCTGTTTTCATGGAGCCTACACTGCTAATGGCGGGAGCAAGGGTTAATAATATAACCAGTCAAGGGCCTGCATTGTGGTTAGTTTGTTATATTCCTGCTCAAGAAGGTCCAGGTTGGCTTTGGCCATGTGTTTGATCATGTTGTTGTTCTCTTTCTAAGGAAACCGCTTTCTCCAAGACGTATGTCCTTTCCATTTCTGCATGCTTTATCGTATTGTGCATGTAATTCCAATTGTTTTTCTAAAAGGTTGCATTTGCTTTCTGCAGTTAACAACTGACATGTCAGTTCTTGATTCCTCATGTCTTGACTTCTCCTTTTCTTGTATCTGTTCACCCAATACTTTCTTATATTCAATTGTTTCTCTAGACAAGGTTTTCATGCTTTCTTCTGCCTGAATCCTTTCAAGTTCTAAGTGTTGAGTCTTTTTCTTGAAGATTCTTCAGAGCAGAAAGTATGACTCTGCTGTTGCCTACTGGATAGACAAGTGTAGGTTTATTTGGGGAGCGTTGTAGATCACTATTAAGGAAAGGCTCATCTGGTGGATACACCACCTATGAAGATGAGGAATGGCAAAGCATACCTCCATTAGACCTTGACGATTCAGCTAAGATGTTTGAGAAGTGAGACCCAGAAGTCATAGAGACCGTTGCTGCCGCCATCTTCCCACCTACCCAGCGGACCCCTGCAGCCCTGGTCGGGTTCTTGTGCTGTCCTTCCAGATCAGAGAGCCACCCACCATGGGCAACCCTAAGCTGAACCCCAGATGGAAGGGGCTCCCTTGCTTGAGGTGGACCAGGAAGCCTCTGCCTGCCAGGAAACCATCCTCTTTGTCCACTAGGCCAATACTCGGCATCCGCCAGCCTATAACCAACGCTGGGACATGCCAGGCCACCTAGGGGAAGAAAAGGTCTAGATGCCAGAGGGTTGGAAGAAACATGCCAGGGTTCTGTAGGAAGAAGGTAGAGCATGTAGGGTCTGATCCTGAGAAAGCTGAGGAAGAGAGAACTCAATGTTGGAGAAGGAAGAGTTAACAATGATGGGTCATGGAATTTAGCCTGGCTCTCAGAGATGGAGTAAATCTTCTAGTAGTGTGGACCTTTGGAGTTTGAAAACAGGGATTGGACACACAACCAGAACTTGTGAGAGAGGTTGGACCAAGTGTATGATTAACATCATCCCTGGGCATTGAAAGCATCATCCTGGCTGCCCTGTTGTTGAAGTGGGTACATGGGGACAAGGACAGGCAGTGAATATAAATCTGTCCAGATTCTTCTGATAGAGGTATCGCTGCATTCACAGAGCCAACAATGATCATTTCACATTCCCTATATTTGTGCCAAGAATGGAGAAATCTTTGTAGTTAGTGAATTTTCTAGGGGGTGTGGGCTGCCACAGTAGGGGCGTACAAGTACTTCCTTTTCATTTTGTCGTCCCTCTTTCCCAAGGAGAATGTTAAAGCATTATTGTATCCTGCACGAAATAATAGAAATTAGTAGCAGCCTTTACCTAAAAACATGCAGGTACATGATCCCTACCCCACCTCCCTTTGATAGCAGCTGGTCTGAGAAGTCTGTGAATGCATGTCTATTACATATCCCAGGCCTAAGTTGCACCACAGCAGCCATACATTTTTTCGGGAACACCCAGGATATTCTGAATCCTTCGTCTGTGAAGAAATAAAACATATTTGAGAAGTAGGGATGCTTCTGCTTTGAAGACTTACTTCTAGCTGAAGGAGGTGATTCGGGGGGGAGGGATCACATGACAGTCGCTGTGTTGGGTGGAGGATTTGAAGAAGTCATAAGCTTCTCATTGGTTCAGTCCCAGAACATTAGTTGGCATCCAGACATCAGGGTACTGTTTGAGACCAGTACAAGATGCCTGCTAACTGAAGCGTGACCCTTACATTCTCTGTTTCTGCAAGAAGTTCTAGCAGATTCACTGCTAATATTTGCCTCATAACAGTGAAATGCTGTGAATTCTCTGCTAGGTTATAAAACAAATCTCCATATCTCAAACAATTAAAAATGGAACTGCCATATGATCCAGCCATTCCACTTCTGGGAATATATCCAAAGAAACCTGAAACACTGATTGGAAAGAATATATTCACTCGATGTTCATTGCAGCATTATTTACAACAGCCAAGATTTGAAAGAGACCCAAGTGCCCTTCCATAGATGAGTGGATAAAACAGCTCTGATACATTTAAACAATGGAATACTACTTGGCTGTTAAAAAAAGGTGGGAAATCTTACCTTTTGGGACAGCATGGATGGACCTGGAGAATATTATGCTAAGTGAAATTTGTCAGAGAAAGGCCAATATCATATGATCCCACTGATCGGTGGAATCTAAAGAAAAAAATGTTAAAGAAAAATAGAAACAGACTCATAGATACAGAGAACAGACTGACAGCTGTTAGGGGGAAGGGGAGCTGGGTGAAAACAGTCCAGGATTGAGAAAAACCCCACAAAATCACAGACACAGACAACAATATGGTGGTTCTCAGAGGCAAAGGGGATGGGGTGGGGGTTGAGCGGGTAGACGAGGTGAAGGAGATAAATGGGGATGCAAGGAGACTTGGGCTGGCGAACGTACAATACAGTGCACAGATGATGAATTATAGAATTGAAACCTACATAATTTTAGGAACCTGCCACACCAAGAAATTAAAGCAATAAAAATAAAGTATTTTTAATAAAATGAGTAGCATATGTCATATTGCAACAATAAAGATTAAAAATAAAGATAATTTAATTTTTAAAACACAGAGCAGCAAGTCATCCAGAGGCAGCCAAGCGGAAGGCAGAGCCGCTGAGCTAGTCCACACCACTGGGGTCTCCTTGTTCCCGTTGGCAGCCTGCGGAAAAGGGCGAGTGTTGGTCCCGGTGGCTGAGGAAATCCTGGTCCAGTTCTCCTGGGGCTATAGCATCCCAGTCACTCCCTATTGTCAGCCCTGCCCCCACCAGAGTCAGGTCTTTCCCTGAACCTGCCATCCTGGTCCTGGGACCAGCAGCCTGTACCAAGCTCTGCCCACTCTTTGCACATCACAGCGCCACCCCAGCCCTGCCACAGAGGTTTTGGGTTAATGACTAATCTGCTCCCTTCACTCAGGTCGGCTTCTCCTGGGGGTGGGAGGGTCTCAGGACCCGGTGGGAGCTCTGATGGACAGTAAGGCCCCTCCTGACACCCGACAGCTTGGGGAGGTTGCAGTCAAACTTCCTTCTTTTCCCTTCTCTCCCAGACTCTTAGTCTGACAGTCCCAGCCCTGCCCTCATCAGAGGGGCCCCTCAGTGGCTCAGGATCTGGAGTGTGGAGGAGGCTGGCTGCCAGGTGATTGCATCAAAGGACACCTCTAGAAATCGCAAGGATTCACTGAGAACTGGCCTGTTTCCAACCTTACTGTTGTCTCCTTACACCGTCCTTACTATTTGCTTCCCTCCTTACTGGACCGTTCAAAAGCACTTTCTGTGAACTTCAGCTTTTTGAGTTGGGTTTGCAAGGCCTTCCACCCCTTCTCCTGGGATTAGACCCAGCCCTCTGGATATACCCCTTCCCTGGACATAGCACATAGAGCCAGCATACCACTCTCACCTGAATGTGAGTACTGCCCATGCCCTCTGTGCCAGCTGTCTCCACTCCACCCACACTGGGCCCCCAAACTCTCTCCCAAACAGAGAATTTGAGCCAACACTGAAATCCCTAAACCCCTTCAGCATCTACAGGCCTTAAGCCTGGGGGTGGACCCCTCCTTTTCCCACTGGCATTAACAGGGAGGAGACAGCAGAACTCAGGGCCGAGCTAGTGCAACTTAAGAGGTAACATGTGATCGTCTCCTGGTCTAATTTCCAGGAGGAGAAGTTTCAGTGAGGCGGGATCAGGGGTCAGGCTGGGAATTCATCTCCTCACCCTTGACCATCTGCCTTTCACTTCCCACTCAATCCTGCCCTCAGTACCTGTTTCTATAAGGCCCCAGCAGAGGATGACTAATGTGATTGAGCTGGTGAGGATCACAGGGAGGATCGAAGGGACGGGCGTGCTGGTGGTGGCCTTGGCTGGAACTGTGGCTGCGGCAGTGGTTGATGGAGCTGTAATGGAAACACAAGAGTGACATCCTGTGCAGAACCCAAATCTGAGATGCTGTCCCAGGCAATCCTACAATGCAAACAGTTTCTACCCCTCCACCTGTGGCAGCCAATGTGACAGATCCTGGGGTTGGAACCAAGAGAGGAGATGGGCCCTGTCCCCCTGAAGCTCATACAGGGAATGGGGGAGACAAGGATTACAATATACCCAGTCATCCTGCTGCGACAGAAGGTGATGGAGGAAGGTGACTGAGAAGCCCTCTCAGGAGCTGATTTGAGGTGATTTTGAAGGATTACCAGAAGTAGACCAGTTGAAATGAAGAAGGAAAGTGATGCTACAGAAAGAGGAAACAGAACAAGGAAAAGTTCTAGAGCCAAATGATGCCCTTGAGGTTAGAAGAAATCCACAGTGAGTGGTCTAGGACTATGGGCAGCGAAGAAGAGGAGTTGACAAGGGAAAGGAGGTATCGCAGAACATACCAATGACTGTTAGACTAAAAAACCCACAAAAACAAAAAACAAAAACCTTGCCAAAACTGGTTTGGCTCAGTGGATAGAGCGTCGGCCTGTGGACTGAAAGGTCCCAGGTTCGATTCCGGTTAAGGCCATGTACTTTGGTTGTATGCACATCCCCAGTGGGCAGCATGCAGGAGAGAGCTGATCGATGTTTCTCTCTCATCGATGTTTCTAACTCTCTATCCCTCTCCTTTCCTCTCTGTAAAAAATCAATAAAATATATTTAAACAAACTTCCTCGATGGTTGGATCACTTTTTCAAACCATGCACAATACACAGACACACACATAATGTCAATTTAAATTCAAGAGACCTACGACTTCATCCCCTCTACACAGTTACCTTTTGTGCTCAGAGCTTCACCCTGGGCTTCAGAAACTTGTTGAAGCCAGTCTATACAGTCTTGAGTAGCGATACTAACAAGGTCACCAATGATAGCTCTGTCACTCGCCAATGTCTCTTTTAACGGTTCCCCTTCACGTCGCAACACTGTCCAGCTTTTGTTCTTTAAGTCAAAGAGGAGAGATTTATGTCCATCAAAGCCAAAATCCCAGAACGCGCGATTGTGTCCATTGGATTCCTGCTTACACATCAGGGTGCCCTGCAGGGAGAAAGAATCTATTCCCACACCCCATGGGAAAGAGGTCAGCCTTGGTTCTTGATAGATCTTTTGCTACCACATTGTGTCCAGCCCTCTCTCCCCTTCTATCTCCTAGTCTTGCTCTGTCTTCTGTGTCCTATCCTGGATGCTGGGCCTCTTAGGTGGAACGAGGCTCTAATCTCTATATATAAAAGCCTAAGCCACTAGTACGACCAAATGACTGGAATGACTGGTGGTCGACCAGTCACTATGACATGTACTGACCACCAAGGAGCAGACACTCAATGTAGGAGCTGCCCCCTCAGTGGTCAGTGTGCCCCCACAGCTAACCTCCCATGGCCAGCAAACGTTCCACAGTCTCTTCCCCCATCAGGTAGGCCCCGGCCCACCCAGCCCTGACCAGGACTGAGCAAGATTGTACCAATAGGCCCTGATCACTGGTTAGGCCTAGGGACCCCAGCCATGTACAGGTTTTGTGCACCGGGCCTCTAGTGTTTACATAAATGCAATTGTTCCCTAACCCTACAATAGTCTTCTACTTCTACCAGGGGCCTTACAAACTCACCAATGACTTTAGTAATTTCTGGTTTGATGTCAAGCAGGTTCTTTTTGAGCTCTTCCAGCAGGCCTTTGAGAATTTCAGTCTGTCTCTCCCAGGCCGTGGTGGCATTCTTCTGGCTATTACAGTTATAATCAAGAAATGCATTTCCATTGATGTAGCCTTGAATCTTGCACCATGGCTGTCCATCAGGAGTAATGGTGAATTTATAGCTAAGAGAGGTAGCACCTGTGAGGGGAAAATGCAAATGAAGGTTGGGGTTGGAAAAAAGTTCCTATAAGCACCTCTCCTCCATCTCTTGACAGGAAGTGAATCCCTCTGATGGGCTGGGCGGGGCTGGCAGGGCAAGAACTGCCGCTGCCAGGCCCCTCTAATCACCATGTGAGGACTAATGGCCCTCTCTTGCTTGAGGAAGCCCTGGAGGCCACTGCCTGGCAGGAGACCCCACAATCCCCTGTAGGTCCCCTCTGTTCTCCAGGCCGATAACCAGCAGCAGTCCGCCTATAACAAGTCCAGGCATGTTCCATTCTTCAGAGGGGAGAAAAAGGTCTTGATGCCAGAGGACTGCCAAAAACCAGCCCAGCCCAAAACAGTTTGGCTCAGTGGATAGAGTGTTGGCCTGTGGACTGAAAGGTCCCAGGTTTGATTCCGATCAGGGGCATGTACCTTGGTTGTGAGCACATCCCCAGTGGTGGGCGTGCAGAAGGCGGCTGGCCTTCTGATCGATGTTTCTTACTCTCTATCCCTCTCCCCTCCTCTCTGCAAAAAAATCAATAAAAAATATATATATATAGCCAAAACCGGTTTGGCTCAATGGATAGAGCGTCGGCCTATGGACTGAAAGGTCCCAGGTTCGATTTCGGTCAAGGGCATGTACCTTGATTGAGGGCACACCTCCAGTAGGGGGAGTGCAAAAGGCAGCTGATGGATGTCTCTCTCTCATCGATGTTTCTAACTCTCTATCCCTCTCCCTTCCTCTCTGTGAAAAATCAATAAAATATATTTAAAAAAATATATATAAAAACCCAGCCCAGTGCCCATAGGGGGCCACTCCTGAGACAATGGGATGACAGTGGGGACAGAGTGAGACGGGAACCCAATGTTGGCGAGGGGGAGTTGACAACTATAGGCCACGGGATTTAGCGCCGCCCTGGAAGAGGGTGCTCATTTGCTATTAGGATGGGCATTGGGAGTTTGAGGAAATGGATGGCTACACTGTATGGAAGAGGATGTTAGGAGCTTCCAGCACAGATAGGAGAGGGAGGGATTAAAGAGACTCAGAGAAAGGCATACACTCAGAATGGACATAGTATGAGAAGTCAGAACAACCAGAAAATGTCTATCAACTCTGCTCAAGGGAAGGCATGAAGGATTCTTTATCGAACTTATTACGAATGCCTGATGATGATGGGTTCAAGTGTGTCACTTTGGCATATTGATAATTTTGAATTAAAGTTATTTAAGAAACAGCTGGTGCAAAAGCAGGCCATAAATCTCCTATGTGAAATGCACTTTCTCAGGAGGTAGACACTTTTAGCACCAGAGAAAAGGAATTTAGGGAAATCTTGCTTAGCACCAGAGATAAGGAATTCTTTTTTTTTTTCCCAGTAGGAATAAGTCTTTTTAAAAAAAAAAAATTTTTTTTTTATTGATTTTTTTACAGAGAGGAAGGGAGAGGGATAGAGAGTTAGAAACATCGATGAGAGAGAGACATCGATCAGCTGTCTCTTGCACACCCCCTACTGGGGATGTGTCCGCAACCAAGGTACGTGCCCTTGACTGGAATCGAACCTGGGACCCTTCAGTCTACAGGCCGATGCTCTATCCACTGAGCTCAACCGGTTTTGGCTAAGATGATTTTCTAATAGAAAATGTGTGGAAACTATGGCATATCTAAATCTGTATGTTGTCTTTGTCTGTTTTTCCCGTGCAAACATGAAGGTGCCTAGTGTACACAGAGACAGGCAGCAAGTGGCCTGACATTCATCCTTGCTTTTTGTAGAAAAAGTTTGCAGGAAGGCAGATCCAACATGGTGGCAAAGTAGGTAGAAGTTACACCACTTTCTCTCAGGGCCAAAGTAGAATTACAACAAAAATATAGAGCAATTAACCCGAATAACCAACGGAAGACTAGCTGATCAGTAGCCTTCTATCAAGAATTTTCAGAAGAAGACACGTTGAAACTGGTAGGGAGGGTGGATATGGAAAAGGCTGAGTACTTGAAAGATCCAGGGGTGACACTTTGCTATAATTGGAATTGACTAATCACTAAGCCGTACACCTAGAACTAATACTAAGTAACACAGAATGTAAACGGTAATTGAATAAAAAGCAAATGACAATAGTTACAATGAGTGGCAGTATAACTCAAAATAAAGGGAAGATTTTTTTTTCAAATATTAAAAAAAAAGAGAGAGAGAGGCCAGCTGGCATGGCTCAGTGGTTGAGCCTCTACCTATGAATGGGGAGGTCATAGTTCAATTCCCGATCAGGGCACATGCCTGGGTTGTGGGCTTGATCCCCAAGGTGGGATGTGCAGGAGGCAGCCAATCAATGACTCTCTCTTATCATTGATGTATAACTCTCTCTTTCTCTCTGAAATCAATTATATATATATATATATATATATATATATATGTAAAAATAAAATTAAAAGTATTAAAACAAAGAAACAAAAAGGTTTGCAGACACCTGTCTCTGTGTATGACCTTTATATGTTGCTACCTCCCAAGTTGCTACAAAATATGGGTTTGGGACCATAGGGTAGTGTGAGAG
>JAAGEH010002529.1:5630841-5649343 GCA_011751065.1 Lasiurus cinereus | reverse complement strand
TCCTGTGGTTCTGGATGATGTCCGTTCTGTCTTTTAGTTGTAGTTTTGAAATTGTTGTGGGAGGCAGCAGTGTAGGTGTTTACCCATGCTGCCGTCTTGGATTCGTTCCAGGATGATTGCAGATTACTGCCCAGTAGCTCAGGAGTAGACTTTCTGAGACTGCACCCAGAATGCTTTTGAAAGATATTTCTTGTTGTAAACATTCTGGAAGAGGTTCTAAAAGTGAGAATTTAGGAAAAACTTAATTTTCAGAATATGCTATATGAAGGGAGGTACCTCAATAAATGCAGTAGAGATGGGCAAGTGTCTCCCCTGCCTCTGCCTCAGAGCCTTCTCTTTGTGTAAGGTCAGGTCCTCCCCCTTTTTTCCTAGTGACCCTTCCATGCTCCAGTCCTCCTCAGCTTCTCCCTCCTCCACCTCCACAGCATGGTTAGCCCAGGCCTGGAGTGGGAGGTGCTCACACTCATTGTGCACTGACCCCCCGCTGTGAGCCAGGAGCTCCCAAGTAGCCAAATCAGAGAGAAGGGTTTGCAGCTCTTCTGAGATAGATCAACCCCGTTAGCAGTGTGTGTGCCTGACACACTTTGATTCTGGAACTCATGATTACCATTCGATCCCCTCCCCACCCCCCTCACACACACACATACCCTATCCCGTGGCTCTGCCTGCCATCATCTGTTCTCTGTTTCCTTGTGGTATAGCTCCTTGGTTTACCCACTGGTCCTCACCGTCTTGGCTCCAAGCTTCTGTTCTGGCTCCTTTCTTGGGCCGGTATTCCCTGTCCCATCACCAAGAGCTGGGTCTGCTTCAAAGCCGAACATAACTATTTCCTGCCTTTAAGTCTTCCTGACCCTCCTCAGGCCAAATTGTCTCCTCCTGTGTGCACTGACTCCCGAGTCCACAGTAAGACTCCTGCACTTGGTGGGGGTGTTTGTAAACTGTGTGTTCCCCACCTTACGTGGTCACTGGGAGTAGATTGTGTCCTTTGATCACATCTGTTCTACAAGTGTAATACATTCTGTTGCTCAACCAAATCTGATACATGGAGTTAACCTGGGAGCAGATTAGGGGCAGTGCTTCTGAAGTTTGGGGATGGTTTGCCATGGGAGGTTATGTCTATAGTGAGACCCACAGGGTCTAAAGCGGCAGTTGGATACCCCCCGAAGGGTCCCGGATTGAGAAAGGGTGCAGGCCTGGCTGAGGGACTCCCTCCCCGCCAACCTATGCATGAATTTCACGCACGGGGCCCTGTCGTGTAAGATATAAAGAGAGATGTCCCTGATCTGGATACTAGAAAGCTTTCAGCAGCTCTCCCCTCAGGTTGTCCCGATGCCTGCCTGCAGGGTCTCACAGAACCGAGTGGAGCAGTGGCCGATTGCTGCACGATCCCCATTCTCTCACCCAGAAGCTACAGGCTGCACAGTGGTCACTTCTGGCTCTTCAACACTGAGGACAAGTTGGACGGGACGGCCATATCTGTGACACGCTACAGACTCTACCTGTTGGGTCCACAACGTAGTCAGTGGCCCTATCTGGTCCCTCATTCCTTTGCAGGTGGTCTCTGGCTGTTATTGCACCACGAAGGTAAAGGTATGTGGTACGTTCAGAGACAGGCACAGTGAAGATAACATTCGCTGAATGTCAGTATATAGAAATCAGCAGCAGCTGTGCTCCTAAATCCATGACCATCCTATGCCGTGGCTCCTCAGCAGGTGGAAAATAGGGGTTTGGGACCCCCAAAACATTGGGCGGTAAAAACCGGTTGAGCTGGGGAGAAGAGCAGTAACCAGTGAGGGCAGGTGTCTGAAATGAGTGCCTGGGGTTTGCAGGTTCTGTGATCCCTCCCAGAGTTCGCTTTGAAGTTCTAGGGTGCAGAGAAATGGCTCTGATGGAGGGTTTGCTGTGTGTGGCCAAGTGGGGGAGCAGGGAAGGGCAAGGGTTGTGTGCTGGTGCGTGTGGGTTGGGGACCCTGCCCAGCACGCCCTGGTCTGAGAGCACCTCTTGTTTCTACTTTCCCACTGGTGGGCTGGTGGAGGGAAGGAGGGGTCCCGGGTGAAAAAGTGTGTTGGGAGAGTGTGGGCCGTGGGTGGTTTTGTGGGTGTCATCAGTCAGGCTCGGTTTTAAGGAGGCATGTCTCTTCCCTTCTCCTTGGCCGCTGGTGGAAAGGGTTTGAGCTGTTTCCCAGAGTTGCCAGCGTCCCAGGCTGGTTTAGTCAGAAGATTGGAAAGTTGCAGAGCGAGCAGGGCGGGGGGGGGGGGGGACATTTCCAGCTCTGATTGGCCTGAGGGGACGTGGCGACGCCTCTGATTAGTGCCACCTATGCTCCTTCATCCGCGGCACTTTCTCGCGGGGCGCCTCCTGTGCCCTCTCCCTGTCCCGAAGCGCGAAGCCCCGAGAAGGGCGGGTGGCGGACCGGGCTCGGCCTGGCACACTGTCCCCGGCCTCCGGCTCTCCCGCCGCCGGCCTCCCGCCCGCCTGTCCAGACTGGGCTTCGGACGCCGCCGCTGCTGTTCGCCATGGCGGGGACCCCGGGCGCCCAGGCCCGCCTCCTCCTCCTCCTGCTGCTCGCGGTGCGGCCCGACTGTGCGCGGGGGGCGCCCGTCACCCTGGGGCGCGGAGGTGAGTCCCCCGCACCCTCAGCGGCGGCGCCCGTCGCCCTGGGTTTAATTCGATCTTTATTATTCAGATTATTACCTTTGTTTCTCTTTTCTCCTTTCCATAGCTCCCCATCCACCTGGCACCCAACCCTCCCTCTACCCTTATCTCCCCCACATTGACCTCACCCACAGGTGTATGATTTTTGTCCAGTTCTCTCCCTGCACCCCCCTCACCCCTTTCCCCCGTGAGAATTATCAGTCCACTCCCTCTCTGTGCTCCTCATTCTGTTATATTCACCAGTTTATTCTGTTGATCAGATTTTTAATTCACTTGATTTTTAGATCCACTTGTTGATAGATATGTATTTGTGGTTCATATTTTTTTATCTTTTACCTTTTTCTTCTTCCACTTCTTAAAGAGTACCTTTCAAGCATTTCATATAATACTGGTTTGGAGGTGATGAACTCCTTTAGCTTTTTCTTCTCTGTGAAGCTCTTTATCTGCCCTTCAATTCTGAATGTTAGCTTTGCTGGATAGAGTATTCTTCGTTGTAGGTTCTTGCTATTCATCACGTTGAATATTTCTTGCCACTCCCGTCTGGCCTGCATCGTTCCTGTTGAGAAATCAGCTGTATGGGTACTCCCTTGTAGGTAATGAACTGTTTTCTCTTGCTGCTTGTGATATTCTCTCTTTGTCTTTTGCTCTTGGTATTTTAATGATGATGTGTCTTGGTGTGGTCCTCTTTGGATTCCTTTTATATGGGGTCTGTGTGCTTCCTGGACTTGTAAGTCTATTTCTTTTACCAGATGTGGGAAGTTTTCAGTCATTACTTCTTTAAATACGTTTTCAGTATTTTGTTCTCTCTATTCTCCTGGCACCCCCACAATTCTGATATTGGTACACTTGATGCTGTCCCAGAGGCTCCTTACATTATGTTCACATTTCTAGATTCTTTTTTCTTCTTGCTTTTCCAGTTGAGGGTTTTCTGATTCTTTATATTTCAAATTTTTGACTTGATTCTTGCCTTCCTCTAGTCTGCTGTTAGGTCTCTGTATAATATTTTTTATTTCAGTCAGTGTATGTTTAATTTCTAATTGGTCCTTTTTCATCTCTAGTTGGTCCTTCTTCACCTCTAGTTGGCCCCTTTTCATCTCCTCTTGGGTCTTGCTAAATTTATCCATCTTTTCTAGGATATTCTTGAAAAACCTTATTAGCGTGTTTTTTTAACTCTATATCCCGTCATTTGTTTTTCTTCATTTCTTTTGTTTGTGATCCCTTCCCATATCTCGGCATTTTCACTATGCCGGGAGAACTTCTGTGTTAGATTCAGCCTTATGATATAAGACTTGCAAAAATGCAAAATCCTCTCTTTTGAGCTCAGGGCTTAATGGACCGCCTTGCCTTCCAGTCGGCCTCACCTTCCAGGGCCCCTGGGTCTCACGTGTCTCTGGTAATGGCTGGAGCGGTCCCTGTGCGTGTGCAGTGCCTCTAGACTGCTGCCTCTCAGGCTCCCCTGCTCTCAGAGCTGTGTGAGTCTGGGTCCCCTGGATCTTGCCTGAAACTGGGGTTCAGTGGAGTTAGAAGTGGCGCAGTTAGGAGGGTCTGTATCCTGCCCACTAGTGAAAGTCAGCAGCACAATCAGCAGTTGGTCTTCTGTGAGCAGTGCTCTGCGCGCCTCCAGACTTTTGCCCTTTAGACTCCCCTAAATTTCCATGCACTTCTTTTTCACAGTCCAAACTCCCCCCGTATGAGTTTCGGCTGGACCTAGGGTTCAGTGCCGTAGGATAAGGGGTTCAGTGCAGTTGGGAGTCTCTGTCTCCCTCCCGCCAGAGAAAGCCAGCCAGGTACTCTGGCACCCGCTCTCTACACGTGCGCATCTCTGTACCTCAGCTTTTTTGCAGCTTCTCTGGGTCTCCGTGAGCCCCTCTCTTTCCTTCTAGTTGTAGAACTTCCACTCAGCCAGCTTTCCTGAGGTTCTGGATGATGTCCGTTCTGTCTTTTAGTTGTAGTTTTGAAATTGTTCTGTGAGGCAGCAGTGTAGGTGTTCACCTATGCCGCCATCTTGGTTCCTCTATTACCCAATTGTTTAGGGTCCCCCAAACCAGTGCTTCCAATACCTTTTTATCCCTGGCGTGAGCCTAATCACTCCTTAGCCAATTGGCATTTGGCCTGTGGCCTGAGGACACACCCAGCCATAGCCTCAGCTCCTGGAGCAGGAGGCACAGCAGCGCATTTCCCCAAAGTGTGCGCCTGGGGTGCTCCTGACATAGAGCACCCATCCCTGTGACTTAGTATGTTGACCTTGTCCATCCCCATTATACTGGAAGCCATGTTGGGGACTGTAGACTCCAACCACATTCCTGACCTTCAGCTAAGGTCATCAGTGAGCTTTTTGAGAATTCTGGTGCTCTTCTCACCCATGCTTTCCTCATCAGCTTGAGAAACAAGAGGTTAGCTTTAGGCTTTCCCAGGGAGCAGGTTGATTGGACACTTTCCTGCCATTTCGTTGACCTCCCCCCAGTAACTCACTTCCCTGAGCCCTCAGGTCCCTTCCTCCCCTATGTGTCTCAGAAGTTCTGGTGAAGATGATAACATTCACTCTCTGTCAGTATATAGAAACCATCAGCGCTGTGAGCCTAAATCTATGACCATCATATGCTGTGCCTCCTCAGTAGGTGGAAAATAGGGGTTTGAGATCCAAAGAATTGGGCGGTAAAACCGGGTGAGGTTGGGAGGAGACAGTAGTTGGTGAGGGCAGGTGTCTGAAATGAGTGCCTGGGGTTGCAGGTTCTGTGATCCCTCACACTGTAGCCATGCCTTTTTCCAAGCTTGAAGGATATATTCTAGCAGCAGGGCTGGGCCAAATGTCATGACTCATGACTGTAAAGTCTCCCTTCTCCAACCTTGGAATCTATCCACATTCCCCCACCTGCCACCCAGTTTACCCAGCAGCAGTCCCTCCATGCTCTCCATGTCCCTGGTGGGTACTGGGCTGGTTTCTGACAATCCTCTGGCACCTAGACCTGTCTTCCTGGCCACCGGGCATGTCCCTGCATTGGTTATGGGCTGATGAGGAGCATTGGCCTGGGGGACGCAGGGAGGAGTAGCTGGACATGTGAGGTATCCTGGCAGGCAGAGTCTTCTGGTCCTCCTCAAGCAAGGGAGGGGCACCAACCTTCTCCTGGTGAAGGGAGGCACTGGGCAGGGTCAGGCCTTGCTCTCCCAGCCCAGCCATCATGGGGATTGTCTTGCTGTCACAGAGATGGGGGTCTGGTGTTTTAAGTCTTTTTCTTCCAACTCCAATCCTCACACCATTTTTCCTTCACAGATTCTCACTCTCTTCACTTTGATTTCAACATTTCTCCTCATGAACAACCATGGTGTCTGGTCCAAGTATGGCTGGAAGAAAAGAATGTTCTTTTATATGACTGTGGCAGCAAGCAGGTTACATCTACGAATCTCCAGGGAGAGGAGGGAAAGGCCATGGATTTCTATAAAGAAGATTTAAGAACCCTGAGCGACGTAGGAGAAGAATTAAAACAATTACTGCCTGACATTAAACAGAGATATGCAGAAGGAGGTAAGTTTGAAAAATCCAAGGGCACAAGTGAGCAGATTGTGGGGCTAGCTATATGGATTGCATTCACTTCAAGGGAAAACTGGATGTTGGGCCTTGCCACGTAGCCCAGCAGAGAGGTCAGAGAGAGCAGGGCAGGATTCGAATTGTTCAGAAGAGGTGGACACCAGGTGGGCAAGGCATTTGTCAAGACCAGAGGCTGGACCTAGCGGGTTTGGCTCAGTGGATAGAGTGTCGGGCTGCAGACTCAAGGGTCCCAGGTTCAATTCGGACACATACCGTGTAGGGAGTGTGCAGGAGGCAGCTGAGCGATGTTTCTCTCTCATCGATGTTTCTGATTCTCTGTCCCTCTCCCTTGCTCTCTGTAAAAAATCAATTGAAAAAAAGACCAAAGGCTGATGTCTTTCCCATGGGGGCTGTGGGGCAGCTCTTCTGCCCCTGCAGGTCAGGATGACGTGTCCCATCCAAGCCAATGGAAGCATCCGTGGATTCTTGGAGTTTTTCTTGGGTGGACAGAAGCTCCTTACCTTTTCCTCTGAGACAGGAGAATTTAGAGCGCATAATGACATAGGAGAAGGGCTGAAAAACGATTGGGAGAATAACGAGGACTTGAAGAAGTTCTTAAACATGACCTTAAACGGAGACTGTAAGAATTTGCCTCAACGCTTTGTGCCCCCGAAGAAAGAGCCAGAGACAACAGGTAACCGGCAGACAGCGATGTTGTTGTTCTCTTGAGATAGGCCAGACCTACCCTTGTGTGAATGTGTGTGTGTGTCACTGCATGTGTACGTGTGTCTCAGCGTGTAAGCGTGTGTGTATTTGAAAAATGACTATTGTGCGGTGAGTTCTGGGGAGAGTGCGGGCCATGGTGTGTTCTACCACCTCTCCTTCCCCTTCTCACCTCCTCAGGAGTCTGTTTCCAAACCTGCTCTTTCCTGTTCCCTCTGCTTGGCATCACTTTTCTTGTTCATTTCACCTGGCCTCTTTCTGGAAATCCTTCAATGGGACCTCAAATGAGCTCCTGGGAAGACTTCTCTACCACCTTTCTAGTGAGAGTCCTCCTCTTCTGTCCCAGCAGGAGTGACAGGGTATATTATAACCCTTGCTTCCCTCATTAGTTTTATAGACCCAAGGGGGCAGGGACCATCTGCTACCGTTGCTCCAACCCCAGGATCTGTCACTATTGCTGTCTGCATAACAGGGTTTCCTGGGATTGCAGGGGCTGAGGAGGCGTCTTCTCAGATTTGGGTTCTGCACAGATGTCACTCTTGTGTTCCATTGCAGCGGCATCCACCAATGCCACAGCCACAGCCATAGTCCCGTCTAAGGCCACAGCCAATACGCCCCGTGCCTGGAACTACCTTGTGATCCTCACCTGCGTAACCATAGGCATCCGAGGTGGGTCCTTGCCATTACAGTTTCTAAGGGCAGGATTGAGTGGGAAGTGAGGGGCAGACGGCCTGCAGTGAGGTGATGGAAAGGTGAATCCCCGGCCTGACCACTGTGACCTCAGTTCATCTTCTCCTCCTGGAAATCAGCCCAAGAGACTAACACATATTAGCACTTCCTAGCCATTACTTAGAGCAGCTCAGCTCTGAGTTCGGCATCTCCTCACTGCTAATGCCAGTGGAAAGGGAAGGACCCAGACCCAGCTTAAGGCCGGTAGGTGCTGACGGGGTTGAGCGAAGTCAGTTCTGACCCATTCTCTCTATTTGGAAAGGGTGTTTGTGTGGGTGGTGGTGGTGGGGGGGCAGAGGCACACAGGACATGGGCAGTGCTCGCATTCAGGGGAGGGCAGCATGCTGGCTCCATGGGATGTGTCCAGGGGAAGGGGAGTATCCAGGAGGCTGCGCAGAGAGGGCCTGGGTCTAATGCCAGGAAAAGGGTGGAAGGCCTTGCAAACGCACCTCAAAATGCTGGAGTTCACATCCGCCTTCCCAGAAAGTGGCTTCAGAAGAGCCAGGCAGGAGGGAGGCAAACAGGGAGGACTGTGTAGGGGACAAGAGTAAGTTGAGCAGGAGGCCAGTTCTCAGTGAACCCTTGGGATTCCTGGCTGAGCCCGGGTGCAGGCGCCTGCAGCCAGCCTTCTCCCCACTCCACACCCTGAGCCTCTGCGTGGCTCCTGCCTGGAGCTGGGGTGACCACGCCCGGATTGGGAAGGGTTGGGACCTTCACCCTGAGAGCTCCGTGTGCTGCTGGGAAAGAGGCTGGGAGAGAAGGGAAGAGAAGGGTGTTTGCCTGCTACCCTTCCCGAGCTGTCAGGTGTTAGGGGCGCCCTCCTGTCCATCAGAGCTCCCACCGGGTCCTGAGACCCTCCACCCGTCTCCCCCCACCTGGAAAACCAGATCTGAGTGAAAGGAGGTTATTGAGTCATTACTCACTTTAGTTATTAGCTCTATACCTCTGTGGCAGGGCTGGGGTGGCGCTGTGATGTGCCAAGAGTGGGCAGGGCTTGGCACAGGCTGCTGGTCCCAGGTTCAGGGCATTTTTGACTTTGGTGGGGGCAGGGCTGACAATAGGGCGTGAGTGGGATGCTGTAACTCCAGGAGAACTGGACCAGGATTTCCTCAGCCACCGGGACCAACACTCGCTCTTTTCCACAGGCTGCCAATGGGAACAAGGAGGCTCCCGTGGTGTGGACTAGCTCAGCGGCTCTGCCTTCCGCTTGACTGCCTCTGGAAAATTAATTTACATTTTGCCAAGATCAGTTTGGCTCAGTGGATAGAGTGTTGGCCTGAGGACTGAAGGGTCCCAGGTTAGATTCCTGTCCGGCGCATGTACCTTGCTTGCGGGCACATCTCCAGTGTGGGGTGTGTAGGAGGCGGCTGATTGATGTCTCTCTCTCATTGATGTTTCTGACTTTCTATCCCTCTCCCTTCCTCTGTGTAAAAAAATCAATAAAATATGTTAAAAAAATTAATTTGCATTTAATTTTTAAAATCCTTATTGCAAGTATTGCTTATGTTATTCATTTTATTTTACTTAAAACACTTTATATTATTTTTTAATTTATTGGTGTGGCAGGTCAATAAAATTATGTAGGTTTCAATTTTATAATTCATCATCTGTGCACTGTATTGTACGTTCACCAGCTCAAGTCAGGTCTCCTTCCATCCCCATTTATCTCCTTCACCTCGTCCTCCTCCCTCCCGTCCCCTTTGCCTGTGAGAACCACCATATTGTTGTCTGTGTCTGTGATTTTGTGGTTTTTTTCTCAATCCTGGGCTATTTTCACCCAGCTCTCCTCCCCTCTAACAGCTGTCAGTCTGTTCTCTGTATCTATGAGTCTGTTTCTATTTTTCTCTAACATTTTTTTCTTTAGATTCCACCGATCAGTGGGATCATATGATATTGGTCTTTCTCTGACAAATTTCACTTAGCATAATATTCTCCAGGTCCATCCATGCTGTCCTAAAAGGTAAGATTTCCCACTTTTTTTTTTTACCGCCAAGTAGTATTCCACTGTTTAAATGTATCAGAGCTGTTTTATCCACTCATCTATGGAAGGGCATAGATCTTGGCTGTTGTAAATAATGCTGCAGTGAATATAGGCATGAATGTATCTTTGGATATATTCCCAGAAGTGGAATGGCTGGATCATATGGCAGTTCCATTTTTAATTGTTTGAGATTTGGAGATTTGTTTTATAACCCCGTAGAGAATTCAGAGAGTTTCACTGTCATGAGGCCAATGTTACCAGTGAATCTGGTAGAACTTCTTGCAGAAACAGAGAATATAAGGGTCATGCTTCAGTTAGCAGGCATCTTGTTCTGGTCTCAAACAGTACCCTGATGTCTGGATGCCAACTAATGTTCTGGGACTGAACCAATGAGAAGCTTATGACTTCTTCAAATCCCCCACCCAACACAGCGACTGTCCTGTGATCCCTCCTCCATGATTCACCTCCTTCAGTGAGAAGCATGACTTCATGGTAAAATATTTGTATTTCTCAAGGTTGTTCAATCCCCGTATAACAAAGGATCAGTATCCAGAATATAAAAAGAGCTCTTCCAAATAAATTATAACTTGTCAGTTTCCCTCAAGTGCACGACAAAGGATGTAAGGACTTTATAGATGGAAAAGACACTTTGAAATGATTGAAAAATCTCACAATAATCAATATAATACGAATTAAAAGTACAGGAGATACCCATACACACCCCTGAAATTGTCAAATATTTTAAACTATATTAACCCCAATCATTAGGAAAAAACAATAACAGGGATTCTGTGCATGGTTGTTAAGTCTATGAATTGAATCAACCCTATGAAATATAATGTAACTAGAGGCCTGGTGCATGAAATTTGTGCATGGTGTGTGTGTGTGTGTGTGTGTGTGTGTGTGTCCCTCAGCCCAATCTGCGCCCTCTCCAATCTGGAATCTTTCAAGGGATGTCTGATTGCCCATTTAGTGATCCCACTCACAATTGTTCTCACAATCCAGTACTGCTGGTTCCCAGCTGCTTGCCTGCCTGCCTGCATGCCTGATTGCCCCTAACCGCTTCTGCCTGTCAGCTTGAAAACTCCCTAACCACTCCCCTGCCAGCCTGATTGAGACCTAACTGCTCTCCTGCTAGCCCAATTACCCTAACTTCCCTCCCCTGCTGACTTGGTCACCCCTAACTGCCCTTCCCTGCTGCCTGGTTTCTCACAACTGTCCTCTCCTGCAGGCCTGGTTGTCCCCAAGTGCCTTCCTCTGCTGGCCTGGTCACCCCTACCTGCCCTCCCTTGCAGGCCTGGCCTCTCCCAACTGCCCTCCCCTGCTGGCCCAATCACCCAGAACTGCCTTCCCCTACCAGCCATCTTGTGGTGGCCATTTTGTTTCCACATGGGGGTGGCCATCTTTGACCACATGGAGGCAGTCATCTTGTGTGTTGGAATGACAGTCAATTTGCATATTACCTCTTTATTATATAGGATAATATCTAGTACAGTGGACAAAATGCTCTTCCAACAACATGGCAATCTGAGTGTTAATTCCAAGCTTGGACCAGAAAGTATGTGGATGGGCAGAGCTTGGTACAGACTGCTGGTCCCAGGGCAGGGTGGCAGGTTCAGGGGAAGACATGATTCTAGTGAGGGCAAGGGTGATGATGGGGAAGTATTATATGGTTTTTCATCATAGCATTGTTTTTCATAGCAAAAAATTAGCAACAGGTTAAATATCCAGAAAAGGAAAATCTATTGAAAATGTTGGCAAAATAGCTTTATGTCTCTCTACCTGATAGACTAAACAGTCTGAATTCTGGGGTGGGGAGGTATTAATCTCTGAGGAGCCCCTGAACCCTACCCTGTCTTTATCTACTGAGCCCTGTCTTCTCTTACATGAGAGAAATTGATAAAACCTCCTTTTCTACACATTCAAAATATCATAAGTGTTTTCGTTGTCCTTTCTATTGTCCAGACCTGACCCACTTCTCAAATCTATTACTAGAAAGAGAAGTCAAGATCCAATGAGAATTTATGTCAAATCAACAAGTGCAAAGGTTCTGCTTGCCTTTCACAAAGAGGTCACGGCCACTGACTGGGGTATGTGGAAACATAATACCCTGACATTCATATTGGTATATTCTGTTTACATTCTCTTTTTCTTGCACACACACACACACACACACACACACACACTTATCTAAAGAAGAATGTAAAGGACAGTGCTCTAATCAACTGAGCTATCCAGCCAGTGCTTTTCAGATACTTTTTACTTTTCTTTTGAATTTTTCTTTGACTCATTGGACTTTGTTGTTTAATTTTCACATATTTATTGTTGATTTCTAGTTTCATACCATTGTTCCTGGAAAAGACACTTGGGTGATTTAAATCTTCCTAAATTTGCTAAGACCTATTTTGTGTCCTGCCACATTGTATACCAGAACAGTGATTGGTGTGTACTTTAGAAGACCATGTATTCTGCCTCTGTTGGATGAAATTTTCTATAATTTTTTTTTTAATCCTCACCTGAGAGTGAGTTTTTTAAAAAAAATATATTTTATTGATTTTTTACAGAGAGGAAAGGAGAGGGATAGAGAGTTAGAAACATCTATGAGAGAGAGACATCGATCAGCTGCGTTCTGCATGCCCCATGCTGGGGATGTACCCACAACCAAGGTACATGCCCTTGACCAGAATCGAACCTGGGACCTTTCGGTCCGCAGGCTGATTTTCTATCCACTGAGCCAAACCGGTTTTGGCAGATGAAATTTTCTATAAATGTCTATCGGCCCCATTGATCTAACTATATAGTTCACATTCATTATTTCTTTGTAGATTTTCTGTCTGGATGATCTATCCATTGCTGAGAGAGAATTATTAAAGTCCTCTACAAAAAAAAAAAAAAAGAAAAATTCATGATGCTTCTGTCTATCATTTATCTATCTAATATTCCTCACCTAAGAATATGTTTAGAGAGAGGCAGGGAAAGAGAGAGAAACATTGATCGGTTGCCTTCTGTATATTCCCTGACGGGGGAGGTAACCTACAATCGAGATATGTGTCCGGATCAGGAATCGAACCTGCACCCTTTGGGTATATAGGACGATGCTGAACCAACTGAACCACTACGGCTGGGTAAGCCCCCTGCTATTACTATATTGTTGTTTATTTCTCCCTGTTTATTAGCATTTGCTTAATATACTTAGGTCCCCATATGGTTCCATATATACCTGTAATTTCATTAAGTTCTCTATGAATTGACCATTATATAAAGGTCATTATATAAAGATCTTCTGCGTCTCTTGTTACTGTTTTTGGCTGAAAGTGTTGTAAGTCTGATATAAATATGGTTACCTTTTGTTTTGTTCTTGCACAGGCTGTCTTGCTCATCCCTTGACGTTGAGCCTGCGAGTGTCCTTCAAGCTGAAGTGAGTGTCTGGTGGGCAGCATTCATTTGAGTGTTTAAGACATTTTTTTTTGTTCGTCCGGCCATTCTGTGCCTTTGTGTTTTGGCCTTAGTAGTATTCCTTATAGATACATGCCATCAGCAGGCATCATTCTCACTCCATAATGAACAGGGCCAAGGCCTCTATCACTCTTACAGACCCAGTGGTCTGTGAGGTCCAAAAGGTTGGCCACCGCTGCTCTAGTCCTTCTCGGGCCGGTGGGCAGAGGTATCCAGGCCCTCAAACCCTTAACACTAGGACCTGTTAGGCAGCTCTTTGATGTCCAGGTAGGGAGGTGGGTAGGTAGGTAAGTAGGTAAGTAGGTAGAGGTGCTCTCAAACCTACACTCAGATCACAGGAGAAGAGCACTTGTAAGCTTCAAGCTACCCGGACAGAGGCTCCCTCCACACCATGAATCTCCTCAGCCCTCCTGGCGAAGGACTGGGCCTGCACCTGGACAGGCTGTTTGGGGAGCTTCCCCTTCACCAGAACATGGGGGGACCCGGTCGCACCCCACCTGTGATCGGGGCAGCTCCAGACTTTTTTGGGGTGGCACTTACCCGTGTCTACTCACTGACTAAGGCCACGGCTTATCAAGGTTAATAGCTGGGCAGAAGCTCTGAGGTTCCTCTTTAAGTGGCAATGGCTCATTCCACTTTTCCCAAGTGACTTGCCTGGGTTTAGTTTATCTACCTCTTGTGTAAATCATTTTATCTACCTTTTATATGTAATTAATTTTATCCACCTCTTGTATGTAATTAATTTTATCCACCTCTGGTATGTAATTAATTCTGTCGTAATGATACCAGCATTACCCTCAGCCTTCTGGGGACTTCTGAGGTTTGCTGAGGCCACTGCCCTGGCCCTCTCTGGCCCAGGCTCCCAGGACCCTGACGTCTCTGGGTCTTCCTCAGCCTGGATGGCATGTCAGCAGCTCAGATGAAAAGCCACTGGGCACCTTTTATTTTGGGCACTCCGCCCATTTACATTGACTGCATTAACTGAGGTGTACCTTTTACATTGTTTTCTGGCTCTTTCCTTCCACGGTTTCTTTTCCGTTGTTTCTGCCTACCTTTGGAAATTGGGGATTTTCCAGCTGGCATGCTCTGGGTCCCCTGTCTTTATCTTTAGTACCTCTACTCTGGGTTTTACTCTGTGGTTACCATGAAGTGTACATGAGACATTTCATTGATGAAACAGTCCATTTTAAGTGAAAGCAACTTGACTTTGTCTACAAAAGCTTCTCTCTTTTTTTCTTCTTTGATTGTTGATGTTCCTTGTGGTTTTGAGCTGCTGCTTTTGCACAAGGAAGGGTTAGACACTTCTTGAAATCTTTGCTAGTTCCCTGCAGGTGGGGTGTTCTGTTAGATCAGTGGTTCTCAACCTTTCTAATGCCGCGACCCTTTAATACAGTTCCTCATGTGGTGGTGACCCCCAACCATAAAATTATTATTATTATTTTTTCTCAGAGACCCACTTTATATCAGTCTGTACATATGGGGACATCGGCCCAAGCCCAACCCACCATAGCATGTATCACTCTGGAGAATAAAGCACCCTATGTACACAGCCCCAAGCTGTACTGCCTTGCCCCTGAAACCCGGTGCCTCTCCATGGTGCCTGAAAGGGACAAGTGAGGGCCTGCCCAGCATTAGCACAAACAAGGAAAATAAGTAGATGTTGGAGGGAGCCATGCTTAGACCCTGCTCCATGTTTCCTTCCTCTTAGCTTTGGGAACCAAAAGCACAGGAAAGCAGTCAGCTCCAGGTGGTCCCTTCCATGTTTGTGATCCCAGGGCTGCTGCTCACCAAGGAGGGGGCACAAGGCTGGGTGTTTGTTCATCCCTTTCTCTTGATCCATCTGGGCCCTTTATTTATTACCTGTTGTCCATAGCTTATGTGGTTCTCCTTTTGACCTTCCACATGGTCTTGGTCAGGCAAGGGGTAAGAGGAAATGATACAGCCCCCTCAGCCTGCACACTGCTGGGGCTAGGGGCCTCTTTGTGCTGTTGGGAGTTGGCGCCCTTTCAGCTACTGACTTCAGGGGTCAATGGGGCTTGGCATAACTTTGGTGAGAATAATCTGCTACTCCCTGTGTGCTTCTGCAGGGGGAGGGAGAGGAGAGACTCCTGGAGTTCAAATGAAGATGAAGGGAAGAGGAGAGGAGCATATGTATTCCTTTGTGTATTTCTCAGAGCAGCCTCAGGTAGCTGTGGGGTTAGGAGCAAGAGGGTACAGGCACCCCCAGTTGTCTGAACACTAAGCATCTTAGTGCTCAGCCTGTCTGTACTGGCCCTCAGGAGGCACGAACACATTTTGGGGAGAAGAGGGACCACTCTGGGCATCCCTGCTTCAAGTGCTGCATCACCCTCCCTAGAACAGCTAAAGAGGCACTGCCTTGTCCCATGCCAGCCAGTGGGGAGCAAAGAGTGGAGGGCTAGGGCAGCGTCCCAGGGCTGAGGGGCTGTGGCCCTGTTGAGGAAACGGCATCAGAGAGCCTCCTGGCTGGCAGTTAAGAACTCTTCCGCCCACTTGTGAGCCTCTAGCGCCTTAATGGTGTACACATCCTGGGGCAGTTCTGACTTCCTCCGAAGCAGCACTTTTTCTTTCTTGATATCCTTTAGCATCTGCACGGCCTCTGTCTCCATGGTCCTCTTCAGAAGCTGGATGTCCTCCGCTGTGGGGGTCTCTGTCTCCATCGAGTACACAGGGGGTGGTGGGGGTGGAGCTCGGAACATAGCATACTGGGGATTAAGTCGAGCCAGCTCCTCGATCTTTTGCCACATCTCTTTATTTCATTCGGAACCGGCCCTTCTGCTTCTCTGCCTTGTATTGTTGTGTACGGTCATCAAGCAGCTTCTGATTCATTTCCATAAACAGCTTCAGGGCATTGTAGATCAGTCCATGGATTGTCTTGTTCCAGGGGCTCTTGGAGTGTTCCTGTAGAGTGCAGGGAACATGATGGGGAGGACCCGGGCAGCATTGTCACTTGTCAGGCTCATGATGTACACTCATTATTCCAATAATAGAGAGCTCGCTCTGCCACCTGGAAATGACGGCTGGAGACACACTTGGCAAGCTGGCGGAAGAGTGGATCCATTACTTTGCTGAACTCTGAAGGTTCAATGACATCCAGAATTTCCTCCAGCTCATTCAGGAACATCACCTCCTTGGGGCTGTGGGTCTTCGGCCAGAACTTGAGGAGCCCCACAATTACCGGCTCAGTGAGACTGCTCTCCTTCTCCAGGAATTGTACCGCACAGTAGGCCGGCTGAGGGTGGTAGACACTCAGGGACTTGACCTTGTGAAGGGGAAGCAGGACACGGATAAGGAACATCTTGTGCTCTTCCTTAAGGGGCAAGGCAAAACCGTTGATGATGCTCCCCAGGATCTCCAGGAGCTCGGCAATCCCGTTGTGATGCTATGCCTCATAGATGAACCTGTAGAAGATGTGGTTGATCTGCCTACGGATATAAGCCCGGAGCCCCCCAAAACTTGCCATAGATTCGATGCAAGATGGTCTTGAGGAAGTCCCGCTCTCGAGGATCCTCACTGTCAAACAGGTCTAGGAGAGCAAGGACAAACTTCTGGTCAATGTACTTCTTGGCTATGTTTGGCTGGAAATCAGGAGACTCAAGGAAATGTAAGAAAAACTCGTACACCCGCTGGAGATGTGGCCAGGCGGCTTCCAGGATAGGCTCATCTTCCTCTGGGTCGAACTCGGCCCTGGTGGGATTTGATGAGGGTGGCAGTGTCCGGAAGAGGTTCACTAAAAACATGGTGACAGCTCTGGGTAAATGGCCTCGGTGACGACATCAAGGCTATGGGTGATATACTCCACCATTTCGTTGAGTCCTGCCCGCTTCACCTCCTTGAATTTGAGGTCGCTGAGTGGGTCTGACACAAAGCCAAAGAGGACACAGCCCTGGCGTAGCTTCTGGATAAACAGCTCCTCCCGCTCCGTTGGCGAATCTTTCAGGGCAGGGAGCTTCTGCAGCTCCCTGTTCTTGCTGAGATTGAAGCGGGAGGAACTTTGCCGTCGCTCCTTCTTGACAATCTGGGGGCCCCCTGAGTACTTGATTTTGCTGAGCTGCGTGGGGGATGGCGTGCTGTTGCTGGGAGCTTGTTGGATGCCGGTGGCTGAGACTGGGACTGCAGCTGCGGCTGGGCCTCCTCAGCACTCTCGCCTCCACCATCCTTGCCCGAGCTGCTGGACTTGGCCGTGCCTTTGGCAGTCTTGGGGGGCTCCTTCTCCTTCTTCAGTTTATGGGGCATCTCGGCCAGTCGGGACCCGGCCTGGCTCCTGCGGTCCTGCTCCGGCTCCGGCTTTGCCGATCCCCGTCTCCTCACCACCGCCTGCGCGCTGCGCCCGGCCATACAATCATTTCCGTGGCTACTTCATCGCTGTCATTTTGCTACTGTTATGAACTGTCATGTAAATATCTGATAGGCAGGATGTATTTTCGTTGTTACAAATTGAACATAATTAAAGCATAGGGATTAATCACAAAAACAATATGTAATTATATATTGTGAAATATTTATTTCTAATTACACATAAATGAAATTTTGTCTTGAATCGTGGTGTAGCATGGGCAACAGTCTTCCTATGACAACAGTAAACTACATGGCTACACTTTGCTACACGGAGGAGCGGTGTGTTGGTTCCTAAGACCATGGGAAATAGGTGTTTTCCGATAGTCTTAGGCGACCCCTGTGAAAGGGTGGTTCGACCCCCAACGGGGTCGCGACCCACAGGTTGAGAACCGCTGTGTTAGAGGGTGGTGCTATTATTTGAGGTTTTCTGTGTTTGTATATGGTACACCTGCTTCATTCTTCTTGTTCTTTGAATGGCAGAATTCGTAAGCTTTTTTTTTTTTTTTTTTTTTTTTTTTTTTTTTTTACATCTCATCAGCCGGGCTACTAGAACTCCTCTTTAGCTTTCCAGAAGGTGGTGCTGTAATGCCAGTTTGTGGTTTCTCCCTGGCTCGGGCACCAAGGCACGCTTCCTGGTTCCGGGAGCTCTCCCACACCACGCACGGAGGCTCACAACAGGAGCCAGCTGAAGAGTTGGGGAAGGCGTGGCTTTAGCCCTGGCAGTGTTGGGGTGCTCGCAGACCTGGTAGGGATCCCGGAATGTGGCACTTCCTGTTTGTGGTGAAGTACATTCCCCAGGAATTACCTTCTTTATCCACCACCTTCCCAGCCTCTGAAGTCTGGTATTGCTGGAGAGAAAGGGTTGTTCTCCAGCCACATCTCTCACAACCGAGGTAGCCGGGGCACTAACTTACACCACTACCCGCCCCTCCCTCACCCCCCCAACTCTCCCCAGAAGTCCCGCCCCACAATTATATCAGCCTGGGCAGCGATTCCTTTGGTGGGAGGGGGAGCTGTGTGACCAAGTCGTACATTTTTCCTCCAGTGGCATGCTGGGATCTGCCCTAGAGGCATGC
>JAAGEH010002529.1:5538589-5625841 GCA_011751065.1 Lasiurus cinereus | reverse complement strand
GGGGCTCTGTCTCCTTATTACCAGGGGCTCTTGGTGCCTTAGCCTAGGGTGCTAGATCCTCCAACACCCACAAAGGCGCTTTGGTCACAGAGAAACATCTGATTCATTGTTAACAAAGAGGGATGCAAAGGAAGAATGTCTTACCCCTCCATGACATCCCTCTTCGTAAATGACTCAGTTTTTTAATTCTGCAGTTCACTGTGTCTTCATCAAACCGTTTTACTGAGTCTCAGGAGATGTCTTGGAGAGGATGAGTGTGTTAGTGGGAATAGAATGTGCCGATCTCACAAAACAGATTTCTAGAGATTTCCAGCCCTCAATGTTGTCCTTGATTTTTCTGAGCAGAGTTCTTGCTGACCCACATTGGACATATAACATGAGGAAGATACTAATGGCTTTTGAAAAAGTGATGTAAAAATGTAAATTGTGATCAAAATATATAACATGTGTCATCTTAACCACTTTTTAAAAATATATATATATTTTATTGATTTTTTACAGAGAGGAAGGGAGAGGGATAGTCAGAAACTTCGATGAGAGAGAGACATCGATCAGCCGCCTCCTGCACGCCCCCTACTGGGGATGTGCCCGCAACCAAGGTACATGCCCTTGACCGGAATCTAACCCAGGACCCTTCAGTTCTCAGGCTGAGGCTCTATCCACTGAGCCAAACCGGTTTCGGCCATCGTAACCACTTTTTGGTGTACAATCTAAAAAGTATACCATCTAAAAGACTACCTTGTTTCAGTGTTGCTGGGCAGGGCTTTGCAGACATAATTAAAGTTATTAATCATTGGCTTAAAAATAAAGATATTATTTTTAAAAAAAAGGATAAAATAGATTACCTGGGGTTTTCTGCGTGGGCCCAATGTAATCACACAAACCCTCAAAAGAAAAGCACTTTATCAGCCCAGAAGCAAGACAGATGCTGTGGAAGCAGTCAGAGAGAGTTCACGCACGGCTGCTGCCTCTGAGAGGTAGAGACCACGTGCGGAGACAGGAGAGAGGCCCCCAGGAGACAAGGAGAGCCCCCAGTTGGCAGCCAGCTAGTTGGCGGGGCCTTCTTCTGGAAACCCCCAAGGAGCTGTGTTCTGCCAGCCCCCGGCGGGAGCTTGCTAATAGATTTCTCGCAGGGCCTCCGGCTACGAGCCCAGCTGCTCTACACCTTGATTTTGGCCTTGTGAGACGCAGAGCAGAGAAACCAGCTGAACCGACTCAGACTTCTGGCCTTCAGAACCAAGAGGTCATAAATCAGTGTTGATTCTGTGGACAAAAGGGGCCACATGCTGACCTGACAGGCTCAGGGGCTCCCGCCTGCATGGAGGCCTGCATGGCGGTCTGCAAACTCAGAGACCTACAGTCACCACAAAGAGTGGTCTGAAATCAAACTTTAACTAAACGCAGTAATGGCCGTTACACCCTAGGCCAGTATCTTCCCTGACAAGGTCAAACTTTACCTTAACTGAGCCTATTTGTCTTTTTCTTTTTTAAAAAAAAATATATTTTATTGATTTTTTACAGAGAGGAAGGGAGAGGGATAGAAAGAAACATCGATGAGAGAGAGACATCAATCAGCTGCCTCCTTCACGCCCCCTACTGGGGATGTGCCCACAACCAAGGTACATGCCCTTGACCAGAATCGAACCTGAGACTTTTAGTCTGCAGGCCAACGCTCTATCCACTCAGCCACACCGGTTTTGGTGAGCCTATTTGTCTTTTTGCATTTATGATAACACACCCTTGAAATGTCTGGGTAACTTGTAACTTCCCTTTTTCTGGATCCCCTGGGGCACAACCAAATGTGGTGGGCGCCAGGACAGAGACCGCAAATTCCTTTATTATCATGTTCACTGTTCCTGCACCCACTTAAGTATGTGACTAGCATTTTACTTTTTATCCAATCCCAAGGGTCCTCCCCACCCCCACCCCGACCCCCGCTTTGCTTTCTCCCACCTCCTTAATCTCTCACCGATGAATTTCATGTAACCCACCTATGTCCCTCCTTTGATGGCAATGTATAAATACAAATGTAACCCGCCATTCTCCGGAGCATTATCTCAATTCCCTGAGGTTCTGCTTCCCTGCATATGTCAACAGTTTGGCTCAAATAAACACACAAAAGTTCTGTACAGGCAGGGGGGGCGGCGGGAGAAACAGATGCAGAGGCAAAGAAGCAATGAACAGACTATCATGCCACAGTGGGAAGGCAGGGGAGGTTGGGTGGGCTGTAAGAGATCAACCGAAGGACTTGTATGCATGTGTGTAAGCATAGCCAGTGGATCCTGGGGTGGGGGGGGGTGCGGGGACAGGTGAGGGCATGTAATGGGGGTGGGGAGGGCCAGAGGGAGGTCAGTAGGGGGAAAAAAAAAAGGAGACCTATATACTACTATTTATAATACTTTAAACAATGAAGAAAATATATTTTAAAAAAAAGTAAAGATGATGTTCAATATAATCAATAATTTAATAAGATGGGTATCTTCCAATTAAAATTGGCAAGAAATAATATGACGTTATACAAGAAAAGATTAAAAACCGTTTTTATCCTTGATATTCATTGGTAATAATTCTCCTTTGAGGAATTATTCCTAAAATGTTAGTCAGTGATGTTGTTAAAGTAACATAGGCATTGTGCATCTACATGGTAAAAACATTGCAAACAATGGACATGCCCCACAGAAGGGGAGCATTCATTAGATTTTGGTGCAGAACGGCGGTCCTCAATCTTGAAATGAGTATGAGAACCAGTTATTACAAATGCAGATGCTCAGGCCTCACAAATGAAATTCTTCCGAGTTGGGAGCTGTGTTTCTACGTTTTTACAGCGCTCCCCAGGTGGCAGTCTTGGTGAGCACCAATGATCCTTTTAACTGAATGTTACACACCAGTGGTCGGCAAACTGCGGCTCGCGAGCCACACGCGGCTCTTTGGCCCCTGGAGTGTGGCTCTTCCACAAAATCCCACGGCCTGGGCGAGTCTCTTTTGAAGAGGTGGTGTTAGAAGCAGTTTAAGTTAAAAAAATTTGGCTCTCCAAAGATAATTTCATACTGTTGATGTTTGGCTCTGTTGACTAATGAGTTTGTCAACCACTGTTATACAACTCTTAAGAGCTTTTAAAAACAAGGAAAAAATGCTTATGGTGTAAGTCAGTGGTTCTCAACCTTCCTAATGCCACGACCCTTTAATACAATTCCTCATGTGGTGGTGACCCCCAACCATAAAATTATTTTCGTTGCTACTTTATAACTGTAATTTTGCTACTGTTATGAACTGTCATGTAAATATCTGATAGGCAGGATGTATTTTCATTGTTACAAATTGAAGATAAGTAAAGCATAGTGATTAATCACAAAAACAATACGTAATTATATATTGTGAAATATTTCTTTCTAATTACAAATAAATGAAATTTTGTCCTGAATCGTGGTGTAGCATGGGTAACAGTCTTAATAGGACAACAGTAAACTACATTGCTACATTTTGCTACACCGAGGAGGGGTGTGTTGGTTCCTAAGACCATGGAAAATAGGTGTTTTCCAATAGTCTTAGGCAACCCCTGTGAAAGGGTTGTTCTACCCCCAAAGGGGTCTCGACCCACAGGTTGAGAACCACTGGTATAAGTGAAAAAGAAGTAAATTTGTATATTCATTGTGATCTTTTTTAAAAAAATTAAATCATTATTATTCAGATTATTACATTTGTTTCTCTTTTTTCCCCTCCATAGCACCCCTCCACCCAGCTCCCACCTTTCCTTCTGCCCTTACCCCCCTCCCATTGACCTCATCCATAGGTGTATGATCTTTGTCCATTCTCTCCCTGAACACCCCTTACTCCTTTCCCCCTGAGAATTATCAGTCCACTCCCTTTCTGTGCTCCTGATTCTATTCTATTCACCAGTTTATTCTGTTGATCAAATTTTTAATTCACTTAATTTTTAGATTCACTTGTTGATAGATAAGTATTTGTTGTTCATAATTTTTTGGCTTTTACCTTTTTCTTCTTCCTCTTCTAAAAGAGTACCTTTCAGCATTTCATATAATACTGTTTGGAGTTGATAAACTCCTTTAACTTTTTCTTCTCTGTGAAGCTCTTTATCTGCCCTTCAATTCTGAATGATAGCTTTGCTGGATAGATTATTCTTGTTTGTAGGTTCTTGCTATTCATCACGTTGGATATTTCTTGCCACTCCCATCTGGCCTGCATCGTTTCTGTTGAGAAATCAGCTGACAGTCGTATGGGTGCTCCCTTGTAGGTAATAAACTGTTTTTCTCTTGCTGCTTTTAATATTTGTCTTTTGCTCTTGGTATTTTAATGATGATGTGTCTTGGTGTGGTCCTCTTTGGATTCCTTTTATATGGTGTTCTGTGTGCTTCCTGGACTTGTAAATCTATTTCTTTTACCAGATGTGGGACGTTTTCAGTCATTATTTCTTTAAACAGGTTTTCAGTATCTTGCTCTCTCTCTTCTTCTGGCACCCTCACAATTCTGATGTTGGTAAGCTTGAAGCTGTCCCAGAGGCTCCTTACATTATGTTCACATTTTTGGATTATTTTCTCTTCTTGCTTTTCCAGTTGAATGTTTTCTGCTTCTTTATATTTCAATTTTTTTGACTTGATTCTTGCCTTCCTCTAGTCTGCTATTAGGACTCTTTATAATATTTTTTTATTTCAGTCAGTATGTCTAGTTGGTTCTTTTTCATCTCCTCTTGGGTCTCGCTAAATTTATCCAACTCTTCTAGCATATTCTTGAAAAACCTTATAAGCATGGTTTTGAACTCTATATCCAGTCATTTTTTTCCCTCCATTTCTTTTGTTTGTGATCCCTTCCCTTGTCTCGGCATTTTCACTATGCCAGGGAAACTTCTGTGTTGGATTCAGCCTTATGATACCAGACTTGCAAAACCGAAGAAGCCTCTGCTGAGCTTGGGAGGGTGGAGT
This sequence comes from Lasiurus cinereus, assembly GCA_011751065.1. Classification (NCBI taxonomy): domain Eukaryota; kingdom Metazoa; phylum Chordata; class Mammalia; order Chiroptera; family Vespertilionidae; genus Lasiurus; species Lasiurus cinereus. The sequence goes on along the minus strand of JAAGEH010002529.1, from coordinate 5,620,904 downwards.
CTCAGGGCTTAAGGGACCACCTTGCCTTCCAGTCGCCCCGCCCTCCGTGGCCCCTGAGTCTCATGTGACTGGGTAATGGCTGGAGCGGTCCTTGTGCGCTCGCGTCCGCCGTGCCTCTAGACCACTGCCTTTCCGGCTCCCCTGCGCTCCAGGACCACACGAGTTTAGGTCCCCAGGGTTTCACCTGAAACTGGGGTTTAGTGGAGTTAGAAGTGGCACAGTTGGGAGGGTCTGTCTCCCACCCACTCGCGAAAGCCAGTGGCACAATCAGCAATCTGTCCTCTGTGCAGTGCCGTGCGGGCCACCAGACCTCTGATCTTTTGCGACTCCCCTAAATTTCCATGCATCTTTCCCTTTTCACAGTCCAAACTTCCCCCCGTATGAGTTTCGGCTGGATCTGGGGTTTAGTGTCATAAGATAAGGGGTTAAATGCCTTTGAGAGTCTCCGTTTCTCTCCTGCCAGAGAAAACCAGCCAGGTACTCCGGCACCCGCTCTCTCCACGCCTGCGTCTCCGTACCTCAGCTTTTTGCAGCTCCTCTGGGTCTCCGTGAGCCCCTCTCTTTCCTTCTAGTTGTAGAATTTCCACTCAGCCAGCTTTCCTGTGGTTCTGGATGATGTCCATTCTGTCTTTTAGTTGTAGTTTTGAAATTGTTGTGCGAGGCAGCAGTGTAGGTGTTTACCTATGCCGCTATCTTGGATTCTCTCATTGTGATCTTAATATGTGAATAAAATATATATTAATGGAAAAAAAATTCTGTACAGGTTTCAATGGTTTTTTTTTACATGAACAATTCAAGCAGGTAAGTTTATTATAATATGTTATGGCTGCAATAAAAAATGAATATACATACTTTCTTATTTATGTATCTATCATCTATCTATCTATCTATCTATCTATCTATCTATCCATCTATCGTCTATCTATCTATCTATCTATCTATTTATCATCTATCTGCTATTTAAATGAGAATTTGACTGGCTATAAAGTTCTAGGCCCACAATGCTTTTCCTTCACATCTTTGGGGATAATGTGCCTTGGTCTCTTGCCACCAGGATTGCTGTCGAGAAGACTGCTATGAATCTGCTTCTTCTTCTATAGTTTCAGGACCCATGGGACAGGGGGGAAGGCAGGCAGATTGTCCTCCTTTGCCATCTCCATTCAGTTGGTTGGCACCATATCAGGTCGCCAGTCGTAGTCTCATGGTGATGAGGGAAGGTCTTAAAAATGTTATATTCCAATAGATCAATAAGTGTGCTTACAGGTGTGACAAGTTCCTTGTTTTTCTTTTGTTCAGCACCACTGGTCTCTCCCCCACCTTGGGTATGGAGATTTCATTTACATTCAATATTCTTCTTCTGTTTGAATCCAAGCACTTACCGTCACTCCTCTTTGGGAGTATGTGAGAAACCCAGAGGCATCTAGCCAACTCCTAAGGCATGTTTCAGGCCCTGGAAGTAGAAGCAGATAAATGATACACCTCAGCTAAGAATCACCTTACCAACCTGTAGATTCTACAGAGAATCCTATTTCCAAGCCGTGCCATCTTCAGATTTGCAGAGGGGACCAAAGGAATGATATGGTCACCGAATATGCTTCAGTTTTGAGACAAATGCTGGGACGAGAATAAGTCACTTTTGCTTACTCTCATTTTTATATTTTATAAATTTCATAAAATCAGCCCACATGATTCTAGACTTGTGAGTATGATAGATACTTTAAGAAAATACTCTACCCCTTTTCGTCATTGGAAACACATAGTAATTCTAGACTTTTAACAATAAATAGTCACCTGGTAGAACCACAGCACTCTTTAAAAACGGAACTCAGCCAAAACCGGTTTGGCTTAGTGGATAGAGCGTCGGCCTGTGGACTGAAGGGTCCCAGGTTTGATTCCGGTCAGGGGCATGTATCTTGGTTGCAGGCACATCCCCAGTGGGGGATGTGCAGGAGGCGGCTGATCGATATCTCTCTCTCATCGATGTTCCTAACTATCTCTCTCCCTTCCTCTCTGTAAAAATCAATAAAAAAATAAAATAAAATAAAAACTGAACTCAGCTGAATTAATCAGATGTTACTAGATACTTGTAGGACTCCAATAGAAGCTTAATAGATAATTTTAAAATTAAAAAAAATGTATTTTATTGATCTTTCTTTCACAGAGAGGAAGGGAGAGGGATAGAAAGCTAGAAACATCGATGAGAGATAGACATCGATCAGCCACCTCCTGCACACCCCCTACTGGGGATGTACCCGCAACCAAGGTACATGCCCTTGACCGGAATTGAACCTGGGACCTTCCAGTCCGCAGGCCGACGCTCTATCCACTGAGCCAAACCAGTTTCAGCAATAGATAATTTGAAAGAGTTTAAAATGCGTTTTTAGAATATACCTAAACTGTGTGATTTATAGTAAGTAACACTACGCCTTTGAAGAGAAACTATTAATTTTGGATTTAATAAACAGAGTGGCACTTTAGGGAAATATGTCAAGTCTGAAGACTTGTACCTTTAAGAGTACAAAGGAGTGACGAAAGTACACATTACTGAGTTACCTCATGGGATGCTTAGACATTTCCTTGCAATGTGAGCATTTTTCTGCCTAGAAACTGCATAATTGACTGTTCAGCTCTAGCTGGCAGACACCACGTGGCCTAGCAACAGCAAAGCAAGAAAACCAGGACATTTCCTGCTAGAAATCATATGATTTCAGTTCTTCTTCTGAAAAGCATTTTGGCTAAGGTGCCTCTTCTTCCCAACAAACTAACAAGGAGCAACAGCACTGAGATAAACAACAGTTAAGCTGTTCATTTCTGCAATAATGGTTTAAACTGTCAATAGAGGGAGTTAATATTTACCTTTGAAAAAAGATGTATGGACATAAAAAGAAAAGCTAATAATACACATTTTTTTCATGAAAAATTTTGCTTTATTAGTAGGTATATGATAAACATTTAATTACACACGCATTTAACAAATCAGATAATTTTGTTTTCTAATTTTTCCTGATTTTTTTGGTGTATTACAAGACATTTCCTCTTCCTTTTTCTTCCACAATATTGAAAAACGTTGAAAATTTTGCTCTTGTCAGAAAATGCCACCCATTTTAATTACTGTCAAAATATGCCTTATGTCTTCATAAAAGTAAACCTTGCCTCAAAAGAGTGTGTTTTTTAGTTTGATTTTTGCTTGCAGAACATTCTTACCTGATGTTATTGGAATTCTCCCTATCCCTCTCTCTCTTTTTTATATTTTAAATATTTTATTTATTTTTTTACAGAGAGGAAGGGCGAGGAATAGAGAGTTAGAAACATCGATGAGAGACATCGATCAGCTGCCTCCTGCACACCTCCTATTGGAGATGTGCCTGCAACCAAGGTACATGCCCTTGACCGGAATCGAACCTGTGACCTTTCAGTCTGCAGGCTGATGCTCTATCCACTGAGCCAAACCGGTCAGGGCCCCTCTCTCTTTTTTTATAAGGACTCTTCCTGGTCTCCATTCTGAGCCAAAAAGATTCATCTTTGCGGTTAGTATGTTTAGTATCTCTGCTTCCCTCCCTGGATAGCATTAAGTCAGTCACTGGTCCTGCACAGCTGAGTCTAAGTTTACTGCAAGCAATGCTGGTTTTCTCACAAAGCCAGGTCTAATGGTTGGGGAGCCATTGGTGGGGGAGAGAATGGATTGGGCCTTAGGGTGAGCAGTCAAGAACGTGCCCTGGGAAAGAAGGAGAAGGAGAATGGGAAGAAACTCAAGACAGAATTGGATGAATTGTGAACAGAGGAATGAGGTAGTGTTTAGAACACTGCAGTTATTCATGAGATGAACACTTGTCCAGAAATTCTTTTAAAAAAAAATTAAATTCATTAGAGTGACATTGATTACTAAAATTATATAGGTTTCAGCTGAGGCCGGTTTGGCTCAGTGGATAGAGCATCAGCCTGTGGAATGAAAGATCCAAGGTTCGATTCCGGTCAAGGGTACGTACTTTGGTTGCGGGCACATAGGGGGTGTGCAAGAGGCAGCTGATCGATGTATCTGTCTCATCGATGTTTCTGATTCGATGTCTCTCTCTCTTCCAGTCTGTAACAAATCAATAACATATATTTAAAAAATTATATAGGTTTCAAGCGTACAATTTTATGACACATCATGTGTATATTGCATTGTGTGCTGACCACCCAAAGTCAAATAATCTTTTGTCACCATATACTTAACCCCCTTTACCTGTTACTATCTGTCCCCCCACCCTCTGGTAACCACCATACTGTTGTCTGTGGCTATGAATTTTTGTTTGTTTGTCTTGTTGGTTTATTTTTTTACTTTCAGTTTCATATCCCATGCATGAGTGAAATACGGTTTTTGACTTTTTCTGGCTTCTTTCCCTCAGCATGATATTCTGAAGACCCATCCATGCTGTCACAAATGGCAATATTTCATCTTTTCTTACAGCTGAGTAGTATTCTCTTCTGCGTAGGTACCATGTCTTTATCCAGTCACCTGTAGAAGAACACTCTGGTTGTTTTCATGTCTTGGCCACAGTGAAAATGCTGCAATGAACATAGATAGGGGTGCAACTCTTCCACTGCCTCCTTGGGGCTCTCTAGTGTAGAGAAATCTTTTCTTGATGTTTCTTTTTAAAAAAAATATATTTTATTGATTTTTTACAGAAAGGCAGAGGGATAGAGTTAGAAACATCAATGAGAGAGAGACATCGATCAGCTGCCTCCTGCATGCCCCCTACTGGGGATGTCCCCCCAATCAAGTACATGCCCCCGACCGGAATGGAACCTGGGACCCTTCAGTCCAAAGGCCGACACTCTATCCACTGAGCCAAACCGGTTTTGGCTCTTGATGTTTCTTGAAAAAACTACGTATTTCTCTCAGATCTTACAATTTTGGGAAAAAGAAAAAGACTTCTTCCCTTCCCCCCCTCTCCTTACACCGCCCTCTGCCATGAATCTCCCAGAGAGCTAGTAGCTAACCTGGAGAGAAGAGGAGATGGAAACACCCTGAGAAACATCTAGTTACCCTTTATATCACTCAGTTGGACTTTATTCCCTGCAAGTGCAGCTGGAAAAGGCCATCTGAGAATCATTTACTGCGGTTCTTCCTGTGTGTTCTAACCGGTTAAGATTCCAGAGGCATCTGTCTGTCCTGAACTGAGAAAGATGACGTTGGAGGTGCAGAGTTTCAGCTCTCTGTCTCCGAAGTGAGAGGGCCCTGTGGCTCCCTTTCTAAAAACGCCGCCCAGTTTCCCTGAGAGGGAAATGTCTGTGGGCCGGAGGCGGAACGGGAGCAGGAAAGCAGCGTGGTGAACCACGGGTGGACACTGTGGCTTTCCAGAGTGGGGGGAAGGGCGGGGAAGGGAAGTGGAGGTTGTTGGCCTCCGGATGCTGGGTGTTTAGAGTTCACCCCTATTCAGGGACCAGAGGTGAGGTTATGGGCTTTATCTAGGTGACCAATTGGACTGAGGCACCGTATACAGATGAGCTATAGGGAAACGGTGTATTAGAAAAAAGTCTGCGAGAGGCACCTGGAGACAGGGCAAAAAAAAGATGGCAGGCCTGCCTGGGCCTGCTCTGTGTGTAAACACAAAACAAGCAAACAAACACCTGCCGGTTGTCCCCTCTCTATCGCATGGTGGCAGAAGGTCAGTGGTGACAGATACCCCCTGGGCAAGATCCTCTCCTTCTCTGGCTCTCGATTTCTTTGCCTTGAGGATGAGGTGGCTGTCTTTCCCGCTCTATGGGCTGAGTCCTGAGCCATCAACCCCCAGCTTCTTACTGGAGAAAGCGAGGCTCTGGAAGAAGTGACTTACTTAGCATTTTACTAAGAAAGCAGCTGCAGCCGGAACCGGTTTGGCTCAGTGGATAAAGCGTCGGTCTGTGGACTGAAGGGTCCCAGGTTCGATTCCGGTCGGGGGCATGTACCTGGGTTGCGGGCACATCCCCAGTGGGGGGCGTGCAAGAGGCAGCTGAGCGATGTCTCTCTCTCATCGATGTTTCTAACTCTCTAACCCTCTCCCTTCATCTCTGTAGAAAATCAATAAAATATATTAGAAAAGAAAGAAAGCAGTTGCAGATTGTGGCCTCGAAGCATTTATTTATTTATTTGTCTATTTATTTTACAAAGTCACACTTCCAATTGATCTCCAGATGCTACTTAAAAGAAACAGATGATAAAATCACCCCCCCGTGAAACAGGAGGCCAAGGCCAAGGACTTCGGTTGCTTAAACCAAGAACGACAGCAGAGGGCTCTTCAGGGAGAGGGAGGGGGGAGGAAGTACAAGGGGAACCTTTGTAGAGGGTGAGAGAAAGCGTGAGCAGAGGCCTGCTGCTGAGCGTCATAGGCCCGTAGTCTCCCATGGAGGACGAGTGGAAGCGTGTCTGACCTTAGCCGCCCGCTCCCTGGGCCCGCATGCCTCGGGAGAGGGGTTGTGCATAGCTCTGTTATCACCTGGGTTGCTGCTATGAAGCTTCAAGGTTGGCATTAATAGAGTGAAAACAGCCCAAACCGGTTTGGCTCAGTGGATAGAGCGTCAGCCTGCGGACTGAAAGGTCCCAGGTATGATTCAGGTCAAGGGCATGTACCTCGGTTGCGGGCACATTCCCAGTGGGGGGTGAGCAGGAGGCGACTGATCAATGTCTCTCTCTCATGGATGTTTCTAACTCTCTATCTCTCTCCCTTCCTCCCTGTAAAAAAATCAATAAAATATATTAAAAAAAATGTGCTATGTCAATATGGAAGGAAATCCTGCAATATGCTTCAACGTGGAGGATCCTCGAGGGCATGATGCTCGGTGAAGTAAGCCAGTCACCAGTCAAATCCTGCGTGGTTCCCCTTTTATGAGGCACTTTGCAAGTAGCCAAACTCATGAAGCCAGAAAGTATAATGGTGGTTTCCAGGAGCTGGGGGCGGGGGAGCAGGGGGTGGCATGTTATTTAAAAGGTATAGAATTTCAGTTTTACAAGGTAATAAAGGAGATGGTGGTGATGGTCGCACAGCAGTGTGAATGCATTCAATCCCGTCAAACGGCACACTTAAAAATAAACGAGATGGTGACTTTTATACTATGTGTATTTGAGAGAGAGAGAGAGAGAGAGAGAGAGAGAGAGAGAGAGAGAGAGGAAGCATGAGGCTTGAACTCCAGTGCTTGAAGGTACATACTTGGATAAGGGACGGAAGTGGGTTTACCAGGAGCAATCCTGATTTCCGGCTTCTGGACTGGATGGCTGCTCTGTCCGCACAGCTGTGGTCAGTGATTCATTAATTGGCCTCCCTGCCTAAGCTTTGCTTTATTGCTTGGCTCCAGGTTCTCCTACTTCTGGCCTGTGGATACTAGGAACACCCCCTTCCCCCAGGCCATCAGTGCTCAAGAAGGGATCTGCATCATCCCCCCGCCCCCCACTACTGTGGGGAAGCCAGGTCCTCTGAGTGGAAGCCCTGAAAGCTGTGTGACGTCACCGCTCCCCATGGCTCCAGTCCTCCCAGGAATGTGCCCAGGTGGAGCCCAGGCCTCCCCTGGTGTCAGAGACAAAGAAATGGAAGATTCCAGAGGTAAGCGCTTTACGCATGTATCGTTCTATCTGCAATGCCTACCTACCCACCTCCTGCCTGAGGAATGACCCCCTGGCCCCTATGCACCCCCCAGCTCCTGGTGACCCCCCCGCCAGGAACCCTCCGGGTGCTCCTGTGATGCGATACACCACGTAGTCCCCCCACTTTTCTCCTGAGAGGGATTGGCATTGCCTGGGGAGCAGGTGCTGTGCATACGTGACTTCATGTCCCTGTCGCCTAGTGCAGCCTGGCCTGGGGAATGTTGGGAAATCCATGAATAAACGAGTGAATGGATGCACAGATGAATAAATGGACAGTATTTTAAGGCAGTAAATCCGCAAATGAGGAATTCATCCTGGTTTATGATCCCTTCCATTTCTTAGCAGGTCTACCTCTTTCAGCTGTTAACAGCCCCGGCCTGATCCCAGCCGGTAGGAGTTCAGCTGTCACAGGGACAATATTGAGAAGTTTGGTTTAGACCCTGTTGGCTCCACGCCAGCCCATGCTTTGGAGCCTCATGCCAAAAAGTTCTGCAATGGCGCAGGGTCGTGAGTGGGAACAGGCCAGTTTAAAGCGTCTTGTCTGTTGGCAATTTGTTTTCAGCCCTTCCATAATTAACTTCAGACTCATTAATTCTGTGGGCTCTTTAGGGAGACAGCAAATCCTCTGCAGGTTGTGCTGGTTTCAGAAAGGTTTTCCCTTCCTTCCTTCCTTCCTTCCTTCCTTCCTTCCTTCCTTCCTTCCTTTTCTCCTTTCTTTCCCTTTCTCCTTTCCTTCCCTTCCCCTTCCTTTCCTCTTCTTCCCTTCCCTTCCCTTCCCTTCCCTTCCCTTCCCTTCCCTTCCCTTTCCTTTCCTTTCCTTTCCTCCCTTCCTTCAATAGTACAAAAGGTTTTGATGGCCCCCAAGAGTTCTCTCCTTTTGTGGGTAAATACCAGGCTGGAAGGAGTATCCTGTAGAAAGGCCGAGAAACACCTTGCGCCTGGGGCTTGGCTTGCGAGGTTCTTTAGGGCAGTAACGACTTCCCCTCCGCTGTAGTCAGTCCAGGGAGCAGCACGGCTCTGCCTCTGAGACCTTAGCTGCTGGCAGTGACCTGGAGTGAGACAAGGGGGGTGCGGGGGAGAGTCACTTAGAGCTTCTGAGCTGTAGCTCCTTCGCATCTCAAACCTGGCCCTTTCTGCTTGAAGGTGTCATTTCACTGCCCTGTCACCGCTGCACCCGGTCAGGACGAGAGGCTGCTGACTCGACAGCTAAAGCATCTGGCCTGCAGGTTCACTTTGGCTGCCGGAAGGCTGACAGAGCACCTCAAAGGGCTCACCGTAGTGTGTGTTTATTTTATTTTATTTTTTAAATATATTTTTTAATTGATTTTTCACAGAGAGGAAGGGAGAGAGAGAGAGAGAGCCAGAAACATCGATGAGAGAGAGACATCGATAAGCCGCTTCCTGCACGACCCCCACTGGGGATGTGCCCGCAACCAGATACATGCCCCTGACCGGAATCGAACCTGGGACCCCTCAGTCCCCAGGCTGACGCTCTATCCACTGAGCCAAACCGGTTTCGGCTATTTTATTTTTAAAAAAATATATTTTATTGATTTCCCACAGAGAGGAAGGGAGAGGAATAGAGAGTTAAAAACATCGATGAGAGAGAGAGAGATCAATCAACTGCCTCCTGCACCCTCCCTACTGGGGCCCTTGACCAGAATCGAACCTGGGACCTTTCAGTCCACAGGCCGACCTTCTAGCCACTGAGCCAAACCGGTTTCTTTAATTTGGTGCCGATGTTGTCCTTCCCCAGTGACCGCTGCCCACTCTATGGAGCCGGGCTGGGCCCTAGAGCTGGTTCACTGGCTTCACCCGTGCCAGGCTCTGTGGTCAGTGTGCCATTGTCATGAGTGCCTGTCTTTGACACATGCAGGTAGATGGGGCTTCCAGTCCTAAATATCTGTGATTATTGCTGGATCAGGCAAGGCAGGTCAGAGGGAAACAGAGAAAACAGCACTACAGTGTTACCTCGAGATACGAGTTTAATTCGTTCCGTAACCTTGAGGCGTGGGAAACTATGAGACGCTCGAGTCGCGGTAAACTGGTGGGTCGTGTGCAGCCGGCTGGATCCGCGTGATGACCCCTATCTCAAATGTTGCTCGTATTTCAAAGCAAAAATCGCTCACTCGACGGCTCGTATCTCAAAAATCTTGTATGTTAGGGCACTCGTATCTCGAGGTACCCCTGTACTTTCCAGCTGCAGAAAGAAAGAAATCTGGGTGCTGTGAGGTGTTTTAAGTTAACTTCAGTGCCTTTTCTTCTGTAAACATGGCATTTCCTCCCAGACTGGGGCAGGCAGGAATTCACTCTTTTCACGTAGGTGATCCCTCTGTTGACGTGAGAATGGGTCAGGGTCATCTGGGATGAAGCACAATTTCTTAGACACTGTAAGCCTCAGGGAGACTCTGTATGATACATCCAGAGCAAAGGGGAAACTACCAGAAGGAAAAGAACATTCAAAGCTTATGCATTGGGACAAGTCTTTGAAAGCCAGCTGGAGAGAGTGAGCACAGGTTTAAGGAGGCAGGATTGAGAGAGAGAGGAAGGGATTGAGAGACCCGCACAGGCAGACCAGCTGGGGCGTGTGGCTTTGGCCACCTGTACCAGATCGGCCACTGGGCTGAGCAGAGAAGGGTCCGTGGCAGCTTCCATGCCTCTGCCTTTCTGTCCACCCTTATACCCCCATCTCGCTCACTCTCAAAGCCGCATCCCTGTGTGGCCAGCTCTTTCCATGGCACCCACTGGCCTCACGCTGCAAATTTCTCCGGAAATACTATTTACTCCACTTCTTAGGTGAGGAAACGGAGGTGGAGAGGTGAACCAGCAGGCCCAAGGACACCCCAGTTGGTAAGGGTCGTTGAATTCAAACCCAAATCACTTGATGTCAAATGGCATGCTTTCCCTGCATTCCTGTTCTGGGAGAGATTCTAGGAACACTTCCTGCCCGGATCTGCTGCCTTGCCGTTATTCAACTTCCAGCAGAGTGTTCATGCCATCCTCTGTGACCCAGCGGTTTAGAACTACAGTGCTACCTCGAGATACGAGTTTAATTCGTTCCATAACCTTGAGGCGTGGGAAACTATGAGACACCCGAGTCACGGTAAACTGGTGGGTCATGTGCAGCCGGCCGGATCTGCGTGGTTACTCCTATCTCAAATGTTGCTCGTATTTCAAAGCAAAAATCGCTGGCTCGACAGCTCGTATCTCAAAAATCTCGTATGTTAGGGCACTAGTATCTGGAGGTACCACTGTATTCACCACACGATGAAAATCTTCCGTCCCACGGCCAGGGGAAAGCCAGCTGCCACTCCCCCAAAGCGGGCTGAGGTGGCAAGATGGGGTGTCTGTGTGTGGACCGGCCTGTGCTTCTCTCATGGTGGCCTGTGGCCGGGTCGTTGCAGGAGTCCGCGGTCTTAGCTTTGCTCACTGGTGGTGGTGGGGAGCTGGAGGAGATGTGAGTTGACGTGTTTGGGGGACCTGCCACATTCAAGCACGGCGCTCCCTTATGCTGCCAGGTGGGAGGGCCCAGGAGGGCAGATATTCTCTCTTCCAGCTCCTGGCAGCCAGGCTGCAGGCTTGTGGCCTAAGTGTGCTGACGGGATGCTTCTGCCTGGGACTCTGACGTGGCTGGAGCGGCCCATGGTGCAGAGTGAGTCGGGGTGACACAGCATGGAGCCAGTGCCTGGTGGGGCAAGCTTGTGTCCTCAGCAGAATGCCCGTGTGGGTGATCCTGGCCGGGCTGGGCCGGGCCTGGCTGCGGTTTGCAAGCCCGGAGCCCCAGCCCTCCCTGAAAGGCTCTTCTTCAAAGACTCTTTCTTCCGGGATGGCCTGTGCCGAGTGCCTCTGCAAACCCAACTCTGCAGCCAGAAAGAGGTGCAATCAGCGTTCAAACTAGGTTTCTCCAGACGCCATAAGCCCATTATGTATTCTTCTATACCCCGCCCCCCAAAAAAAAACCTGTCAGAACCCCAGTGACTGCCACATCCTGTCCAGTTTAAGCATTCATGGGAAATAGATCAATGATGAAATAGATCAATGGTGATCATATGCACACATATGTATATTCACACACACACACGTTTAAATTGATTGGAAAGTTGTTTTGTTAATAAAATATATTTTATTGATTTTTTACAGAGAGGAAGGGAGAGGGATAGAGAGTCAGAAACATCGATGAGAGAGAGAAACATCGATCAGCTGCCTCTTGCACACCCCCTACTGGGGATGTGCCTGCAACCAGGATACATACATGCCCTTGACCGGAATCGAACCTGGGACCTTTCGGTCCACAGGCCGACGCTCTATCCACTGAGCCAAACCGGTTTCAGCTGATTGGAAAGTTTTCATGAAAGGAATGAGTTAAGCTTTATGTTGCTGGCATTTCCACAGGAGGAGTGGCTGTGGGCACAGAGCCACGGGCAGGCGATAGAAGTGATGTGTTGCTTAAGAACTGATTGGGGTGTCAGGCAGATTGGCTTCCACTCTAGGTCTACTATTTATTACTCCCTGTGACCTTGGATCAATTACTCATCTTCTTTGGACTTCAGTTCTCTTCTCTGCAGCAGGGGGATAGTCAGACCTATTTTATAGAGATTCAAAGCAGCCTACAGTGCTTGGCCCAGCGTAAGTGCTTAATAAATGGGAGTTATTGTTTTTATCTAAGTGTATTGCCCAGTTCTCACAGCAGTGCTGGTAGTAGATGTTTATCCTTTCCTGAATAAGTTTAGGAATCTTCCCTTGTTGGCATGGCCTCTTACCTCCTTCTAGAATGGGAAGGTGGGAGTGGGCGAGGGGCAGAAGAGATGGGGGAAAAAATCGAACACTCTTTATATAGTTCTGTTTGAGCCTAAAGTGTCTTCTGTTTATCTGCTTTCAGGTTCATGATTGAACCGTTAGTCAATAATGAACGTAACCTATTCATTTTACTTGCCATTATACCGCAGACAAACTTAGATTTAAAAGAGGCTGCTATAAAGGAGGGTTCCTCGTATTTTATAATAAATCATGATACCATTCCCCTGAAGGGGGCTCGCCATGTTATCCCTGGCTGATGCACCAGGCAAGGCCCACAGCTCTGAGCATCCCAGCTCTGAGTCCTCATCCTGGAGATGCTGCTCACCCAGGGTCCAGGAACCACGGGCCGGTTCTGAGTGGCACCAGTCCCCAAGCAGCCCCCCTACCAAGGAAAAGATAATAGTTTGGAGGTGGCAATGGAATCCACTTAGAAAACAAGTCAGTCAACACAGATTCATGAATGAATACTGAGTAGTAACTCATGTTGTATTCTATCACACGAAGTAACAAATACAGTGGTACCTCCAGATAAGAGTGCCCTAACATACAAGATTTTTGAGATATGAGCCGTCAAGCGAGTGATTTTTGCTTTGAAATACGAGCAACATTTGAGATAGGAGTCATCGCGCAGATAGGCTGGCTGCACACGACCCACTAGTTTACCACGACTCGAGCGTCTCATAGTTTCCCACGCCTCAAGGTTATGGAACGAATTAAACTCGTATCTCGAGATACCACTGTACAAAGTCTTTACCAGGATGCTTAGCACATAGTAGGCACTAAGGGAATTTTCCGATCCCTTCTCCCTTTCTCATACAAACTCTGTAGCTTGTAAAAAATTTTCATCTGAATTAACATGTAATTCTCACAATGATTTTAGGAGATGTGTATTGTTTTTAATCGCTGCTTATCAGAGGTGGAAATCTAGAATTGGAAACAGAGTTTTTATAGGGCTGTGCTGTCCAAAATGGTAGGATAGGGGCTTACCCCCAAATCTTGGGATGCCGAATCTCCATTCATTCTTTCTCCGTTTGTGGATCAGCTGCCTTGTGCTGGGCTGGGCCCTGCCTGAAAGGAACTCACACTGGTTAGGAGAGTCTTTCCTGTTTGCCATCCTGTCTGAGACAGCACCATTTTGTGTTTCGGGCCCTAATTAATGATCCATTCATACTCCAAGGCCAGAGGATGAATAGCTGTATTCAGGTTTCCAATTTGCGGTCATTTTCTTTGGAAACCAACCCGTTTCAGGTCTCTGTTTCCATGTGCCCACACAATTCATAGCTCAACTGTCAAAAAATGATATGGAATGTGTAAATATTTTTACAAGGCCCCAAAGGGGGCCGTTTTGGGGGTTCGTGAAATGACAGGGAGGAAGCTGCCCCGGAGTCTGTGCGCGCCCCGCGGTTGTGTTTTTGTTTGTAGTTTGTTAGTGTTTGTTTTACAAGACACGGCTGGGTTTATGGCTCTCCCTGGTAAGGAAGACAGACAGCTCCTTCAACAGAGGCTTGCTAACGTCTCCGAGGTGTGAGCTTTGTAAAGTTGGGTTATTTATTGAGACTTTGAAGTCTGCAAGCCTTTCGATTTGGTGCTTGATTTTGCTTGTGTGATTGTTTTAAAGCTTGAGAATTACTATCTGGAGAGAAAAGGCTTTAAAAAGCCCTTGTGAAGCTTGGGACTATTATCCAGGTCTTCCTTGGGTCACACTGTCACATAATTAGTCCCAAGACACCGGTGACATAGATATGAGCACATGTGGCCACTTTGATGCTTCTTTTTTTCTTTCTTTCTTTTTCTTTTAAATATATTTTATTATTTGTTTGTTTTTTACAGAGAGGAAGGGAGAGGGATAGAGAGTTAGAAACATCAATGAGAGAGAAACATCCATCAGCCGCCTCCTGCACGCCCCCACTGAGGATGTACCCACAATCAAGGTGCAGGCCCTTGACCGGAATCAAACCTGGGACCCTTCAGTTCACAGGCCGACGCTCTATCCACTGAGCCAAACCGGTTTCGGCCACTTTGATGTTTCTTAGTTCACTATTACTTCCCAATTTAACCCCAGGACAAATCCTCCTTTCCTCCCCATGCCTCCAAAGATGGAACTTTCTGGGAGCACCATCTAGGCATGACACAATCATCATCCTAACAGTCAAAATAACACTCATGGCCCACATTTATCTGAGCATCATACACCTGACAATGGGGTAATCATACCAGTCACAGCAATGCTGATTGCTAACATATGCTGACTCCCACTTGGTTCAGAGAACTGGACGAGGTACTTTACATGAGTCTTCCCATGAAAATACTAGGCCCCTTAGCAATGCTGTGAGGTGGGTAGGTTTTCTTCTTCTTTCTAAATTGGGATAATGAGACTTTCCCAGGTCAAATACCTGGGACAACGTGTTAACTAGTGCCGGGGCCAGAGTTCAAGCCAAGGCTCTCTGAGCCCACGCCCACTTGCTCTTAGCTCTTATGCTATAGAACAGTGGTTCTCAACCTTTCTAATGCTACTACCATTGAATACAGTTCCTCGTGTTGTGGTGCATCGTGACGTAAATATCTGTGTTTTCTGATGGTCTCAGGCGACCCTGCTAGTGGTTCTCAACCTGTGGGTCACTGCTGTAGAGCCTAAGACCATCAGAAAACAGGTCACGACCCACAGGTTGAGAACCGCTGATTTAGAAGCTCTTCTCTCCTTTTAACATTATGGTTTCTACGACTAGCTTTCCTAAAGCAATGTGCAGATGTCTGCTTACCAGGGGAAAGCCTGTGTCTGTCACTACAGCGCTCTCTTCTTTCCACCCAGAAGGAAGTTCGGCCTTCTATCCACGGGTCAGTGACCAGGCGGAGGCTGCCTCACCTGGTCCGGTTCCAGCTGGTCTCCTGATTTCCCAGGGAAGTTCTCCAGGTAGATTTCCTCAGTGACTGACAGGCCACCTCCTGGCCCCTCCGCCAGAGTGAGTCCATAGCTTTGTGACTCCTGGTTTAATTTTTAAACAATATTTTTTTATTGATTTTAGAGGGAAAGGAAGGGAGAGAGAGAAACATCAATTAGCTGCCTCCTGCACGCCCCCTCCGGGGGATCCAGCTGAAACCTGAGCATGTGTCCTGATTGGAATCAAACTCCGTGGTGTCAACCACTGAGCCACACCAGCTGGGTGTGACTCTTGTTTCTTTCTTTTTTTTTATTTAATATATTTTATTGATTTTTCACAGAGAGAAAGGGAGAGGGATAGAAAGTCAGAAATATCGATGAGAGAGAGACATCGATCAGCTGCCTCCTCACACCCCACACTGGAGATGTGCCCGCAAGCAAGGTACATGCCCCTGACCGGAAACGAACCCGGGACCTTTCAGTCCGCAGGCTGACGCTCTATCCACTGAACCAAACCGGTCTCAGCGACTCTTGTTTCTTCAAGGTGTTTCTGTTGGTTCCCCATTGCTCGACTCATGTCATGACAAATTAGTGATGAAGACCTTTCCCTGGGCTAGAAGGAAGGAATATTCAAATAAACCAGATAAAACTGTCAACATGAGAGGCGGCTGCCGGAGTGCGGGAGGACTTTGAGCAACTGGCTCATTCTCTTCCCTGGCTTTTGGCAGACATATCTGATTGTTCCCGGCAGATGAGAGTCTGCCCCTTTCAAAAGCTCCGCAGAGAAGGAGGTTTCACTGTTCCCTGTGACTGTGCAGAGCGGCTGAGTGATTATTTTCATAGCTCATCGGCTACCTCCGCCTGGCAGTCTTGATTTTCTTTCTCATTGTTTCTCCTAGGGAGCAACGGGCAAAGGATTGCCCACCTACTAGATGGGGTCACACTTGTTCTGCTTTTGTGTCTTAGGATCTGGGCCTGCAACGGAGGAAAGGCCTTTGTGGAAGTAGGGAGGGGGAGGGGAGAAGTGAGCCCCAAACCCAGGCTCAATCATGGTGGGCCCAGTTCTGGGGATCCGGAAGCGTGGCCTTAGGACTTCCGGAGTCACTGTGAGTTCTGTTTGCTTCGCTAGTGCCGGTCTTCCCGTGGTGAAAACACGGTGTAAGAAAGGCTTCGGGTGCTGGCTTCCAGGCTAGCCACGAGGAGGATGAGGAGGCAGCAGGGTGCTAGTTGAATCACTTGGGAGATTGGGAGAGAGAATGGCCTTGGGGGGCTGCTCTGTCAGGAGAGGATGCAGGCTGTCTCCGCCACCTGAAGGACAAAGAGATCAGAAACCTGGGGAGTGACGTGGGGTCTCAGAAAGGATCCTGACATTGAGAGCTGGAACCCATCAGAGTTGACATGAGTCCTACCGCGGTCTTGAACACACTCGTAGACTGTGAGTACCGTTCACGACAGCCTGACACAGCCCCACGAAAATCACACCTCGCCCCGAGTGGTGGCTTCTGCACTCTTTGTGGTTTTTTTTATTATTTATTTATTTATTTATTTTTTACAGAGAGGAAGAGAGAGGGATAGAGAGTTAGAAACATTGATGAGAGAGAAACATCGATCAGCCACCTCCTGCACACCCCCTACTGGGGATGTGCCCCCAACCAAGGTACATGCCCTTGACCGGGATCGAACCTGGGACCTTTTAGTCTGCAGGCTGATGCTCTATACACAGAGCCAAACCGGTTTCGGCCTCTTTGTGTTTTTATCTGTTCCAGGCAAAGAGTATAATTTTATTTTTTATATTTCAATTACAGTTTACATTTACTTTTATTTTGTGTTAGTTCTAGGCGTACAGCATAGTAGTTAGACAATAAGATGCTTTGCAAAGTGATCCCCCTGATATTGCAAGTACCCCCCTGGCACCACAATAGTTATCACACTATTATTGAGTGCATCCCCTGTGCTATCCTTTATATCCCCGTGCCTGGTTGGTAATTACTAATTTGTACTTCTTTTTTCTTTTAATATATTTTATTGATTTTTTACAGAGAGGAAGGGAGAGGGATAGAAAGTCAGAAACATCGATGAGAGAGAGACATTGATCAGCCACCTCCTGCACGCCCCACATGGGGGATGTGCCCGCAACCAAGTACATGCCCTTGACTGGAATCGAACCTGGGACCCTTCAGTCTGCAGGCCGACGCTCTATCCACTGAGCCAAACTGGTTTTGGCAATTTGTACTTCTTAATCCTGTCACCTTTTTCACCCAGTCCCCTAACTCTGCTCCCCTCTAGCTACTACTATCAGTGTGTTCTCTGTATCTTTGAGTCTATTTCAAAAAGCTATGGTACATAGACACAATGGAATATTTACCTGACCATTCAAAAGAATGAAATGTTATTTGTAACAGCCTGGATGGATCTAGAAGGTATTCTGCTAAGTGAAATATAAATCAGTCAGAGAAAGACAGATGCCATAGGATTTCACGTATATGTAGAATCTAAATGACAGAATAAATGGACAAACAAAATTGAATGAGAACTGAGTTATTTTATATGGAAAGAAAAAACGGGGGAGAAAAGGAATCATTCCTTGGAACAGGTGGACTTTTGGGAACACAGGTTTTCAATTTAGAAGGTAGACACCAACCAATACATAAGCAAAACAAAATAATAAGTGAGGAAAAGGACAATAAAGAGATGCATTATTCCCATATCATGTGTCTTTTTTAAAACGTATTTTATTGATTTTTTACAGAGAGGAAGGGAGAGGGATAGGGAATACTGCCTCCAGCACACCCCTCACTGGGGATGTGCCCGCATCCAACGTACATGCCCTTGACCAGAATCAAACCTGGGACCTTTCAGTCTGCAGGCCAAACCGGTTTTGGCCAATATCATATGTCTTATCACATGCAGTGACTTTCCAATTTTCCATTTGTTCCTTACGTATATATGAAATACTCTCCCAGTCTAGGAATGGCACTGTTTGTCCTGGACGCAGGCCCTGACGTAAAGGAGGCAGTGGTGGTCAGTGAAAGATGGAGATCCAGAGAGTGCCGTGGGGCTTAGCGAAGGCCAGATCCATCTCAGCTGTGAGCACATAGGAAGAGCTGGGGAGAAGGACTGAAAACTTGGACTTGAGGAGTGGCAGGTGGGATTTGGTCATGTCAGTCTGTGGGGAGGATGTCCTGGGTGGGGAGAATAGCAAGGACCCAGCACAGAATGAGACAGTGCAGGGCTCAGTTCGACGAAAGAGGCGGGACTAACAGAGGCCGGAACGGGCTGGAAGAAAATAGCGATGGAAGGAAATTCAGAGCCAAGATGTGGAGGTTCTTGAATTCCTTCATTTGGTGGTCGATGGGAAGTCATTGGAAGCTTTGGCTTGTCAATAAGTGGCTGGAAGAAGTGGGGCGCAGACTGTGGGTAATGCTCTGGTTCTAGGGTGACCGGGAAAGCCCATCTTCTCCTGCCCACTGAAAATGATAAAGGAATCTGGATAATTACCAGTGAAACCAGGAACCAACAGCCTGCTTCAGTGTATAAGGATGGTGCTGGAAGGAGAAGAAGTGTGCATTAGAAAAATGTTATGAAAGTCGCTAGGCATCTCTGGGTGATGTAAATGGTGACCTCTGACCCCATCAACACCCCCTCAGCTATGATTTGCTCTGAGTCCTGCTAGTCCCCGTGCATGCTGCACTCTCTGATCATTGGGAAGCTGAACAACACCCCGTTTTTGGAGAGTTTACATATTACGTTGCATGAAGGAATGGCCTGATAGAGGATATACTGTAGACATTCACCAATAGTCACTGTTCATGGGATGGCGGCTTTGCGTTCCTCAATCACACTGACCTTTTACACTGTGGAATTCTGAAGAGCTAAGTGAAGTTCCATGGAAAATCCAACCCCAGATGGTCATGGCCAAATCACATGTGTCCCTGACTGTCGTTCCTCCCTGCTAAGGTGAACAATCCTGTGGCCACAGGAAGTATTACCTGGAAGGTGAACACTGGTGTACTTCAATGGCCATACAGCATTTAAAACTCCATCTAACCGAAACCGGTTTGGCTCAGTGGATAGAGCGTCGGCCTGTGGACTGAAGGGTCCCAGGTTCGATTCCGGTCAAGGGCATGTACTTGGTTGCGGGCATATCCCCAGTGGGGTCGAGCAGGAGGCGGCTGATCGATGTCTCTCTCTCATCTATGTTTCTGACTTTCTATCCCTCTCCCTTTCTCTCTGTAAAAAATCAATAAAATATATTAAAAAAATAAAAATAAAACTCCATCTGTCTCATGGTTGTGCTCATGTCTGGAACAGCGGGGAGCATCCATTTCCTTTCCTTCCATGTGCCTGGCCCTCCTTAGGGTGTGACCTCCAGATGTGAACACTGGTCCTTCCTCTTATGTTAAGCATTAATACTGTAGAAGCTAGAGGTAGGGCTTGCTCATATAGGTGCTCATTAAACATTGTGGTCATAGGGCCCTAACCGGTGTGGCTCAGTGGATAGAGCGTCGACCTGCGGACTGAAAGGTCCCAGGTTCGATTCCGGTCAAGGGCATGTACCTTGGTTGCGGGCACATCCCCAGTAGGGAGGAGTTCAGGAGGCAGCTGATCGATGTTTCTCTCTCATCGATGTTTCTAGCTCTCTATCCCTCTCCCTTCCTCTCTGTAAAAAATTAATAAACTATATTTAAAAAAAATAAACTTTGTGGTCATAGGGAACAGCACCTGCCTTCTCACTGACACCCTTCAACGTTGGTTTATAAAATAGAAGGCTAAATCTTGAAAGAAGGGTCCACGGGTTTATATGGAAATATGTTTTGTCTTGTGTTTCTGTGTTTATGACGCTTCCCAATGACACGGAATGGGAAGGCGGGAAGGCAGGAAGCCGATGACATCCCTCTTCAGCCTGAGACCACCCAGGAGCTCAGCTGCGGTGGAGCAGATTGGGTTTGTGACTCACTGTAGTGGGGAGGACACGCAGCAAGAGGTCTTGGGGGCGTGTCAACACGAGGGTGTGAGGCAGGAATGACAGGATCTGGGCTGCATCAGGTGCTTTGGGGGAGCGTTTGAGCAAGGGTTGCTTTGATCTACATTGGATGCTGTCAGGAAGTAGAGACCATCGCGTGGCTGGGGGTCTTATTAATTCTTATGTAGAAGGCAGAAAGGCCAGAGGAGACCAGAGCTGTGACTGGCAGAGAAGCAGCGGCCACTCCTGTTTGCCAGGACGGGCAGATGTTAGTTATTTGTTTCAGCAATGTCCTAATCTCTGTGTTCAGACGGATGCTCTTGGTTTAGTCTCGATCCATCCCGGCCAGAGAATGGCTGCGTGGGGTGGACGCTCTGTGAAGGTGTTCCGGTTCCCAGAGGAACACCGGGGCCTGGCTGTGCGCGTCAGCCTGGGTGATGAGAGCCGTGCCTTTGCCCTCCACAGAACAGAGAGAGCTTGGAGCTCAGCCGTGATCGCACGTAGGTGCCACAGGAAGCAGGTCAATGATAATTGGGCTGCGGGCAGAAGAGGCCCACCCTCAAGCTCTCAGCCTAAAACAGGGTCCATTCCTAACACACCAACATCCTGTATGAAGGGGAAACTTGCATTGAACACTTCAGTTGGTGCTGCCTGTTTGAGAACATGAAAACGTTTTCTCTAAGGTAAACAAATGGGTCTACGTTTATCTCAATGCGGACAAGAGTCTTGTCTTTTTTAATATATATATTTATTGATTTTTTACAGAGAGAAAGGGAGAGGAACAGAGTTAGAAACATGGATCAGTTGCCTCCTGCACACCCCCTACTGGGGATGTGCCCGCAACCAAGGTACATGCCCTTGACCAGGAATCGAACCTGGGACCCCTCAGTCCGCAGGCTGACGCTTTATCCACTGAGCCAAACCGGTTTTGGCAGAAAGACTGCTTTCTGATAAAAGTTGGTGGGGGACATAGGAGTGTCCTAAGAGAGGCAGAGGGTTATCGCTTAACCCAGTAGACTTTGTAGCCAGGCAAACCTGGGTTTGAGTGATCCCCTACCTCCCATTCACCTGCTTGTGACTTGACCAAGCTACTGAACCTCAGTTACTTCCACTGTAAAGTGGGGACAAATATGCCTACCCGTAAGTGTGTTGAGAGGAGTGTACCATGGTGACAAAGGGAAACACGTTGCTTGCATGTGTGCGTCATATGTGGCCGCTTTATTTGTAGTTCCCAGATCATTGCTGCCCCTCATCCAGTCCTGTAAGTACAGGGGGATGGAGGGGTGATGACAGTGAAGGTCTTCTGAGAGTCTTCCTTTCGTTCTTGGCTGCTGAGGTGATGGCGGGCTGTTGTGAAAGCATTATTTATTTGACCTGGAGTCAGATGACCTGAGTTCAACTCTAGCTTGGTCATCAATCAGTTGTGAAACTTCGAACAAGTCTCTAATCCTTTGATCTTCAATTTGTTTATTTATAACAATGAAGTAATAATGTCTGATCCTTCACACCACCCGGGGGTATGGTGAGAATGAAAACTAGTAACTATCAATAAATACTTCCGTGACGGTACCGCATGCCAAAAAGGCGTGTCTCAGAAGCACACAGCATTATGAGATGCAGGACTCTGTTAAAGAAACTTAGGAATTAATCATAAATTTGTTCTAAAAAGTTGAGTGGATGTCTATAGAGCACATTCTTTTTCCTTTCTTTTTTCTCTTTGAGATGTAACATACAAATTTTGACACGCTGGCCTCCATGCAATGTCACCCAGATTAAGGTCAATGAATGTTTCTAGAAGTCTTCCAGAAATCCTCATCCTGTCCCTTCCTAGCCAGCACGTCTCCCCTTCACGGGTCACCACTTGTGTCTCGGTTGATTCCTTTTTGCCTATTGGTTAACATCATATAAATAGAATCATACGGTATGTCCCGGCTTCTTTTGTTCTCATGATGATTGTGAAAGTCATTCCAGGTGTTTGCACCAGTAGGTTGTTATTTTTGGAAATGATGAGTAGTGTTCCTTTAGATGATCACACACACTTCTGTCTACACCAACCATTCTACTGTTGATAAACATGTTTCTGACTTTTTACCTGTTATAAGTAAAGCTTCGAGGAACTTTCTTATCTTGTAATATTGGCTCCCATTATAAAACTTTAGAAGTGTTTCCCAGAAAACATTTGGACTATGATGAATAATACTAAGCATCAAACATTTAAACAAAGGCCTCCACACCTCGAGGCCTCCACACCTCGAGGGCAGTGAGAATTTTGAATGCACCTTTCTTGTAACTAAATGACAACCTCATAGAAAAATGTGTAGCGTTACTTCTCCCTTTGGCACAGAAGCACAAGTGGCCACAGCGGTGGTTTTCATGCTGAGACTGGTTGTAAAGTGAAAAAACAATTTTTTTTAAAGAGTAGGAGATAAGAGAAAAATGCAAACTCGTTCGGCCTGGGAAGGGAAGAATTGTATATGAGGACTTTAATTTCAGTGATACATGCAAGTGTTTTCTGAGTTGCAACTCTAAAGGGAAAATTGTCCCAAACCCCACCTGGGACAGAATCCTGAGAGTGATGAAATTCACAATCTCTTTCTGGGAAGAAATTAGCATTCCAGGTAAAACACCAAAGTGATTTTCTGATGAACTTTCAAGGTGTAAGACTTACCTACCTACCCTTTTGACTGCTAATGAGTATCAGTCACGAACCTAATGACCTTTAGGCAAACATTTATTTTCTTTTAGTTGTTAGTCTAACAATGACCCATCTTCTCCTTTTTCTTTTCTTTTTAAAAAATAAAGTGTCCCCACCACACACAGATCTTTGGATGGCCTACGGAGGCCTTTTCCTTTGCAACAAGATTGTAGACATCGCCAAGATTGGTTTGGCTCAGTGGATAGAGCGTCAGCCTGTGGACTGAAAGGTCCTAGGTTCAATTCCGGTCAAGGGCATGTACCTTGGTTGCAGGCACATCCCCTGTGGGGGGTGTGCAGAAGGCAGCTGGTCGATGTTTCTCTCTTATCAATGTTTCTGGCTCTCTGTCCCTCTCCCTTCCTCTCTGTAAAAAATCAATAAAATGTATTAAAAAATTAAAAAAAAAGATTGTAGACATAACCTTAAAGTGTAATCCATAAATTAGACCGATGAAGTGTCCTTAACACTACGTGAAATGTATTTCTATTGTATTTTATGGGGCAGAACATGTGGAATTAAGTAATCCCCTGGGTCCAGACACCAGATCTCTGCAGTGGTCAGGAGCAGGGCTCTCGCACTGTCTCATCCCCAGATGACACCTTCCAGAGAGGAGACCAGGTGAAGGGCTCGCCAAGGGGACAGAGGCTGCAAACAAGTGAGGCAAATGGCGTTCATGCCAGGACACTGCTGGTGGGCTGAGCCGGGCCCTGGGAGCGGGGGCTCAGTGGCCTTGGCGAGCTGACTAGTGTGGCCCACAATGGAGGGCAGGGTCTGAGGACCGAGAGCCAGAAGCTGGGCCTGCAGCCAGCCACAGGGACAATCAGCCCTGGGTCTTGTATCTTCTTCGAGCTCCTGGTCCTGGTGAGAAGCATCTTGTGGCCTCACTAGATGGTAAGATCCATGAAGGTAGGATGTTGCCGGTCTTGCTCTGTGATATGTACCTTAGCACATAGTAGGTACGTCATAAACACCTGTTGAAAGAATAAAGGTGTTTCGTTTCTGCCAGGAGGGTCCTGATGTCTCTCTCTCTGCCCAGATGTCCTCCCTGTGTTACCTCAGACAGATCAGGGCCCAGTTCACTGGTGGGCGATTAATCGCCCTGGTTTCTGGGTTTCTACATTACCTGCCTCTTTCTCAAAGGGTCAGGGGCTGGAGCCTGACAGGTGAGCTTTTGACCGGGGCCCCCCAAATATGTGGTTACCTGGTACAGTGGTACCTCGAAATATGAGTTTAATTCATTCCATAACCTTGAGGCGTGGGAAACTATGAGACGCTCCAGTTGCGGTAAACTGGTGGGTCGTGTACAGCCAGCTGATCTGCATGATTACTCCTGTCTCAACTGTTGCTCGTATTTCAAAGCAAAAATCGCTCGCTCGACTGCTCGTATCTCAAAAATCTCGTATGTTAGGGCACTCGTATCTCGAGGTACCATTGTACCTATTTCCAGGGACTTAGTGGAAGCTGGACCAGAGTATGACCACTCAGAGAAAGGAGGCAATTAACAGAGGAAGAAAAATAAAGCACAGATGATGATTATGAACAGCACAGAAGATGAAGGGAAAAGAGAGTGTATTTATGTACCAATAAACAGTGAATGAATATTAAATGAGCAAATTCCTGAAAATGACTCAAGATACCTTACAATTCTATACCGGTTACTATGCATTCAACCGGTGACCTGCTAGTCTACATTTTGAAGTGGCAAATTTTAGGATATAAAACCTAAGATAAGCCATGTGGCAGATCTCTTCGTTTATCGACGCTGCTGAAAGCAATTGAACCTGAGTTATAAAAAGCAACTTTCAGAATGAGCTGGGACTACATCTTCCAGAAAATCTGGAATATGTCATCTTCTTTCCTTCCCCCACATAGCTGAGTATTTAAAAGCAAGTTGATGGTTTAGTTCTTTCCTTGCTTGTCTCCATTGTGTGCTAGCCTGGGTTCTGCAGAAAGCAGAGGCTGAACCAAAGGCTTATGGGTGAGAATTTTCCTGGGGAGTGTGAGCCCAGGGACTGAGTCACTTCGCTCTTAGCCTGGCCTTGATTTTCTGTCCCACCTGCTGGTTAGAGGGGAAAAATAATTTTCATCCAAGTCCCTGAGGAGAGGAGGGAAAATTCAATGGAGTGCTTGTTGGAAAGCATTGTTGAAATCAGTCCAATAGCCCTGCACTTTCTAACATGTAAACTATTTCCTAATATTCTAGAAATAAGGATTTTCCATGGGTGAACTATGTGGGAGGCATTGTGAGAGACATAAAACATGTAAGATATACTCCTCTCAAAATGCAGGGGGGAACTTACACACGTGCCGCATTAATACCAGGTCAGAGGACCACGTGCTGAGTGGTGGGGGGCAGAGATGGAAGCTGTCAGAGGGGATTTGATCACATCCTGAGAGCCACCGTGGGAAAATCTAAGAAGGAAGCACTTTAGGCTTAGGTTGTGTTTCACAACATGGCCAATGTCTTTGTCTGTCTGGTTTTCATAAAGTAGAATGGTGAGAAAATATTTGATCTAATTAGAGTTTCACTAAAAGTTCCTAAGGTATTTTTCCTGGCAATTCTAGTTTCTGGCCATTTTTCTGTCATGTTGAAACACGTGGAGGAAGAGAGAGACATTCAATCATCTGTCTGGTTTCTTTTGTTCTCTGCTTGATTGAATTTTAAACAGCTCTTCCAAATGTTGGCAGCATGCAAGCTGAGACAGGACAAATGGCAGAGAGCTAATCCTGGGTTAATGAGAGCTGTAAGGGAATAATCACGGACATGTTGCCTTGCGTCAGTGTTTACTGCCTGAGCCCGAGATTAATTTTATTTTAATTAGGATCATCACTGTGCCTTCAATTCCTTTAATGAATGCCAGGTCAGACCCATTACTTAACTTCACGGCTGTGAATGAGTTCCATTCTTGGTTAACATTTGCACATCCTGGAGGTCCTCTTTTCTCTGTGCAAGAGGAAATCCTCTTTCTGTTTCATGTTTGGGATATTTAACTGGTTGGTTCTGTCAAATACCAACAAATAACATTTGTAATCACTGTTCCTTACATCGAATGGACTCATTTGACTTTGGGCAAAACTTGCCAAAACCAAACAAAAATGACATATTCTTAAGACAAACCTTAGATGACTCTTTCAGTTAGTCAACCCCAACACATCCACCATGTACCGAATGGTGTCCTCCTTTCCCGCATTCATATTTTGAAGCCCCAATTCCCAGTACCTAAGAGTATGTCTGTATATGGAGATAGGGCTTGGAAAGAGGTGATTAAGTTAAAATAAGGCTATTAGAGTGGACCCTAATAGAATCTGACTGATGTCCTTGTAAGAAGAGGGAATTTGGACACTAGATGAGGCACCAGGGATGGACACAAGATGGCCATCTGTAAGCCCAGGAGAAAGGTCTCAGGAGAAGCCAAACCTGCCAATACATGGGACTTCTAAATTTCCTAACTATGAGAAAATACATTTCTGTTGTTTAAGCTATCCTACCTATGGTATTTTCTTAGGGTAGCCCTAGCAAACTAATGCAACATTCCAAACCAAATTTCTTCCTTTCTCTACCTAAACGCATTCATTCTGTACCAGAGGCATTTACTGAATAGCCACAAAATATCCTTAGAAGCCCTGCCCACCTCTAGTTGGGTGGGGGCATGAACTAGTTATGGTCTTAGGCAACAAGAGGAAGCTGCTGTTCCAGAAGCATAGCTCCAAGATGGTGGGGTTTCCATCCGGCCCCTGGGAATCTGAGTGGAGTAAAATTTCCACAGGGTGTGTCTCCCAGGGGAGAAATAATTCATTATGTTGTTCAGCCTGGGATTTGGGAGAGTCATTTCTTCAGCTAACTATATTTATTATCCCAACCAGTATAATCTCCATCCTCTTCATTCTCCTGTAAACTTAGCCATGTATCTGGACTTCTCTCACTTCAGAGTTTCACAGATGACTGGTCATTAGTCCTTTCTATTCTGCCTTTGCAACATTCCACAGACCTGCCCCTATTTTCCACTCACAGAGGTGCCTTTCTTATCTCCCTGAACGAACGGTGATGGCAATGGTGATGATGGGACCCTGTTCCAGGCACTGTTCTTCGTTCTTATAGAAAGTCTTTTAATCTCACACATAACCTGTGAAGTAAGTGCTATTACTGTCTCCTTTTTTAAAAAAAATATATTTTTACTCATTGTAGAGAGGAAGGGAGAGAGAGAGAGAGAGAGAGAGAGAGAGAGAGAGAGAGAGAAACTTCAATGATGAGAGAGAATCATTGATTGGCTGTCTTCTGCATGCCCCACACTGGGGATGGAGCCTGCAATCTGGTCATGTGCCCTGACTAGGAATTTTTTTTTAAATTTTTATTTATATCAATGGTTTATTTGAAATAGTTTTAAAAGAATGCTGAGTTTTTCTTGCATCAAATGACTAAAAAGGGGGGAGGGGAAAAAGGCATCTGTCAGTTTGAAATTCACAGTTTATCTTTCTATAATTAGATTAGGAGAAAAATGAAGAACCCACTGATAGCAGGAAGAAGCGAGGGTCTTCTAGGTTCAGTCATTTGATGAGATATTCAGTTACTGTGCATTTCCATTGTTTTTCCATGGCAGAACATATGGCAGAGACTTGGGAACACGCATGCCTGAAGCTAGGTTACTCTTATGTTCCATAACTATGTTGCTTGCAGGGCTGTTCTTGCCACAGTAGTTGGCTGTGCCCCAGACCAATGGGGTGCTGGTCTGTTCCCACAAATCTTTATCCCAGTCTTCATCACAAGGAGGGCACTGCCATGTGCTCTCAACCAGAGTCTCTTGTCCAAGGTTCAGGGTTTGGTTGACAATGTCTTGCTCTATACAACTCTTGTCATCACAGCTTGAAATATGATGACTGATTTCGGTCTGAGGAACCTGATGGCGAGCATTGAAGGGACAAGTAGCCAATTTGTTTGCAACATCAGGATGATTCTTTCTGCACTTGATAAGATGATAAGGAAACCTGCAGGCTCTGATCTGGTGGTTTCTATCATAGGGACATGGTAACAGCTTTTCAGGGTCCAGGGAATCGATGTAAGGTTCTTCCATGTTGGAAATGAAGGAGCTGAATCCAAGTGCTGAGTCAAGACACCCTCTCCACACAGCCGTCCCTGACTAGGAATTGAATCATGATCTCCCGGTTCATAGGTCAGTGCTCAACCACTGAGCCATTCTAGCCAGGCTTACCATCTCCTTTTTCAGATGAAGAAATTGAGGTGCAGAGGGTTTAAGTAACTTGTTCCAGTGCATGCGGCTGTTAAGTGGCAGAGCTGGGATTGGAACCTTGTCAACACGGTTTCCATTGCGTTCAAATAAACTCATGGCATTAATGACCCTGCATGTCCTAGTCTCAGTGCCCCCTTTTAGTCTCTTCTCCCATCAAGGACAACCCTCTACCACTGATCACTTCCAAGCTTTCACTCTAGCTACAGTCTAAATTGTTTCTGTTCTCCAGACAAAGCCTGCATTTGCCAACCTCTTGTTGTATTGTCTAAGCTCTTCTACTAGAACTGCTCCCCCCTTAATCCTATGTATCAGCATCCTATACATCCTGCAATGCCCCACTCAGTAGCCACCTCTTCTGGGAAGCCTTCCTTGGGTCATCTTCATTCAGCACTCTCATAATCCCGTGCCTGTATTTCCCGGTGGTCACTCCTAGTCGACAAATCTCTGTGTGTACCTCTCTTCCCATAAAGTATAAGCTCCTTGAGCAGTGGGACCATGTTTTCATTGTTTTCAGATGTTCCCTCTGAGTAATGAGCAGGCTGCGCTGCACACCATCTTTGGTTGATGAATGTTGATTGCAATTAATTGAAAGGAAAGTTTTCTTGAATGCCTTGATGTTTGACAGAAGGTAATAATTGTTGTCCCCCCTCACTTTGGCCACCATTGATGTCCCAATCAATCTGTGTGAAAGTGACTTGGTTAACATCACAACATTTTTTTTTCTTCCCTCCTTGATCAGCTGTCATTCCTCTGAGTTTGATGCTATCACATCTCAGCTGTGTCATGTTAGCAAATTGCTCCTTTGGTCTTTATATTAGAACTGAATTTCACTGGATTTCAATTATCGCTTTGCTTTGATTTGTTGATTACGAGCAGTCTTTTATCTTGGTGGCACTTTTCAAGCAGGTGGTAATATATGTTCCAGTGACTTGAAAGACAGGAGGGTGGTTTTTCTCCTCTTTTTTTTTTCCCCTGGGAGTCTCACCTTTGAGCATTTCATGAAGCCTTCGTCCTTTTCTTTGAAGGGTAAGAAGAAGCATGAAAGGAAAGTGGAGTTTGGTATTTCTGGTAGGAAGGCAGGATGGGTTTGAAACTTGGACACCACTGGATTTTTCTGAGGACTTCAGTTGATCATTTCTCCTGAGAATGTGTTGGTGTTAAATGTGTTCTAACATGCATTTTCCATGGTATGGCAGCCATCCTCCAGCATGGCCTGCACTGATCCTTATCTCCTGGTATTCATGCTTTGTATTGTTCCTCCCACACTAAACAGGGTAGCAATCTTGGGTAAACAGTAGGATACTGCAGAAGTGACAGGGTGTGACTTCCAAGACTGGATAACTAAAGACATTTCGGGGTCCACCTTGCTCTATTGAATCACTTGCTCTGGGGGGAAGCCAGCCTCGGGTTGTGAGGACCTGGAGCAATCCTACAGAGACATGCATGTGGTAATAAATTGAGCCCCCCCCCCCCCCAACAGCAGGCACCAGCCTGATAACCATGTAAGCCCGCCATCTTGAAAGTAGATCATCTGGCCACAGCCGAGCCCTCAGATGATTGTAGCCCCAACTTTAATGCATGAAGCTAGATCAGTCCTCAAAGCTGCCCCCAAATCCTGACCCTCAGAAGCTGGGTGATGATACACATTTATATTTGTTTTAAGCAGCTAAGTTTTGAGGCAATTTGCTGTGCAGCACACAGAACTAGTGTACATGGCACATGAAGTTTGATTTTACAGGCTGACTCCATAGTCTAGCATGTTCAGTCCTACCAATGTTTTGGGCAGTATATAGAGAGATGGCTCTCTGCATGGTACAAGCACACATCAATGGTACACAAACAAGACGGTCCAGTGCTCAGTGGAGAGAGATTGCCTCAGTTGCCTGCTTCGAATTGGGCCTGAATCCCTGGCACAGTTCCAAGTCATGCTCCCCTTGCCGGCTCCACGCACCCCAAGACTCCCTTGGCTGCCTCCTCTCAGCCACCCTCACCCCTCTCCCAGGTGCTCTGCTCCCCCTCTCTCAGGACTCAGCGGCACCCCCTGGGCCTTCACGCTCCTTACATCGACCACTCTGCCTGGCTGCTCCGATTGGGGGGCCATGGCCTTGAAGAAGGGTAAATATTTTCTTCTTCAGCCCTGGAAGGAGAGACAACGCCCCGAGAAACTGCCACAAATGGGAAATTACAGAGAAGCCACAGCGTCCTGTTGTGTTTGTGCTCAAAGAAAGAACTGAAAGCGAAGACTTCCGCACCTTGCTGGGTGGGAAGAGAGCGTTAGTGATTCAGCACTTCAGTCGAACGAAGCAGCTCCAGACACAGAAGACCCTACACGAGGGGCCTCCTGGACACCCGTTACCTGCAGGAGCAGGCGAAGAAGCCTCCCGAGCTCACTTGCACAAGATGGGGCCTCAGATTCTGACCCGGCAGCATCTCCTCGACGAGTGTCCCTGGGACAGCCACTCACCAGGTACTCGCTGCTCCCCTCTGCCTGGGAAAGGCGGCCTCGCCACTCCTGTCTGGGTCAGAAGGTGCTGCTGGCTACTGGGGAGTCTGCAACACCTTTCCCTCTCCTCTGCCTTTCTTCCCTCTCCCCTCCTCCTCCTCCTCTACACGCCACACACTGGCACAGCTGTCAAATCAGCCTTACGTTCCAGCCCAGCTCTTGTGGCTTAATGGTTGAGCATCAACCGATGAAACAGAAGGTCATGGTTTGATCAATTGATTTCCAGATTGAGGGCTCGGTCCCCCCTGTGTGTGTGTGTGTGTGTGCGTGTGTGTGTGGGGTAGGGGAGCGTGTGCAGGGGGCAGCCACTCAATGATTCTCTCTCATGGTCATGGTTTGATCAATTGATGTCCAGATTGAGGGCTCGGTCCCCCTGTGTGTGTGTGTGTGCATGTGTGTGTGTGTGTGTGTGTGTGTGTGTGTGTGTGTATGTATGGGGTAGGGGAGCGTGTGCAGGGGGCAGCCACTCAATGATTCCCTCTCACCATTGATGGTTGACTCTCTTCCTCTCCCTTCCTCTCTGAAATCAATAAACATATATTTAAAGAAAGAAATAATACATTTAAGGCACTTAGTTCATTAGTTGAAAGTCTGCATTGCTTTAGAAGCAAGGAGTATGGAGAAAGTGTGCGTAAAATTCCGTAAGGATTCATTTTATTGCTTTAGGGATATAAAAATGGAAGCAAACACATTAAGTGTCTAAGTGTTTCCGGTAAAATTTTTTAAAATACAAGTCATTTCTAACTTAAATATTTGCCATGGATCTGCACAATGGAGAGAGAAGTAGAAGTTCAAATCTCCATAGTTACTGTAGTCAGTGTTCAAAGCCGTATTGGGTAATTTAGACAAAAAAAATATACTTCCACTCCTTTGATGAAATCTGCAAGGTACTGCAGCTGCCACATTCGCACTTGGCCCATATTGCACGGAGAGATCTGAAAGCTATTGTCAATAGTCCTGGCTATCAGGATACGTGCAACACCTGCCACTGCCCACCTCAGATCACTTCGGGTTTTAATCTACCGATGCTCACACCCGTGAATGGGTCAAGCTTGGCTAAGGATCCATGACCGTGGCCTTCAGTGGTCTGAAGCCATCCTGGTCATTTATCTGAGCCTCAGAGTCTCAGGGACGACAGGAGGGCTCTGGTCCTTTCAGGCCTCCTAGAGGCTCCGTCTGCCCTGAGGATCACGGTCAAGTCCAGGCCTGCCTGTGGAGCAGGGTCAGCTGATTGCCCCTCAGCTCCTGCCCTGCCTTCCCTGGTGCCCCAGGGCCTGTTCCAGAAAGGAATGGTGTCTGGCTGCCTTTTCCTATTCACGGTGTCAATCAGGTGCTTGACAAAGCTGTCC
Organism: Lasiurus cinereus; assembly: GCA_011751065.1. Lineage (NCBI taxonomy): Eukaryota > Metazoa > Chordata > Mammalia > Chiroptera > Vespertilionidae > Lasiurus > Lasiurus cinereus. The sequence continues at coordinate 5,588,873 of JAAGEH010002529.1, read as the reverse complement.
CCCTCCACCACCTCCACCACCACCCCAACAAGAGCTATTGTGTTGTTGAAACTGCTCTGGGCACTTCCTGTAATTCCTCAAACAGAAGCACACAAGGAGAAGTATGAGCAAATTCGGCAAGTGTTTGCTCCTCTCCGAGCTGCCAACAGGGGAGGAGAGCACTTGGGGTTCTGGCCCTTAGAGGGATCTTTTTTTTTTTTTTAGGTTTCTTTTTTTGTGTGTGTGTGTGTTACATATATACATATCTCCCCATTGGCCCCCCCAGGCATACCCCAACCCCCCCAGCGTCTATGTCCATTGGTTATGCTTATGTGCATGCATACAAGTCCTTTGATTGATCTCTTATCTACCCCACCTCTCCCTAACCTTCCTGCTGTAATTTGACAGTCTGTCTGATGCTTTACTGCCTCTGTATCTATCCTTTTGTTCATCAGTTCACAATGTTCTTTATTCTCCACAAATGAGGGAGATCATGTGGTGCTTCTCCTTCATTGACTGGCTTATTTCACTAAGCATAAGGCTCTCCAGTTCCATCCAGGTTGCTGCCAATGGTAAGAATTCCTTCTTTTTAATGGCAGCATAGAATTCCATTGTGTAGATGTACCATAGTTTTCTGATCCACTTGTCTGCTGACAGGCACCTAGGCTGTTCCTTGGAGGGACCTTGCGGGTGCGCAGCTAGCCGCCTTCAGCCAGTCCCAGGTCGTGCTCAGGCTGCTCTGAGCGGGATGTCTGGAAGCGAGCACTGCTCTCCAGGAGTGGACTCCACCGTGCAGGGCCAGATGCCACTTCTGTGGCCAGTTCTCTGATGAGGCCTGGACTCTAAGGGACAGCCTTGGACAAAACTCTGAAGTGGGTGGCTTGGCCCTAACCGGTTTGGCTCAGTGGATAGAGTGTCAGCCTGTGGACTGAAGGGTCCCAGGTTCGATTCCAGTCAAGGGCATGTACCTTGGTTGCGGCCACATCCCCAGTAGGAGGTATGCAGGAGGCAGCTGATGGATGTTTCTCTCTTATCGATATTTCTAACTCTCTATCCCTCTCCCTTCCTCTCGGTAAAAAAAATCAATAAAAAATATTAAAAAAAAATCAAGTGGATGGCTTGTCTTATGGGTCTCTTCCTTTGAGGCCTCTCTCCTCCAGCACATCCTGTCCTGGTTTTCTCATCCTCTGTTCTCACCAATTCCTGTCCATGGCCACTTCCTTCTCTTCACTGGCTCCCCACTATCTAGGCCAAAGGCTTATTCCAAGCCTGACTTCCCCTCTTGTCTAGGACACCCCAAGTTTCACCTTCTCATCCTCTCCTCTGGCTTATCATTGAGAAGGTCCTCCCCACTGGGATAAACAAAGAGGCCCCAGCACCCCATGCTCTGCTTTTGAGGAAGTTCGGGCATCCCGAGATGCTCTGTGTGTACATGTGAAACCACGCCTTTCTGTAACCAGGCCTATGGGGGGAGAAGGTGCAGCCTTAAGGTGTGGGGATGTCATTGTGGGCAGGCTGTGGGGGCCACCCCCAGGGGCAGTGGAGGTCCTGCAGAGGTAACCCTCCACTGGGATAAAATGAGTTAACTGGTAGTTCCCAACTAAATAGTGTTCATGGGCACCTTTTGTTTTGCTTGCAGTTTTCTTAAATTTTTATCTAGTGGACATTTTAAAATGAGGAGATTTCACAGGAAAAATGTGTAGTTCTGGATTCTCTTGAAAAGCTGAAGAGGTGGCCCTGTGGGCATGGACTAGATGGATCTTGGTGAACATGAAGAAGGCAGCTGTATTTGTGTTCAAATAGGTCTGTTGTACTCCCTTTGGGGGTCAGGGCTGCAGGCTGGGGAAGGCCTTGCAGGTGGAGCTGAGGTACCACCGGGCGCCTGGGGCTGTTTTGGAGGAAGCTGGAGTCGAGATTCTTTGCTCAGAACCCCATGTGCGGAATCAGAAGAAAGTGACTAAAGTGATCCACTTGCACCTGAATAAACATGGTTTCACAATGAAGCTGAGGTCAACACTTCTCATCAACTCTGAGCTGTATTACTCAGAGTCAAGGAAAGGCAGTTCTGGGGCCCTGGGGGGTGGGGGTGGGGAGGTGGAGCTTCCTGTGAAGACCTGTGCAGTCCCACGGGGCCTCATGCTTGGTTTCATGCTCTGCTGATGTCGTCTTGAAATTACTGATCATCTTGGGATAATTTCATTTTACATCATGCGGCCTCCCCAAATTTCGTAACCAGGCCCAGCAGAGCTTAAGCGAAGCAGGACCCCCTCCATCACCAAGGAGATCTTTTTGAGAGTGGTTTTAAAAATATATAAAATGTTGAAGGATGCTTTGCTGCTCTGGGGTTTGGAGCAGAGAGTAATTTTGGGTCATACGGTGCGAATCGGTGAAATGAGGGGAATCTGGTCAGTGAGTGATCCAGTTCCTAGGAGAACGTGGGGACAACTTAACACGTCAAATGACCAGAAAGCTCTTTCTCCCTCCAGGAGGGTGAAGTTAACCTCTCTGCTTTCAGGACTGTGTCAGCCTAGCCAGTGTGGCTCAGTGGTTGAGCGTCACCTAGGAACCAGGAGGTCCCAGTCGGATGGATGGGCCAGGCTGGCTAGGACCACGTGTGGAGTAATCGTGTCTGAAGCTGAAATTCCTCAGGGGCTTTCAGGCTGTGGATGCTTCTGGAAGGCGAGCTCCTCAGTGTTGCTACTTTCCTTCCACAGGAAGAGCGTGTAAATACAGGGCTCCCCCAGACTTAGCTCAACCAGAGCAGTGGGGGGTAGGCCCTCTTCTGAAGGCCTGCCTCCAGGGGCATTGGACCTGGGCGGTCGCAGCGGGCCCATGCTTGATTTAAGGCCACCACCTCTTCTCGCTCTGTTGGCCCGGCAGCCAGACCCCCAGGCCCAAGTGGGTTCCCCAGGCCGTGTTCCCAAGCGCCATTGCTGAAGCCTTCCCCTCAGGATCTGAACTCAGGGCCAAGAGCCTTCAGCCTGCAGAAACTGGTTTGGCTCTGTGGATAGAGCGTCAGCCTGCGGACTGAGGGGTCCCAGGTTCAATTCTGGTCAGGGGGTATGTACCTTGGTTGCGGGCACATCCCCAGTGTGGGGCGTGCAGAAGGCAGCTGATCAATGTCTCTCACTCATTGATGTTTCTGGCTCTCTGTCCCTCTCCCTTCCTCTGTAAAAAATCAATAAAATATATATTAAAAAAAAAAAGAGCCTTCAGCCTGCCCCCTTGTGTGTGGGTGAGGGGGATCCCAGCAACAACCCTCCCCTCCCCCAACTCCTCTCTGTGAATTCCCTCCATGTGAGAGAGGGGTGTGCGAGTTACATAACCTCTTCTCCCCACTTCCTTTTTGCAGTCCTAGGCGGTGTTCTCACACTGAATTTGTTTGGGGGTCTCAGTGAAATGTGATTTGACTCCTTTCACAAGGAATGATCACTACGGGCCCACTGTCAATCACTCTATAGCAGTGGTTCTCAACTTTCCTAAGGCCGCGACCCTTGCATATAGTTCCTCATGTGGTGGTGACCCCCAACCATGAAATGTTGCTACTGTTATGCATCGTGATGTAAATATCTGCATTTTCTGATAGTCTTAGGCGACCCCTGTGAAAGGGTCATTCGACTCCCAAAGGGGTCTCGACCCACAGGTTGAGAACCACTGCTCTATAGTACAGAGTCCAAGTGCGTGATCTTACTTTATCCTCTTGACACCGTTATGAGGCAGGTACTGTTCTTCTACCCGTTTTCCTGAAGGTAGGAAAACTTAACACCTGACCAAGATCAACCAGCTACTCGGGGACAGAACCCAGATTCAAAGCGAGGTCTGGCTGACTCCGTGGGCTAGTTTTTAGTTGTCCAGCAAACCCTCAGAAACAGCACTTTAAAATAGTAACTAAAAGGATGCCCTATCCCTTTCATTGTTCAGAACGGAACATCTTTGCTGAACGTAGACAGTGAGGTTCAGGGCTTATCCAGAATCTCACAACTCGGTATGAGGCAGAGGCTGCTGTGGGCCCATCAAAACCATGTTGTTGTCCTTTCTGCCTGGGCACAGAGCTAAACTCTCTTTCCCAGGTTCCCTTGCAATTAGGAGTGACCCACGTGACCAGTCCTAACCAATAGAACGTGATATGTGTGCTGGTTCCTGGCCTGGCCTCTGAAAAGCTACCCTATGCCGTCTTCTAGGGCTTTCCCTCCTGGCCTAGGACTGTCAGGAGTGGAAGGTAGCAGATTTTCTGAGTCTGGCTGTCTTTCTTTGAAAATACACACGAGCACAGAATACACGGGGTAGACCATGCCATGGTCTGGGCCTGTGCCAGAGCAGTTAGCTATGCTAATGAGCACACACTGTGTTACCGAGACACGGGCAGGGGCACAGCAGAGCGTGCGGCTCACGGGCCAGATGGAGAAAAGCATCGCATACACTCCATGCGTGGTGCTACTTCCCAGAAACGTAAATGTAAGGATTAAAGTTTTTTTTTTCTGAAGAGTTTCAAAATAACACTTCGTGCCAATACAGGGTCAGCTAGCTGGCTACAGCCTGGGCAGTGTCCTGGGGCAGTTTGAAGAGCTCATAAATAAACATGATCCAGCCTGGCCGGGTGTGGCTCAGCCATTGAGCACCAACCGACCCAGGAACCAAGAGGTCACTGGTTCAGTTCCCCATCAGGGCACAGGTCTGGGTTGTGGGCTTCATCCCCAGTAGGGGACATGCAAGAGGCAGCCAATCAATGATTCTCTCTCATCATTGCTGTTTCTATCTCTCTCTCCCCCTCTCCCTTCCTCTCTGAGATCAATAAAAATATTCGAAATAAATAAATATGATCCGCACAGTATCTTGACCACATCAGGTAAGTGATCCCCACTAACAAAACTCCCGCAGTCCCATTCTAATTTCTCATGTGCACTCAGAGAACTTACTAGAACCTTCAGGAGGTTTGAAGAAAAGAAGTCACCAATCTCGACCCTGTGAATAGAAGGATCACTACCGTCCTCTTCTTTGTTTAAAAATTTCACTTTTAGCCAAGACTGGTTTGGCTCAGTGGATAGAGCGTTGGCCTGCGGACTGGAGGGTCCCAGGTTCCATTCCGGTCGGGGGCATGTAACCTGGTTGCGGGTATATCCCCAGTCGGGGGTGTGCAGGAGGCAGCTGATTGATGTTTCTCTCTCGTCGATGTTTCTAGCTCTCTGTCCTTCTCCCTTCCTCTCTGTAAAAAAATCAGTAAAATATATTAAAAAAAATAAAATAAATAAAATAAAAATTTCACTTTTAATTCTGGCCTTTCTAACCATGTCCAGAGGGTATGTGAAATCTGGGGAGATAATGATTTAAACAAATCGTTCAGCTTTTAAGTCAGCAAAGTGAGTTTATTTGCAAACACTAACTTGCCTCCTCAGGAAGACAAGATACAACTCTAGGTCCTCCCAATGACGAAGTGACCAGTACCTTGCTCTTGAGGTGTGACATTAGAAAGGACTCTTTGTACCTCTGCTTGATGGAGGTAGCGGGGAGAGAATGGAGTGAGAGCTCGCTGAGTCTGGACCAGATGTGCTACTGGCATGCAGTGGGCACTTCATAAACATCTGCTGGAGACGTTTATGATGAGAGGGGGAAGGGGCTGCATTTGGCTGGCTCTGCCTTTACCAGCTGTGTGATGTGGGCAAGTTGCTTAACCTCTCTGTGTTTCCATTGCCTCATCTGCCAAATGATGAGTGCGGATTAAATAGTAAATGTACAAGAAGCAAGTATGACAGTCACTGGCATTTTGTAGAGGTATATAAGCATTGCTGCTGTTATCGTAGTAGTGTTAATGTTCTGAATATTGACTTTTAGAACAGTTAAGTAATTCTTAATGTTTCTTTCACAAGAAGCCAAGTACAAGAGTATAGAAGAGTTACAGATTACCAGCATGACATTTTGATGCCTAAATAGCATTTGGTATTTCAATATCTTTTATATTTAAAAAATTAACATATTTAGTCATGTATTTATTCATTAAATCTACTGCTTGCCAAATACCAAGCAAAGCACAAGGTAATAGAGTAAGCCAAATCATTTTTTTTCCCTGAAATTTTATAATCTAAACCCTGTTGGTTAAAACTAATTTTTTTCAATCTCAAAAATTTTCTAAAACCACTTTTACTTTCTAAAACCATTATATCTTAAAATGTTTCAATTTTATAAGCTGGTCTTTTTCTTACAGGATTCTTTTCTAACATTTGGCCTACTAACGAGGTACTGGGTTCAGTTTCTGTTGATTGAAAACATCAACTGACACTCAGTGCATTTGAACAAGATTTAATAATTCCAGCCTTTTTTTTTAAAAAAATATATTTTATTGATTTTTTACAGAGAGGAAGGGAGAGTGATAGAGAGTTAGAAACATCGATGAGAGAGAAACATCGATCAGCTGCCTCCTGCACACCTCCTACTAGGGATGTGCCTGCAAGCAAGGTACCTGCCCTTGACTGGAATCGTGCCCCCCACTGGGGATGTGCCCGCAATCAAGGTACATGCCCTTGACTGGAATCGAACCTGGGACCTTTCAGTCCGCAGGTCGATGCTCTATCCACGGAGCCAAACCGGTTTCAGCAATAATTCCAGCCTTTAAAAAATATTTCAAAAAAGACATTTGTAAAAGATGACTGCTAATTCTAAGTGCAGTATTTTGTATTTCCATTTCCCCCCTCTCAGGTGAAAGACAAAGTATTTCAGCAGGTAGGACAGGGGGTGAGCGTGGGCACCACTGACTGGAACCGGGGTGCCGAGCTCTGAGCCCCAGGAAGTGCCTCCAGCGGGATTGGCAGGAGGCGGCATGAGCTGCCACTTTCTCTTTTGGTTGATGGCTGGCAATACTCGTGCCCAATGGCAGTCTTCCTTGCAGAGCCTGGACGTAGCCCTCCACCCAGCAGAGAGCGTAGTGGCTCATGTGGCTTCATTTATACATAACATACATAAAACGTATTTTCCACCCCCCGTCTGCAGAAGACGGTAGTTAGCAGCCAGGCGCACACTCGCCTTTAAAGGCTCTGCATCAGTTCTTGGTGCTGGAGTAATGAAGTGCTGTTACAACCTGGGAGGCTCCAGAGCAGACATGGATTCTGGGGACGTGGTCAAAAAGCCAGTGTCACCCTCTCTCTGAAGACTCTGGGAGAGGACCTTTCCGCCCCTCTTCTAGCTTCTGGTGCTTTTTTTTTTTTGATTTTTTCATATGTGCAATTAAAAAAATTTTTTTATTAATGTATTACATGGATACATATCTTCCCATTATCCCCCTCCCCCACTCCCATGCATGCCCTAAACCCCCAATGTCTTGCATCCATTGATTATGCTTGTATGCATGCACACAAGTCCTTTGGTTGATCTCTTATCTACACCACCTCTCCCTAACCTTTCTGCTGTCATTTGACAGTCTATTTGATGCTTACTGCCTCTGTATCTATCTTTTTGTTCATCAGTTTATAATGTTCTTTATTTTCCATAAATGAGTGAGATCACGTGGTATTTTCTTTCATTGACTGGCTTATTTCACTTAGCATAATGCCCTTTAGTTCCATCCAGGTTGCTGCCAATGGTAAGAATTCCTTCTTTTATTTATGGCAGAATAGTATTCCATTGTGTAGATGTACCGTAGTTTTCTGATCCACTCACCTGCTTAGCTTCTGGTGCTTCTGACTTGGAGACGTATCGCGTGGCTTGGCATTCCTTGGCTTGTAGCCACATCACTCCCATCTCTGCCTCCGTGATGGCAAACATTCTCTCTTTTCCTCCTTTAAGGACACCAGTCTTCCTGGTCTGAAGGCCCACCCTGCCTTAGTCTGACCATATCCTCACCAATTTCCTAATAAAGTCGCATTCTGCGTGTCCAGGAAGGACATGCATTTTGGGGGGTAGAGACACTACTCAACCCAGCACAGGACCTTGCCGACGGTCATCACCCAGTTGGTGCACCCCGGTCAATGACTGCTCCCTTGGTCCCGCAGGATGAGAGGGAGGGCTGGCCTGGGGGAGACATGTGGGAGGGGAAAGGCTTGGGTGAAGCTCTGCCAGTGAGGGGTTGTGATGAGGGACAGAGCGCTTGGAATCTGCAGAGAGGGAGGCCGGGACCTGGGAGTTAGGAAGAGAGACGCCATCCCCCATGCACCGCGCGGCTCCAGCCTGGAACCCAACCAGCACTGCGTTCCAGGAGTAGCAGCGGCAGATGGCCCAGCTCACCCCCTGCGGGCGCGTGGAGTGTGGCCTGCTCCTTTCCCGCCTGGCTGATTTCGAGGCACAAGAGGTAAATTAGATTTTTCCCGTTTCCCGGGACACTCCACGGTTCTCGGTTCCCTAGAAGCAGGCATTTACCAGCACTTCTGTTTTCTGAGCGGACGGCTCCCAGGGCGATGGCAGGTGTGACATATATACAGTGACACTTCAGGCAGGACCTCGAGGCTTATCTCCCTTCATCATGCTCTCCCGCATTCCGGCGCTGTTCTGGAGAGAAACTCTTTCTAGGAGGTCAGACAGCCCCAGAGCCTTTGCGGGGTTGTTAGTCATTTTCTCTCTCTGTGGGTTGGGCAGTGGGGGCAGAGGAGGTGGAAGTGAGTTATGACTTATTCTGTAGCGTGTGGCTCTCCTGTCTACACTGGGGACGTTCTATATACACTGACTGCTGGTGTCTTTTTCTGGGCCGAAGCATCACTGCTCTACCGTGACATACAGCAGTGGTTCTCAACCTTCCTAAGGCCGCAACCCTTTAAGACAGCTCCTCCTGTGGTGGTGACCCCCAACCATAAAATTACTTCCGTTGCTACTTCATCACTGTAATCTTGCTGCTGTTATGAACTGTCATGTAAATATCTGATAGGCAGGATGTGTTTTCATTGTTACAAATGGAACATAATTAAAGCATAGGGATTCATCACAAAAACAATATGTCATTATATATTGTGAACTATTTATTTCTAATGACAAATAATTGAAATTTTGTCTTGAATCCTGGTGTAGCATGGGTAACAGTCTTCATAGGACAACAGGAAACTACATTGCTACACTTTGCTACACCGAGGAGCGGTGTGTTGGTTCCTAAGACCATGGGAAATAGGTGTTTTCCGATGGTCTTAGGCGACCCCTGTGAAAGGGTCGTTCGACCCCCAAAGGAGTCGCGACCCACAGGTTGAGAAACGCTGACATATAGGGTTCTAATTTGGTCTATATTCCAAACATTATGTATGCAATACAGTGCCATAGATCTTGGTTATTTTAACTTTGAACGCTGGGAAAAAATGCCATTTTCTACTTTCAGGTGTTTTGTTTGTATGCTTGTTTTTTTTCTCGTGAGGTCATTCGCTTTCTTGGTTGCGTGATAGATTTACACAACTATATAATCCCATCTGATGCCTCCATTCTTCTATAAATGAGGTGTTTTTGTCTGTTCCTAAAGGTGTACTCTTTTTCTATTTCAAATTACTCCACCAGTTTCAAATTGTACAATGAAATTCCCACAGTGGCTGACATGGGCATTTGTATAGAAATCGACCTGTTTGACTACGCACTTAAGGAGGAGCTGATGATGGCGATTCTGTGTTTTTGTGTGGAGCAAAGCTACAGAGGAGAGAGTGGTTAAGAGTGGGAGAGAATGGGAGATGGCCGAGGAGAGGGCAGGGTACAGGGGGTCCAGGTATGGCATGTGAGACCGTCCCTGAGGGCTGGGGGCAGTGGTCCTCAGCCCAGCTGCACAGAGGGATCACCCGGGCATTTTAAGCAGCATCAATGGCCAGGCCTGGCCTCCAGAGACTTGGACTTGGTTGGTGTGGGGTGGCCCAGCATGGGCTGTGCGTCCGATTTGTAACTTGGTGGTCAATTCCAGAGGCTCTCAGCTCTCAAAGCAGAGAAAGAGAAAGGAAAGACTGCCTTTAGCAACAAAACAAAACAAAACTTTGCAACTAGATTAGCAGTCTTTGTGAGGACTAGATGCCAGCTGTCCCTGAGTCTCCCTCACAATGACCCCAGGTTCCCCCACAACGGCCTCAAGTTCCCCCACCATGACCCCTGGCTCTCTCACAATGACCCCCAGCTCCACCAAGCCAAGAAAGAAGGAAGGAAAGGTGATGCTTCATGTCTATAACCCCATCACCTGCCCTAAACACACAGCTCTGCCCTGAAGATCCTGCACAGGACTGAGAGAAGCTGGGGCATTCAAGTGAGATTTTACTAAGGACTCAGCCAGCAGCTAAAAAATAAGGTCCCAGCTCCATTGGACTTTTCCTTTTTTTATTTTTATTTTTATTGATTTTTTTTACAGAGCGGAAGGGAGAGGGACAGAGAGCTAGAAACATCGATGAGGGAGAGACATCGATCAGCCACCTCCTGCACGCCTCCTACTGGGGATGTGCCCACAACCAAGATACATGCCCTTGACCGGAATCGAACCTGGGACCCTTGAGTCTGCAGGCCGACGCTCTATCCACTGAGCCAAACCAGGTAGGGCTCAGCCCTACTTTTAACAAAGGTTTTCAGAGGAGGAAATTAAAACCAGTGTCTCCTTCTCTCCAACTGGAGGGCAGTGCCCAGCTATTACTGCTGTTATCGTAACCATGAACGCTGATAAGCCAGTCCTAATGACAAGACAGGACCTTTGGCACTGCTTTCCCAACCGTGCCCCTGACCTGGTGCAGCTGTGAGCTACTCACTTCTGGTCCGTGGTGATGTAAGTGCAGAACTCGAGAGTAGAACTTGGAAAGTTTTAGACATTTACATTTTTATTTTTCGGTTGCAGTTGACATATTATATTACTTTCAGGTGTATGACATAATGATTAGACGTTTATGTAACTAATGGAGTGATTGCCCCAATAAGTCTGGAACCCAGCTGGCACCATACATGGTTATTAGAATATTATTGACTATATTCCCTATTCTGTACTTTATATCCCCATGACTCATTTGAAACTACTGATTTATACTTCTAAATCTCTTCACCTTTTGCCAGGTGGGGTGGGGGGTGGCGGGAGGTAGAGGCTAACCAAGTTTCAGACACATTGGGTATTGTCATGGACCAATGGTGCGCACTGGTGTCAGAGGACAGGCTGTAGACCAGCAGCTGCCAACCGGTGGTGCGTGGACCACTGCTGGCCCGTGAGGCCTGAAAGGCTGGCGACTCCTTGTGTCGCCAGATGATGTCCTCGGTGATGGAAGGTGACCCGGGCTGCAGATGAATTGTGCACGGTAGCACCACGCCTTGGTCCACGGAGCTGGGATAGAACCAAGCTCGTCCTTCTCCACAGACGGCCTGAGGTAGTAGCCCTTGGAATCGCTCCCACGTTTGCAACTGCACAGCAACCGCTGGGCGATGGCCTTGTCGGATAAAAGGAGGGCCCGAGTCATAATCTGATTTTGCACCTGATTTCTTATCTCTGTCTCACAACGGCCTCAAACCAACGAGGTGCGGAGAAGCTGGGACTGAACAGCGGAGGAAACGGTGATGGTGTGGGACCCTGGGACAGCTGGGTGACAGTTGCTCCCTTTGTTACTGTGGAAACAGTAACATCCCAGCGATCTGGAGAGGGGAGAACTGTGACTTGCTGTGATTTAAAGGAACAGACACACCAGACGGGGCCTTATGGAGGGGAGAGGAGACAGAGCTGCATTTCTGCATATTTGCATTGGAGAATCCAGAAAAAAAAAAAAGTGGCATGGCTGGTGTGGCTCAGTGGTTGAGCAGTGACCTTCGATTTTCAGTTGGGGCACATGCCCTGGTTGCTGGCTTGATCCCCCAGTAGGGACTGCACGGGGGGCAGCTGATCAATGATTCCCTCTCATCATTGACGTTTCTCTCTCTCTCTCCCTCTCTGAATTCAATAAAAATGTATTGGGAAAAAAAAATGTGTACAGCCAGAAATGGAGCTAGTTTCACTTGGTCACTATTTGGGGCCCCTGCCATGTGGTAAGCGCCGCTCTTGGTTCTAAGAACACACATCCCAGTTAGGCATGTCCTCTTCTTCAAGAGTTGACCAGGTGGCGGGAGGGACAGGTGACTAACAGGCTCCTCTGTCACAGGGAGGTGCCTCGTGCTCCTCCCAGTCTCCCGCTGTTTCAGGAAGTGGAGATATCCAAGTGAATGAGAGGGTCCTTCCCGAATGAGGTCTCCATGCTGGTGGGAGAGCGAGGCAGTCCACAAATACATATACATTTTCAGGCCGTCAGAAGAATGAGGACGAGACAGAGAGGGCGAGAGGGTGGTGGTGGGGGTGCAAAAAGAAGGCCTGAGTGAGGAGGTGACAGGGGGGCAGAGGCCTGATCACTAAAAGGTGTGATGGGTGAGATGTGATGGGTGATCTGATAGAGAGATAGATGGTGGGCAATCGTGAGAGGGGCACCTCGTTAGGAAATCGAGAAGAGCTTAGCTGGGAGATCGTGGGCACAGCAGAAGCAGAGAGGGTTTGGGAACTCCAAGCTGAGTGACATATTGGGCAGCAGGGCCTGTGTGTGTGACGGGGTGGGATGGAGCATGTCGGCTCAGATGCTGGCTTGGAAAGCAAGGCCCAGAGCAAGAATAGGCTGCTGTGCGCTGCTACGTGGTTGGGACTTTGCCTGAAGAGAAGGGGGAGGGAAGTCGGTAAGATCTGGTTTGCTTAGTAATACAGAGAGTGAGTGGGAGGCCGGGTAGGGATCAAGATAAGAAAGCACAGGAGAGCCAAGACCGGTTTGGCTCAGTGGATGGAGCGTTGGCCTACGGACTAAAGGGTCCCGGGTTCGTTTCTGGTCAGGGGTATGTACCTTGCTTGCAGGCACATCTCCAGTGTGGGGTGTGCAGGAGGCGGCTGATCGATGTCTCTCTCTCATCAATGTTTCTGACTTTCTATTCCTCTCTCTTCCTCTCTGTGAAAAATCAATAAAATATATTAAAAAAAAAAAGCACAGGAGAAATCTGGGAGGGAGCGTGTGGACAGACAGGAGGGGACAGATATGAGATCCAGATAAAGATGGGATCGTTAGGATTTGCTCACTGATTGGGCACCGTGGGTAAAGTTTCTAGATTGGACAGAGAAGAGGATGGCGGTACACAGTCCCAGCAATAGGAAGATAGGAAGTGAAGCAGGCTCATCCAGAGAAGGCAGTGGCTTCAGCTTGAATTTGTAACTTGCAGTGACTGAAAGGCATCCAGGGGCAGGTGTCAACCGGGTAAGCAGTTGGATGTTGGGGTTCGCCTCCACTTACTGGGACTCGTCACTGGGAACAATACCTGGAGCGTGTGGTGTGGATCCCTCTGGAGATGTTTTCTCCCCGTCCTCCTCACATCCCTGAGGTCAGGAGATGGTGTGGCCACAGCCTCTGGGGGACATTGTGGGGACAATGGTGAGTCAGTCCTCTCTGCTAAGCTCATGATGCCTTCACACACAATATAGCAGCAGGCACCGTACTAGGTGCTTTATTCCCAGGAGCTCATGTTCCCTCCAGACAGCCCGTGACACAAGCGCTCCTGACCATTTTACAGATGGAGAAATGGAGGCACAGAGGGGTTAAGTCACTCATAAAGACTCCATCCACGCCGTTGGAACCCCAGGTTTGTGCCGGAACCCATCACCGTATTCCTGTCCTCAAGCTAGAGGCTCTGCTAACCGCGAATGGCCTTCTGATCTTCTCCTCCGGCACTCGGCCGCTTCCCGAGGGAGCGAGGAGGTCAGTGGAGGCGCATCTTAATGTCCAACTTTCTTCTTCTTTAGTTTTTTTTATGTGGCACCTGCAGGAGGGTCACATGCGTGCCCTCTGCCAGCCATTTTGGGTCAACATTGTTTACACGAACACTTAGTAACTTAGTAATGACAGGAAGAGGGTGCCAGGCAGGTAAGTAGCCAGCCTGGAGTGTGCCATTAAGACGGAGGAGAGCCAGGGCTGGCACTTGTGGGCACTGTCCTGGTTGACAGCAGCAGTTTGCAAGCTCTGGGCTGCCACCCTTTAGTGGGCTGGAAATCAGTTTAGTAGGTTGTGAGCAGCATTCCTTAAAAATAACGAAGCGCAACAGAATAGAATCGCACGTGTCAGAGTAGATCATATGTAATTTGGGTAAGCTATGTGGGTGGATATATCTATCTGGGTCATGACATAAAATGTGTTTCTTACAGTGGTTTGGGGTAAAAAAAAATGTTTAAAAGATACTAAGCTAGAGCATCCTTGACTGTACTGATCATCCACAGCCAAAAATATATTCACTCTACTATTTGGTTCTCTGTTGAGTTGCTAAAGTTGTATATGTAGTGTACTTCCAATAGAAACGTATCTGCATAGTGCGTTGGGACTAAATGCAGTCTACCTGTGGACGTAAAGCTCAGGCCAGAAATCCCCTTCGATTTGGGGAGTTGGTGGCAGGTAGATGGTGGTAGGGGTCAGCAGGAGACAAAATCACCTGGGGAGATAGAGAGAGCCTGTGAATGAGCAAAGGAGGACACGAGGGAAACACCTACCTTTTCTAAAAATACGTATTTTTTTTATTCTTAGAGAGAGAGGAAGGGAGAGGGATGGAGGAAGAGAAACATCAGTGATGAAACAGGACCATTGATCAGCTGACTCCTGCATTCCCATCCCCTCGATGGGGGATGGAGTCTGCAACCTGGGCATGTGCCCCGACGGGAGAATCAAACCAGTAACGTCTCGGTTCCTGGGTCCACGCTCAGCTGCTGAGCCACACTAGCTGAGTGGAAGCCACCTACCTTTAAGGCAGGGATGTAGGGAAGGAGCACACACAGCTCGCTGCAATGGAAGAAACAAAGAGGTGGGTGTTGGCCTGGGACCCAAGAGAGGAGAGAGTGTGAAGAGGAGGGAGAGGTTCAAGAGGGTCAAAGGCGCCAGGAGGTCAAGTTAGGTAAGAGCTGAAAAGCACCTGCGGATTGAGCAACGTGAAGTTTGCTGGTGACCTGGTTGTAGTGGTGGCAGTTGGATGCAGAAGGTCGAGTGGTAAGAGGGAAAGACAGAGACGTGGGCCAATGGGCAACTCTTCCCAAACGTTTGGCGGTGAAGGGGGAAGGCAAGAGGCTACTAGCAAGAGAGGGATAATTGTCCTCTGGAAACAAATCTGACCCTAGTTTACAGAAAGAGACGATATTCCACAGGCTGGGTTTACAGGCAGGCCCAGGGATATTTAATCTTTCTTAGGAGAAATGACATGAAGCTACATTTCTATCCCCCTTCCTTCCTTCCTTCCTTCCTTCTTTCCTTCCTTCCTTTTTTAAAAATATATTTTTATTGATTTCAGAGAGGAAGGGAGAAGGAGTGAGATAGAAACGTCAATGATGAGAGAGAATCATTGATCGGCTGCCTCCTACAAGCCCCCCACTGGGAAATGAGCCTGCAACCCAGGCATTGACTGGAATCGAACTGGGATCCTTCAGTCCAAAGGTGGGCGTTCTATCCACGGAGCCAAACCAGCCAGAGTGGGAAGAATTTCTTTTAATTGCCGAGACAAAACTTTACAACTGTGACAATGACGGCGGTTGTTCTGGTTGTTTATACAAGCAATGGCTAAATTGATTTTGGAAGTAGGATTCCAAATTGTAGCGCGTAATATAATCAAGGTCCAGAATTAGGACGAGGAAGAGAAAGAGAGAGGATGAAACAGGAAAACCATCGCTGCTATCACTCCATAAGGAATATTGAAATAACGGAGCAGATTCTGAAAACTCAAAGTGCTCTGAGTATTAATCCCTACAGATTAATTTCTTCTACTTTTAGGAGGAAAACCAGGTTTAAAATTACCTTTGATTTGTCCTTTTGCTCTATTGAATCTTAGAGAGAATTTGGATGTAGTAGGCACTGTATCTTACCCTGTTATTCAAGGTAAGAATTCCATGCTGAAGGGTTGCTGGCCTTGGGTCTGTAGTTATCACAGTCTCAAAGTAGATTACCAGGTGTTGCATCATTATTGCAACACCTAGTGTGCAAGGAGTAAGGAAATTTGCATCTGAGTGTAAACATCTGCAGTTAATCCTTGTTTCCCTGGGGAGAGGAGAAAGCCGGAGGACCCCTGATTAAGTCACCTTGCCTAACAAGCTTTGGGCATAAAGATGGTTTCCAGAGGTGAAGGGCCTACATATAATTCCTAAAATAAACTTTTCCCCAATGAGAGAGCCAGTAAAAATATTCAGTTAAGAAAACACAAAGCTATGCAGAAAGGATATCGACAAAGGAGCTTTCCTTAGGTTCCTCTCACATCGGGCGGGTAATTGCCTTAAGGTAAAAGCTCATCCCCTCTGTTCTAGAATATTCTCAGACCATTCACTTCTTCAAAAAAAGGAGTCACTGTTTTTGATGAATCAGCATTTTGAAAAACTTGTCTATATAGGTTAGAAATAAAAACGCTTGCCTTGAACAAATATCTACATATCTATATTGGTCTTGTAGGTGAGAAATATCGCTGTTTTTCCTGAATTTAAACAGCTATCCATGGGGGTCTCTAGCCTGAGAATAATTCCCTATTCCCAAAATATTTCGAAACATTGAATTAAAAGTGTGTGTGTGTGTGTGTGTGTGGTGGGGGTGGAGACTCTAGAGTTAATTCCACATGTAAATTGTGTCCGGGATGAGGCAAGTGGATTTATAGGAAGAGGACCGCTTATGTTCGTTCGACTCCTAGTTGCCAGTCAAGGTTACTCATTTGGGCATCTGAAGATCAATGTACCTGGGCAGAGACTGAATCTTCACTGGCTATTTTCCCATAGATGCCTAAAACCCCGAATTTCTTCTCACTATCTCTTAGTACCTGTCATTTTTGAGGTCATCCCTGAGAGGTGAGTTTTCAGCACAAAGGAGGAAGTATGCTATATAGTGAGAGAAAATTAACACAAGACTTTCCCAGGAAGAACTTAGTGAATTGTGACAAGTCCCTGGAAGTGTCTCTGGAATGTATGTAGTTTCTTCTTATCTAAAATGGTGGCTGCTTTTGTTTCTCCTGGTTGGTTCAGCTGGTGGAAGCTGGTTCCAGCTAACCTGGATACTTGCCACATGTCCAGAGCGAGACAAGCTTGTCCTGTGTGAGGAGATTTCATCTCGGGGCCTTCCCGCCTCCTCCTCCCGCCCCACAGAGTCCCTTGTTGTTGGGGTGCTCACCCTCTTGGCTGTGTGCCAGGGTTTAAAATGATCTAGATCCTCAGGCAGGTGAGGGCAGAGGTGATGTGGAAATTGGTCATCCACCTTTAAGGCCCAGTCACAGTAGTTCTGTCTCCCCTGTCCCTGAAAGGCTGGGTGGGGAAGCCACCTTCTGATGGACAGCTGGCCTGTTCCATGGGGTGGAGATCTTTTAGCCTTGACCCCCTCTATTCTGACAGCAGTCCAAGACCCACACCTGCCCCCCCTATTCCACAGCATTCTCACTAGATCCGGTCCTTTCGCCATTCCAGGCCAGGCCTGTCCTGTCTTGACGGCAAGCTTCAGGCGTGAAACAATTTGGGAAATTCACTACTCAGGCTCTCGCTGGAAAACCCCGAACGGAAGACGCAGAGCTGATCATACATCTGGGAGGGGCAGACCTGGGCGCTGTTGAAGGAAGAGCCAGAAGAGGTGAGAGAGAGTTGCTGGTGGCTTCGTTTGCAGGGCCTTTCCAGCTGTGGGTCTGGGATCACAAGGAATCTTCACCGTAGGGAGTGTCCACAGTAACATGACTGGTTTACCTCTTTTATCTCTGAGGGACTTCTTTTTTTTTTTAAAATATATTTTATTGATTTTTTACAGAGAGGAAGGGAGAGGAATAGAGAGTTAGAAACATCGATGAGAGAGAGAGACATCGATCAGCCGCTTCCTGCACGCCCCCATACCGGGGATGTGCCTGCAACCAAGATACGTGCCCCCCGCCCCCCCGGAATCGAACCTGGGACCTCTCAGTCCCCAGGCTGATGCTCTATCCACTGAGCCAAATCGGTTTAGGCTCTGAGGGACTTCTTTGAGGAGCTGCCAGTAACCTTTACCAGCTTTAAAAAAAAAATCATTGAAGCTCCTTACTGCGTTTGAACATCTTTGTGGCTTCTTTCAGTTGCCTGAACAGAAATGTAATGTTATGTACAACAGAAATATAGTGTCTCCCTATAATTTTACACACTCGCACACGCACGCACACATACACGCACACATGCACACATGCAGTTTTCCGTTTATAACTTCCGTCCCCATCTCTTTGCCCCAAACCCTGTAATAAGAAGCTCATTCATTCCCAAATGCCACGGGGCTGCGTGATGTTTTGAAAGTGGTTAGTCCTGCTGTGGTTTCCCGGGGAAAAAGAGTTTACTGGGCCCAAACCGGTTTGGCTCAGTGGATAGAGCGTCGGCCTGCGGACTGAGGGGTTCCAGGTTCGATTCCAGTCAAGGGCATGCACCTTGGTTGGGGGCACATCCCCAGTGGGAGGCATACAGGAGGTGGCTGATCGATGTCTCTCTCTCATTGATGTTTCTAACTCCTCTCTCTCTCCCTTCCTCTCTGTAAAAAAAAGAAAATCAATAAAATATATTTAAAAAAAAAGAGGTTATTGGGTAAGAAGCAAGCTGGCTATGCAGGGAACACACTAACCAGGAAGACTACTGTCAGACCAGTGAACCGGCCCTGACTCCCAGAGAAACGCTCCCTGCCTGCATGTCCCCAGCCCCTTAGGCCAGCGGTTCTCCACCTGTGGGTCGAGACTCCTTTGGGGGTCGAACAACCCTTTCACAGGGGTCGCCTAAGACCATCAGAAAACACCTATTTCCCATGGTTTTAGGAACCAAAACCAACACACCGCTCCTCGGTGTAGCAAAGTGTAGCCATGCAGTTTACTGTTGTCCTATGAAGACTGTTGCCCATGCTGCACCACGATCCAAGACAACATTTCATTTATTTGTCATGAGAAATAAATATTTCACCATCTATAATTACATACTGTTTTTGTGATGAATCCCTATGCTTTACTTATGTTCCATTTGTAACCATGAAAATACATCCTGCCTATCAGATACTTACATGACAGTTCATCACAGTAGCAAAATGACAGCGATGAAGTAGCCACGGAAATCATTGTATGGTTGGGGGTCACCACCCCAGGAGGAGCTGTCCTAAAGGGTTGCGGCCTTAGGAAGGTTGAGAACCACTGCCTTAGCCCAAGGGACAGCCGCCCGATGCCCTTTGGACAGGGAGGGAGCTACTCCAGCTCTCTGCCCAGGAAGGAGTAGGAGCGAAAACTGGTCTGGAGAGTTAGTTCTCAGGCGTGGCGACCGCCCCGATGGCACAAACATTGCCTCCTGGATCTCCCTCCTCCCAGGGAGGCAGAGGCATGAGGAGGAATGTGTGTGTGTGTGTGTGTGTGTGTGTGTGTGTGTGTGTGTGTGTGTGTGGAGCGGCGGGTGGGGCTGCGCGCGGTGGAGACGCCTCCCGCCCGCGGAGGGGCCGGCAGACAGAGGAGAACCTTCGTGGGAACCTGCGGCGCGGCGGTGGCGGCTCCTTTGCGGGTCCCCCTTCCCGGCGACCCCCCGCCCAGGGCCCAGGCCGCGGCGGGTGGGCGGCGGCGGCGGAGGCTCCGTGCGCCCCGGAACCTCAGGACGACGCTCCATTCCCGTCTCTCCGGGGAGAAGAGGACCCGGCCGCCCGCGCCGAGGACCGACCTTCCCGGCCCCGCGCCCCGCGCCCGCGCTCCCGGCGCGCACTTCCCCGCCGCCCCGGCCGGACCCAGAGGGTCGTCTTCGTCCTTCGTCCTTCGTCGTCGTCGTGGTGATCGGCGGCGTCTTTAAGGCTGCGGCCCCCGCCCTCCGCGCGCCTCCCCGCCTCGCGCTGTAGCCGCGGCCCCGCCAGCCCGGGGAGCGGCGGGCGGCGCGGAGCAGGTGCGGGCGGCGCCTCGCATGCCGCGGCCCGGCCCGCGCGGGTAGCGGCGCCGCGCTCCGCCCGCCCGCGCTCCCTCCCGGCGGCCGCTCTGCGCTCGGGCGCGCGGGGACATGTCGGCGGCGGCGGGCGGCGGCGGGGCGGCCGGCGGCGGGGGTGCGCGGGTCCTCTTCCAGAGCCCCCGGGGCGGCAGCCCGGGCTCGGGCCGCGGCGGCGGCGCGGGCGCCTCCCGGGAGGACGCGGCGGCGGCCGGGCAGGTCCAGCAGCAGCAGCAGCAGCAGCAGCAGCAGCAGCAGCAGCGGCGCCACCAGCAGGGAAAAGTGACGGTGAAATACGACCGCAAGGAGCTTCGCAAGCGCCTGGTGCTGGAGGAGTGGATCGTGGAGCAGCTGGGACGGCTGTACGGCTGCGAGGTAGCGGGGCTCGGGGCCTGGGAGGCGGCGGGGGGCCTCCCTCTCTCCCCCCCGGTGCCCACCCGGGAATTCTCCAGGGCCCGGCGCGCACCGTCCTGGCGCCCCCAGGACCCGGGCGCGGCGCGTTCTCCATCCAGGGAGGCGAGTGGGACGCCTCGGACCCCGGGTTCAGAGGCCGGGTGCCCCGGGGAGCTGCATGCAGGCGGTGGGTGGGGGACGGTGTGGGGTGAGGTCTTGTGAAGCATATTGCATTTCTGGGTCCCCAGAGGCTCCCCCCCCGCTGCGCTTAACCCCCCCCTGGAGAAGAGCACTCGCTCCTGGGATCCTGGGAGTCCCCATTTTTATGGAGAGGGAACCAAAAGGAGAGGTTCTGGGGGATCTCAGAGGCGCCCTCTGCTCCTGAAATTCTCCGTCCATCCAAATGGGGAGAGGAACGCGTTCCCTCTCCCAGCCGCCCCTCCACTCATCCCCCCTCCCCCCACCCCCCCAAAAAAGCGTGTCCCCATAATTAATCCTTTCATTGCCCCAAGCTGCACGCGTTGAGCTCGGTGGATAAGCGGCTTCCTTGCCTCCTGGCCGAGCTGGGCTGCGCCTGTTGCTGGTGCAGAATGAAAGCCTCGGGCGACCTCCAAGGGCGCCCCGGTGCCAGGAAGGTGGTAGCCGAGCGGAGGTCAGGACGCAGTGACCTCCCGCCACCCACCGTCCAGGGGCGCAGGCCACAGGCCGCTCCGCCTGACTTGTTTTCCTTTGATGCTGGGAGGAAGGTGTGAATAAGCGGGGACAAAGGGAGGCTGGAAAAAGGACCCAAGCCAGTGTGGTCTCTCCTTCGAGTCTCTCAGGACAGCAATTGAAGACGAAGCTCAAAGCTCTCTGCTTCTCTGGCAGGAGTGCAGTTGGGGAAGGGTGGAGGAGCGAGGGGGACCAGTCATTAAGGAGGTGACGTCTAAGGTGGAGCTGAGTCTGTGTCCATACAGCTGTTAGGGATCTTCTGAAACAGTGGGGGCCAGAGGGACTCGCTGGCCTTCCCATTGGTTTGGGGGGGGGGAAACCATCTTTTCACACCTTTTGTGGCCAGTTGTGCAGACCTATCTTCTCATCACACCAGGAAACAGCATTCTCCTTATGGACTTCGGAGTGGCTGTGATATAACGGAGCTGGACTAGAGGACTCCTGGGCTTGTAAAGTATATTGGTTTCCCAGCCCGGCTCTTATAAAAAGCCAATTTAATGTCGCGAATAAAACACCGGCCACCGTCGGAGGTGTTCACGTTTTTCTTAAATAGGAAGTGGGCACAACTCTCCAAAGGGACCATGTATTGGATTTGGATGGGATTATTGGACGCTCCGTCTTGCTTCTGTAGAATATGCAATTCATTTTCATGTATTGGCTTCATTTATTTCACACAGGCCTTTCTTAAAGGCTCCATTTTGAAAGGGAAAGATCTGAGTTGAGGGAAAAACTGTGGTTGAGATTCACAATGCTTTTTCCTTTTACGGGAGACGGAAGAGATGGAGTTTGGGCAACTCAGGCTCTCAGGAGGCTGGCCATTCATAGGTTTTAAAAAATCTTCACAATAATTGGGGAAAAAAAGAAACAAATGGAGGAGTGGTTGTTCCCTGTATTGAACATGTAGGTGTATTTTTTACAGGGCAAATATGACCTTGAATCTTTTCTTTGTATTTCTTCTTCTCTCATGTTAGACCTCCGACGTCTATAGCAAACAGCTTTGATTTGGAAGATAGGTTTTGTGGTGAAATGATACCAGATGCAATGTGCTTTCCTCCTCTCCCGCCCCCCCCCCCCCCCGCAGGAAAATGTGGGAAGTCCTCTTCTTCCAGTTGTTTGTTCCATCACTTGGGAGTCAAGGAAGATAAATATTGAGAAGGTTATTGGCAACTTGTAATTACTATGCTGATAGCACGCCTCCTTTAATAATCGAAAGCACAATAATTAGCCACATAAAGGATTGTCTTCTTCCCTCTAGTTCTCTACTGATGGGGTTCTCTTTTAGCCTCGTTCTTCTGGCCTGAGAGCCTTTCCTTGCTGACAGCTTCAAGTAGTTCAGCCCGTGACAGGTGAATCCAGAAGGACTGACCCTAGCTCACGGCTCTGAATCTCATGAATAGGAAGGTTAGGAAATGCCCTGTTTTAACACTCAACGTTGGTAATTTTTTCAAATATTTATCGCATGAAACTGACCCAGAAAGCCAATATGCCTGAGCTAACAGCTAAGTTGGGGGCGGGCACGGGGAGAGGGGTTTGAACACGTATTTAATTTCACAAGAACTTAGATGGCTTGTCCTTCACAGAGTAGAAAGTAATGATCTTTTGGAGCAGCCTCAAGCCTGAGATTTAAAATTAGAAAGGAAAGGAATACACTTCCTGGCTGTGGTCTTAGCTAGAAGCTGGCACTGCAGTCAGTTTTGTATGGAGAATGATGTAAAGACGAGATGGGGGGAGGGTTTACTAGGTGCCAGGCGCTGTTCTAGGCATGTTGTAGGCACCCATTCACTTAGTCTTTGCAGCCACTCTGCGGAGAGGGAGCACTGGTTAGTATCTCTGTCTGACCGATGAGGAGACGGAGACAGACGAAGAGGCTTTCCCAGCTCGCCTAGCTGGTGAGTGGCAGGGTGGGGGTGGGCGTGGAATCCAGGCCTGCCTGAAACTTGGCAGGTTTCCAGGCACGAGAGCAGATGGAGGCCCTCCCCGCACACATCTAAATATTTTAAAGTCATAAATTAAGTCAACAAACGAGCATTTATCTACCTGCCTGGACACTGGTAGCTTTAGAATGGCCTGGAAGGTGAGGTTTGGGTTTGGAATTCTCAGGCTTCTCAGAGTCAGAGCTGGAATGCGGTTGGGGGGAATCTTCCCTGGGCCTGGGGTCCGCCTCCCTCTGCCTCCCACCCCTGGTGCAGTCCACCCGGTGAAGGGAATAGTGTCCATGTGGATACCCAGTCTTTGTCCACCCCCTCTGCCACCCCTAAACCGTGTCCCTGGCTCAGTGCCCCGTCGGGAAGACAGATCTGGGACGGGCCCTGGAAGTGGCTTGGTGTTTGATTAGGACAGTGGTCGGCAAACTCATTAGTCCACAGAGCCAAAGATCAACAGTACAACGGTTGAAATTTCTGAGAGCCAAATTTTTTAAACTTCAACTTCTTCTAACGCCACTTCTTCAAAAGAGACTCGCCCAGGCCATGGTATTTTGTGGAGGAGCCACACTCCAGGGGCCAAAGACCCACATGTGGCTCATGAGCTGTGGTTTGCCGACCACTGGATTAGGGGATCCTGAGGACCTGCCACACAGCCAGTTTTGGCTGGGCCCACTAAGTTCCAGGAACTCTTCAGGAAAATGAGTGACAGGAGCGGGCCCAGTCTCCTCACCCAGGTGAAGGCATATGATTTCCCACCACCTCTTACCGCTTTTTAGATACACAGAAAAGTGCTTTTTTTTAGATTCTAAAATGCTTAGTTATCGTGTTTACGTTTATTTTCCATTTCACCTCCTTGCATGGTTTCCACCTAGGAATTTGGTTATGATGGGATGGTCAGGTTAAGTCTGTCTCCACGTTTAAGGCTTTCTGGTTTAAGACCTTTCCCTCTCTCTCCCAAACCCTGCCCAGTGTTAAGAGCATTTGAAATCTGGCATAGTGTCGACATGGGCAAGTATTGCAAGATGACTTACTGGACAAGTCCTATCAGTTTTCCCATCTTTCCCAACATCTAGAGAACACCTGTACTCTCCCAGTTGTATAATTCCAGTTGCTTCAGAAATAAAAGCCTGATGTTCATCTCAAAATGCTGGGGCAGCCGAAACCGGTTTGGCTCAGTGGATAGAGCGTCGGCCTGGGGACTGAAAGGTCCCAGGTTCGATTCTGGTCAAGGACACGTATCTTGGTTTCGGGCACATCCCCAGTGGGGGGCGTGCAGAAGGCGGCGGGTCAATGTCTCTCTCATCGATGTTTCTAACTCTATCCCTCTCCCTTTCTCTCTGTGAAAAATCAATAAAATATATTAAAAAAAAATGCCGGGGCAAGCCTCCCCATAAACAGGTTGGTGCATTGAGGGTGTTCCCGAGTTGTTATGCAGACTGTCCGTGCAGGAGGCCTTTCTCTTTGCGGAAGCTGCTGCATTTTACAAAGTGGCTTCTGGCACATTACACCTTTTCTTCCTCCCTGACACCCTCCCATCCTCTGGCTGTAAATCAGTTTTTTTTTTTTTTTATGGTGACTCATAGAAAGAAACACCCTTTGGATTGCTGCCTGACACACACACACAGGCACGTGGATGTCTGAGCCAGCCACAAGTACCCCCTAATGTTACTATGTACGCAGAGAAAACATTACAAAGGAAATACAAGAGGTGGCTTCATTAAGGCTTAAATCTGACGCTCTGTTCTACTTCATTTCCCAGAGTTGCTATTTGGGACCCTCTAGATCAGTGGTTCTCCACCTTCCTAAGGCCGTGACCCTTTAAGACAGCTCCTCATGTAGTGGTGACCCCCAACCAAAAAATGATTTCCGTTGCTACTTCATCACTGTCATTTTGCTACTGTTATGAACTGTAAAGTAAATATCGGATAGGCAGGATATATTTTCATTATTACAAATTGAACATAATTAAAGCATAGGGATTAATCACAAAAACAATATGTAATTATATATTGGGAAATATTTATTTCTCATTACAAATAAATGAAATTTTTCTTGAATCGTGGTGTAGCATGGGCAACAGTCTTCCTATGACAACAGTAAACTACATTGCTACACTTTGCTACACTGAGGAGCGGTCTGTTGGTTCCTAAGACATGGGAAATAGGTGTTTTCCGCTGGTCTTAGGCGACCCCTGTGAAAGGGTCATTCGACCCCCAAAGGGGTCTCGACCCACAGGTGAGAACCGCTGTTCTAGATTGATCTCATAGCACATTTCTGGACCGTGTCATGTAGTTTAAAAACTGTCCGGTATAGCATAGGGAATGTAGTCAGTCATATTCTAATAGCTAGGCATGGTGCTGGATAGGTATAGGATTTATTGGGTGACTACTTGTTACTTTATGTCTGGCCACTGAAACTAACATAATGATGTATGTCAACTGTAATTGAAAATAAAGAGTGATAAAAATATTACTTTAAAAAGGGAAAAGTCTAAACGTGTGTAATAAAATTAGCTGGCATTTATTGAGTGCTTTCTATGTAACAGGTATGATTGGAGTAATCCAACCTCAGATATTCCATTTCATGGATGTGGAAATTGAGGCACAGAGAAATTGCTCCAGGGCCCTGGGGTGGGACTTGGCCGAGCGGGGATGTGCCTAGGAAGTGGGGTGGCACCTTAACCACTGCACAATACTGCTTCCTGAGGGAGGACAGTGGGTCCCTTGTGTGAAGCCCGTCTTTCACCCACTCCTCAGGTGTAAGGGTTGGACCTTCTAAGCTGACTGACAGTACCTGTGTGGGGATCCCACTGGCAGTGGGTGTGTTCTTGCGCCTGCATCAGCCTCTTTTTTTAAAAAAATATATTTTATTGATTTTTCACAGAAAGGAAGGGAGAGGGATAGAAAGTCAGAAACATCGATGAGAGAGAGACATCGATCAGCCACCTCCTGCACACCCCCTACTGGAGATGTGCTCGCAAGCAAGGTACATGCCTCCAACGGGAATCGAACCCAGGACCTTTCAGTCCACAGGCCGACACTCTATCCACGGAGCCAAACCCGTCTCGGCTGCATCAGCCTCTTGTTGGAAATTCAGGTCCTTGCTTTGAATGTAGATCCGTTGCTACAATATCAAATTAGCCTGCCTGCTGCTTTTTGTAGAAACTGCTGCCAGAATGTGGCCTGTGGATTATTTGGTGAAACACCATTTGTGTATTTGAGAATGAATAGCATCTTAAACAAAACTGCTTTAAGAAATCTCCATAAAGTCATTCTGTAAAATATTAAGGAATAAATTAACATGTTAAAAGTCTATGAATAAAACAATGGCAAGTTGCCAAAGGAAGAAAGGAAAACTGCACTTAGCACATTTCCATTTGCAACAATGGTTACTGGAACTTGATGTGGGGGCTGAAAGAATAAATGCTTTGGCCGAAACCGGTTTGGCTCAGTGGATAGAGCATCAGCCTTCGGACTGAAAAAGGTCCCAAGTTCGATTCTGCACAAGGGCATGTACCTTGGTTGCGGGCACATCCCCTTTGGGAATTGTTCAGGAGGCAGCTGATCGATGTTTCTCTCTCATCGATGTTTCTAACTCTCTGTCCTTCTCCCTTCCTCTCTGTAAAAAAAAAAAAAACAACCAATAAAAAAAAAGAATAAATGCTTTGAAGCTAGATGAACCTGAAGTCACCTCAGGCCCCAGCATTCATTCATTCATTATTTTAAAATATATTCTTATTGATTTCAGAGAGGAAGGAAGAGGGAGAGAGAGATGAAAACATCAATGATGAGAGAGAATCATTGATCTGCTGCCTCCTGCACACCCCACATTGGGGATTGCACCCGCAACCCGGGTATGTGCTCCAACTGGGAACCAAACCGAGACCTCCTGGTTCCCAAGTTGACGCTTAACCACTGAGCACACAGGCTGGGCAGGCCCCAGCCCTTAGTGGTAGTTAGAGATTAGGCAATTCTTTAACCTCTCTGCGCCTCGCTTTCTCCCTCTATTTAAGGGAATCATCCTGGCCTCTTTGTAGGGTTGTCATGAGGACTGAATGCTGAGACACAGAACCTGGTAGCTGGAACCTACTAGGTGCCCAGTCATTGTTGTTATTTGAACCGACCAAGCCACCAACTGTTGTTTATTCTCTGCGAGGTGGGGAGAGGGAGGAGGAGGAAGAAAACAGGTATTCACATCTACCCGATGAAAGAATTTGGAGAAGGATGTGTGGGTACGTTGTGGTCAGAGATGGTGTGTCCATGAATTTGAACATTCTCTGTATCAGCGGTCGCCAACCGGTGGTCTGCGGACCATTGATGGTCTGTGAGATCTGAAAGGTTGGCGAACGCTGCTCTATATTATTTCCCTTTTTTCCGAGAGCCTTCCTCATTCTGGAAGTTCCTGTGGTTTTCAAGGTATATAAGTGTAGAGAAATTAGACTTCAACAATTCAAAGGCGGGGTCTGTCTTAATTTTCTTTGTGGCCCTAGCAGAGCACAGCTCTTCAGCCATAAACCATTTGTTTGAACAAATGAAAAAGGGTCAGTCCTCAGAAAATCTTTGCAAAGCCGCCGGTGTTTTAATATTGCATTAGTTGGTGGTGTTTCTTCGCCAGAGTCATGGCTAAGAAACAGAACGGACCCATGATTTTGTTACAATAATCCATCTCATACTCTTGCATTACTGTTGGAAAAGATACCTTCCTTCGTTGACTTACTTGCCCCAAGCAGGAATTTAAAAATAGCGGTGGCAGCTAATTGATGTTTACGCTCAGATCGAGAGCGTTCTTTTGAAAATTCGACCTGCCCCTGAGTTCCCCCATCCGATCTCTTTTTCTTCGCTTCCACTGGGTCCCCTGCCACTCAGGTTCTGCCTGCTGCTCGCCCCTCTGTGTGTTCGCATCCGGTGTCTTCTGCTTTCCTCCCAGCTTGGGGGCAACCTGGCTGCCTGTGGACACCTGGCCTCAAAGAAGCCATCTCTTTCCGGATGGCAGGGAGGACCACGTCTGGATTGTTCTCTTCTTCATGGGCTGTGCGCACCACTCCATTCTGGAGTTCACTGTTCAGTCTTTCCTTGCACTCGGCTGTTCCAAGCCTTCGCCCATCTTCAAGGCCCCTGTGCTCCGTCTCTCTTCCCTTCAGAGGTGTCCTGGCAGCTTCCTGTTCAAGCCAGTCCAGCAACCCCCCCCCCTCCACCACTAGCTCTTCTCTCCTTATTACCCTCCGCTCTTGGCTGCATTTTCAACCTCCCCTGCTCGCAGCACACACACAAGTCGAAGTCTCTCACTTGGGTTAACAACTACGCCCCATCACAAAAACAAACAAACAAACAAACAAAAAGAAACAAACAAACACAAAAACATCACTTCCCTTTCTCAATCCTGTATCTCCTCTGGTTGCCATCCTATCTTTCTCTCCCCCTTACCATCTGTTTTTCCAGCTCTTTCTCCACCCCCAGTCTGATAGCAGCTTCCACCACGGCTTTCTCGGGCACCAGTGGGTTTGCTTGGGTCTTATTTTATTTTATTTTTAAAATATATATATTTTATTGATTTTTCACAGAGAGGAAGGGAGAGGGATAGAGAGTTAGAAACATGGATGAGAGAAAAACATTGGTCAGCTGCCTCCTGCACGTCCCCCTACTGGGGATGTGCCCGCAACCAAGGTACATGCCCTTGACCTGAATCGAACCCGGGACCTCTCAGTCCGCAGGCTGACGCTCTATCGACTGAGCCAAACCGGTTTCGGTGCTTGGGTCTTATTGTACTTGGCCTTCTGCGCCATGGGGTGCCCATCCCCATTCCCAAGCTCCTCTTGCCAACTCCTTCCTGGCTTTTCTCTCTCTGCCCGCCTCCTCCCTGCTGATGTCACACAGGGTCCGCCTCTGGGTCCTGACTCTGTCTTCTCCGTGTTTTCCACCCCTGCACGCTCCTCTGGGGGTTGGGAATATTCCCATGACTGCAGTGGCTGTCTATATGCCGACAACTCTTCGATCTACGTTTTTAGCACAAGTCTGTTTTCTGAGCACCAGACATCTTCAGGGAGTTTCAAATGGACAACTCCCCTCAGATCAGCGGTTCTCAACCTGTGGGTCGCGACCCCTATGGGGGTCGAACGACCCTTTCACAGGGGTCACCTAAGACTATTGGAAAACACCTATTTCCCATGGTCTTAGGAACCAACACACGGCTCCTCGGTGTAGCAAAGTGTAGCCATGTAGTTTACTGTTGTCATATGAAGACTGTTACCCATGCTACACCACGATTCAAGACAAAATTTCATTTATTTGTCATTAGAAATAAATATTTCACAATATATAATTAGATATTGTTTTTGTGATGAATCCCTATGCTTTAATGATGTTCCATTTGTAACAATGAAAATACATCCTGCCTATCAGATATTTACATTACAGTTCATGACAGTAGCAAAATGACAGCGATGAAGTAGCAACGGAAATAATTTTATGGTTGGCGGTCACTGTCACATGAGGAGCTGTCTTAGAGGGTCGCGGCCTTAGGAAGGTTGAGAACCACTGTAGTCAGGACAGGCAGGAGCCCCTTCTCATTTGCTGCTTCTCCCTCTGCCAGCCTCCCCTCTCCGTCCCCCCCACCTTCCCTGTCTGCTTGCTACCTGTCCTTCAGGCTCTCCGTTGTGCTGCCTCCTCCAGGCAGCCTCTCTGATATGCCTCCTCCCCGGCAGGCTTACAGGCCTTGGCTGGCTTCTTCTTACCCCTCGG
Source organism: Lasiurus cinereus (assembly GCA_011751065.1). NCBI lineage: Eukaryota > Metazoa > Chordata > Mammalia > Chiroptera > Vespertilionidae > Lasiurus > Lasiurus cinereus. The sequence goes on along the minus strand of JAAGEH010002529.1, from coordinate 5,559,285 downwards.
CACTCTTCCTATAATCGGGACCCACCCCGGCCCCCCACTCCTGTCCCCCCGAGCAGCAGCTTCGAGGGGGCAGAACCTTGTGGTCTTTGCAGCCCCCCTGCCTCTTGCACAGCTGGCTGCACCCGTGCCTGGCTGTTAGGGAATGAGATACTCGGGGCAGGGCCTCCAGGGCAGCTGGCAAATCTTCAGGTGCTTTGCTTTTCGGACATACAGACGGCATTCACCTGATTTGGCTCCGCGGGTATTAAAAACCGGCTCTTTCACCAGGACTGGAAGTTTCGGCCCTTTTTCATGGTTCGGAGTGATGTCCGCGCAGTCCTTTGAACCCGTGAACTGAAAGGCAGTTGTTCTGGGACCCAGCGCAGATGCCTGGGCAGTCAGAGTCTTCAAAGGAAGCCATCGCAGGTTCCTGCCTGTCTCTCCCGGTGTTTTCCGTTTCCGGGGTGCGCTGGAACACTGCTTTGTTGGCCCCCGAGATCATTCGTGTCTTTGGGAGGTGACGTGCTCGCTGTGCTGAGGGGTGGGGAGCGCTGCTCCTCCGGCAGAGGAGACCCCAGCGGCAGGCTCACACCGGTTTTGCGAGAACGGGAGGGAAAGCCAGGGCTCCTGCCTCTGCTCAAAAGTTGGGGCGATGACTTCTCCCCCAGGCCTCTTAGCATTTTGAAAATCTGTTTCACTGCATGAAAACTTAGAAAAAAGAGGAGACAGGAGTGCGGATTAGGCTCTAAAGCATCGCTTTGTGATCCAGGAAAAGTGATGGAACAGTGATTCTCAACCTTCCTAAGGCCGCGACCCTTTAATAGAATTCCTCATGTTGTGGTGACCCCCAACCATAAAATTATTTCCGTTGCTACTTCATCGCTGTAATTTTGCTACTGTGATGAACTGTAATGTAAATATCTGATAGACAGGATGTATTTTCGTTGTTACAAATTGACCATAATTAAAGCATAGGGATTAATCACAAAAACAATACGTAATTGTATATTGTGAAATATTTATTTCTAATTACAAATAAGTGAAATTTTGTCTTGAATCGTGGTGTAGCATGGGCAACAGTCTTCATAGGACAACAGTAAACTACATTGCTACACTTTGCCACACCGAGGAGCGGTGTGTGGGTTCCTAAGACCATGGGAAATAGGTGTTTTCCAATCGTCTTAGGCGACCCCTGTGAAAGGGTGTTTGACCCCCAAAGGGGTCGCGACCCACAGGTTGAGAAACGCTGCTCTAAAGCATCGCTTTGTGGTCCAGGAAAAGTGATGGAAGAAGGGCTTTTCCTCATTGGAAGAGTCTGGGTGAGACAGGAGCTGTGGGACGCAGAGGCATCCATTCATTCGTTCAGCACATATTGACACAGAGGAGGATGGGAAACAGGCAGACTCATCCTTGTAAAAACTGTGTCAGGTTAGAAAAGTCCAGGGACCCTTCCCATAGGAGAAGAATGTGGGCATCCATACGAGGGCAGTCCTCTGTGCTAGCACCTCCAGTAAATGACTCACTGCGGAGCGGGTGTGCGCTTCCTTTACTCAAAGCCTGTGTACAGGAGAGGGCATGCTGAATTCATTGACACTGTAATAGCAACAACTGGAAACACCTTACCTTTCATTGTAATGGACAGTCAGGGCTCACTAAGAGAAAGTCATCTCTTACCAGCTGAACTCTGGGGATTGGTAAACCCGGGCAGGCTTATAAATCAATCACATTATTGGTGGGCTGTGGGACCTTGTTGGAAGGGATGAGATCTATGAAATCCGTTATTCCCAGCATGATGGTGCAGGCAGGCTCTGGTCGTGGGACTCTTATCACTCAGTGGCCTTGGCAAGTAACGCTCCTGATAGACTTTTGTTCCCAGGTTTTCGTCCCCATCTGAAAAAAACGTGAGGGGGTCTAGGTCTTTCCAGCTCCAGACTTTAGCGATTCTTTAATGAAGCTGGCCCCCCCATTAGAAAAGATGAGATTTATTAATGAGAAGGTTATATGTAAAGCAGTGATAGAGCCAGGCCGGTGTGGCTCAGTGGTTGAGTGTCCGTCTATGAGCCAGGAGGTCATGGTTTGATTACAGGTTAGGGCATATGCCTGGGTTGTGGGCTGGATCCCCAATAGGGGGTGTGCATGAGGCAGCTGATCAATGATTCTAATCATTGGTGCTTCTATTTCTCTCTTCCTCCCTCTCCCTTCATCCCTGAAATCAATAAAAATATATATATTTAAAAATAAATGAGGCAACGATAGAAAGGTCTTTCACTTGCAAACCTAGATGAGAACGGATCATTCAATTTATGTAGTTAGTTTTAGTAGCTAAAGTGAGCATATATTTATCCATTCTTTCTTTGGCTTGATCTCTGGTGGGATGAGATTTAGGAAGGATCAGATCAAGAAGCATCAAAATAAAATAATCCTTCTAACCCCTTCCAGCACATCCTCCTCGCTATAAACGTCCAACTTCAGTTTGAAATCTGGCAAGTGCAGTTATTCATAGCTAACCTATCTGCGTTTTTGCTTTAATTGGGTTAACCTTTGAGAAGAGCTGGCATATTTGACTTAAACACTCGCAGCGTATAATTTATAACACTGGCTGTCAGAGGGACTTTCCTGTTCTTATTATTCGTCCTTTAGCTTGGCAGCTCATAATTACCCAATAGTAGCATTTATTTTAACTCGAGGAGCATTTGTGTTGAGGTATAAAATGAGCATCTGAGAAGTAGGATCACAGCAGCTTTAGGAAATAAAACGTAAAAACTGTGAAAGCTACAAATTAGCCTAAATAAGCAGCCAAATCAATCTGCACTAAACAAATTAATTTTCACTGGGGAATTTATTTCTGGAACCTCCCTTTCTAGTTGGTTTCAGAACTAACACGACAGGATAGAAAAACACACACGTAGATTTCTCAGGGACAGTGTTGGTAGGAAGTGAAAAAGCAGAATTCATCCCTCTTTGTAACATTTATTTATTTTGTGTGATGATAGAACCCATAAGGCACCACCAGGTAATCCCCTTCAATCCACACAAAACCTCTCTGATGTGGGTCGTTTTCTCACTTTTTTTTTAAATGAGAAAACGGAGGCTCAGAGGGACGTACACCTGCCCGGGTTAGATCGCCAGGAGGAAGAGGAGGACGACTCGGATTTGGAAACAGCTGTGAGCATCAGTTAACCTTCACCACCTGACCATTGCCATGTGTTTGACCTCTACCCCGGGCGAGGCTTTTCCTGCTTAATGTATATAATACCTTTTCAAATATGCTTCATCTTGAACCATGTACAGGCTGCCTTCGAGAAGTCACTTAGAGGGTTAAGCCATTTCTTGAGAAAAATTCAGATCCATTAGTTCTCAAGTGTATATGCCCGTGAGCCTGTTACTTATTTCACTGATGGCCAGGGTTACACGAGCCCTGAATATTAGAGCCGTATGCTCTTCATCTGTCCACTCAGCTGTGATCTCCATTGAGGTGAAGAGTTAGAAGCTCACGTGAAAGATACAGCGTGGGTGTTTTATTCTTCATGTTTGAAGGGACCAGCTGTTACTACATTTGCCATGGCAGAAGTAGAGAAATAGAGTTTCTTCTGCATAAAATGTGAAAAGTCCTTGACAACTCGTTAGGCTTACGTTAGAGGCTGCTTTTGTCCAGCGCACTCTGGTCAGTCACCGGTTGATATCATTTATATTTTACATGTCAGCAGTGTGGCTACGTCGCTGTTTCATTTCTGCTAATATTCAACCAAATTTGATTCCAGTGATGTAGCGAGGGCCTTGAATTTTCAGATGGGCAAAAATGTCTTTTCTGCCGAGTTCTTGTGAGCTGATACTCTATGTCACAACAACTCTAATTAATGAACTGGTTTTTCTCCTGTTTGTCGTGGGGTGTGGAAGCTCCGACAGGTCACAAGAAGATGAGTCATGGGTTTGACGCTAAAACATGATTATGCTTGCTATAATGAAAACACCCTACAAATATTTCAATTACAAAATACTGTACTACCTCTGGTGCCTTTTGTTCAGCTAAAATATTCCATTTAAATACATATATATATATATTTCAGAGAGGAAGGGAGAGGGAGAGAGAGATACATCAGTGATGAGAGGGAATCATTGATCGGCTGCCTCTTGTATGCCCCCTACTGCGGATCGAGCTGGAAACCAGAGCATGGGCCCTTGACCGGAATTGAACCCAGGACCCTTCAGTCCGCAGGTTGATGCTCTCTCCACTGAGCCAAACCAGCTAGGGCGATATTCCATTTCTTCATCAAAGTCCAGATGGTTCGGTATTAAGTAATCTCATGCAGAGCAGTGTTTAAGGGTGGCTAATGAGAACGTTTGTGTATCTAGGTCAGTGGTCGGCAAACTGGGGCTCGCGAGCCACATGCGGCTTGCAAGCCCCAGTTTGCCGATCAGTGGTCACCTGAACCTGCCTGAGACTCACAGCATTAAGTTGCTGGGGCCGCCTCAAGCCTCTGGCATATGCCCCTTGTAAACTTTGGGGGGATAGGGGGCTGTGTTTGATAAGAGCCCAAGCTGGCGTTAACTTATTACTCCAGAGGAGGAAAAAAGGAGGAACTGGTTTATTGACCATTGACACCTTATGTAAATTGCCTCATATAAAACGATTTAAACAAGGAAGGAAGGCAAAGGATCAGATTTAGAGCCCATATAAAACATTCAGCAAAATGAAATTCAAGTTCTCAAGCCAGCCATTGAGACTAAGACACTGACCTACTGCTTTCTGGGGTGCGAGGCGTTGATTAGGCCCGAGGTGTGGGTGTGGACCTGCCTTTCTCTCAGGAACTCAGCTCCTCTCTCTCTCCCTTTTGGCCCCACTTCACAAAATCCAAATAAATGGAAAAGTCCCTAGATATGGCTTTTTACTGGTGGTGGGAACTAGGTTGTCCCATCGCAGAGAATCTCTATTGGTTGTGATCAGGGGTTCTTTCTTGTTTTCATTTTTATGATGTATATTTTAATCATATCTATACGAATAAAAACCTTGGGGATGATCAGGCCAGCAGGGGAAGGTAGTTGGGGGCAATCAGGCCGACAGAGGAGCAGTTAGGTGTCAATCAGGCCAGAAGGCAAGCGGTTAGGAGCCAGCGGTCCTGGATTGTTAGAGGATGTTCGAATACAGGTTTAAGGAATCAGGCCTAAAAATGCAGTTGGACATCCCCTGAGGGGTCCCAGATTGGAGAGGGTGCAGGCTGGGCTTAGGGACACCCTCCCCAGTGCACGAATTTTGTGCACTGGGCCTCTAGTATTATATATTAGGGTTTTTTTTTTACATCTTTATGTCCGAATGCAAGGAGTCACATTCTGGGGTAGACCCTTCCTTCTCCCATGTATGGGCTTGGTCCACCCAGGAGGATGGAGAGTTCTCTTGACCCACCTGCACTCACAGCATGGCTATGAGTCTTCATCCTTGGCTTCCTTTAACTCCCCTTTAAATGATAGATCCCTTTCAGGGGTGTTTTCAGCATCAATATTATAAAAAATCGTACTAATCTCCCCAAGAAAAGCCTAGGATATTTCTGAAAGCTTCATTAGCAACATCTCTGACTGTTTTGCCATAATTAATTCTGCCTCATTAATACATCTATTCAAATGAAAGATATGTTCTCTGGCCAAAAAGAGAACAGACGTTTTTATCATTTGTTAATTTGAGGGTTTTCTTCGATGGGGTATAGGGCTTGATTGAAAATTTTGGTCACACATCAGGTTTTATGAATATAGGATAATCTAGTCAATATCTCAGAACAAAATATCTTGCTGAGTTGACTTAAGAGAATTACCTTTTTAATCCAGCAGAATTATGACATTTGAATGAAGTGATAATTGTTAATAATCTTTTCCATAAGGTACCTTTTATAATTGCCTAAAATAGATTGCAAAGATTGCAAAGATTTGTAATAAATATTAATTAGTGTCATTATGGGCAACATTTATTTAATTTATGTTTTGTATAATGAACATGTATTCATTTTATTAGAGAAGGAATAATTTAAAGTTGCAATGTTAAGACCATCTTTCTTAAAGAAGAAAAGAAAAGAAACAGACCACCTTTTATGTTGTTTTGCCTTCTCTTCCTTATGAGGCAGCCAGGGTTTAAAAAATTGTAAATTGTACTAATAAATAAGGAAAAAATAAGCCGACAATTGTATTCATGTTCAGCTCATTACCCTTTCAGAATAAGCACTGATAATCCTTTTAGAAATTAGAGTGTCATCGTTATCACATCTCCAGTTTGGATGGTGGCCCACATAGGTCAGAGGAAAGTTAGAAGGAAGATTGGGTCACCTCGACCTTCTCTCAGGAGCCATCCCTTCCATCTGTTCAAGGACTTTCCTCTTCTCTACCTGCAGCCTCTCCTCCATTTTGGGAGCCCTCGAGATCCACACCTAAGATGCGTGCATCTCATGACGTGGACGATGTACTTCAATACAGCAGTAGGACACGCCCACAAAACTCTCCTTCCTCTCTCCTCAGTTTGTCTGTGCTCTTCGTCCCCATTTTGTCGCCTGCTCTCCGGTCAGCCCCCTGCTGTGTCGCTTATCTCTATGGAGAGGATCATGCCCTCCATGGTACTAAGTCCCAGTGCCCATCCCAGTTCTCATCCTCATGCTCTCAGAATGTTTGACTGTCCTGCTTCCCAGAGCCACTCCATCTATTATCCATCCATCAGCCATCCCAACCTCTGTCCTTCTCCATCGGCCACTGTGCTGTCCATCCGTTCCTCCCTCCAATATCCATCCAGCTTCTGCCAGGCCTACTTAAAAAAAAGAAACTTAACTTTTTATTTAAAAAAATATATATTTTATTGATTTGTTACCGAGAGGAAGGAAGAGGGATAGAGAGTGAGAAACATCGATGGGAGAAAAACATCCATCAGCTGTCTCCTGTACACCTTCTACTGGGGATGTGCCCACAACCAAGGTACATGCCCTTGACTGGAATCGAACCTGGGACCCTTGAGTCCTCAGGCCGTCGCTTTGTTCACTGAGCCAAACCGGTTAGGGCTAAACTTAACTTTTTAAAGATGGTTAGAGTTACGAAAAAATTTTAAAATAGTTCTCATATACTCTGCAACCATTTTTAAACAATTAGTAATCTTAAGTTAGGATGGTACATCTGTCACAGTTAACGAGCCATTATTGGTGTATTATTATTAGTAACTAAAATCCACACTTTACTCAGACTCCTTAGTTTTTACCGCACGTCCTTTATCTGTTCCCCGATTCCATCCAGGGCACCGCATTACATGCAGTTGTCATGTTTCTCAGATCATCTCGGCCATGACAGTTTCTCAGACTCTGCTTGTTTTTAATGACCTTGACAGTTGTGTGGAGGACTGTTTAGGTATTTTGTAGAATGCCCCTCAAATGGGATTTTTCTGATGTTTTTTCTCGTGATTAAACTGGGTAAACTGGGGTTATGGGTTATACCAGGGGTGGAGAGCATCTGGCCCACGGGCTATACAAGGCCCAAGAAATCATTTGGTCTGGCCCTGCCAAGGCATTAGAGATGAATTAATTAAATGTTTGACCAACTATAGCAGGTTAATTTTTAAGTTGATAATTTTCTATGGCCCATGAATATTATAAACTAGAGTCACGGTGCACAAAATTTGTGCACGGCCAGGGGTGTGCCTCAATGCAACCTGTACCCTTTCCAATCTGGGATCCTTGAGGGATGTCTGACTGCCTGTTTAGGCCTAATCCCACCACTGGAATAGGGCCTAAATGGGCAGTCGGACATCCCTCTCACAATCTAGGACTGCTGGCTCCCAACTGCTTGCCTACCTGACTTCCTGCCTGGCTCCCAACTGCTTGCCTACCTAACTTCCTTCCTCCTTGCCTAACCACTCCTGCCTGTCAGCCTGATTACCCCTAACCATTCCCCTGCCAGCCTGATTGATACCTAATTGCTCCCCTGCCAGCCTGTTTTGCCCCTAACTGCCCTCCCCTGCAGGCCTGGTCATTCCTAACTGGCCTCCCCTGCAGGCCTGTTCCCCCCCAACTGTTCTCCCCTGAAGGCCTGCTTACCCCCAACTGCTCTTCCCTGCAGGCCTAGTCCCTTCAAACTGCCCTCCCCTGCTGGCCATCTTGTGGTGGCCATCTTATGTCCACATAGGGGCAGGATCTTTGACCACATGGGGCAGCCATCTTGTGTGTTGGAGTGATGGTCAATCTGCATATTATTCTTTTATTAGATAGGATAGAGGCCTGGTGCATGGGTGGGGACCAGCTGGTTTGCTCTGAAGGGTATCCCGGATCAGGGTGGGTGTTTTCTTGGGGTGTGGGGTAGCCTGGGCAAGGGGCCTGTGGTGGTTTGCAGGCCAGCCATGCCCCTTGGTGTGACCCAAGCGGAGGCCCTGGTATTTGGGATTTATTTATCTTCTACAATTGAAACTTTGTAGCCTGGAGCGGAGCCAAGCCTCCTGCTTGTTCCATGGTGGCAGCCATTTTTGTTGGGATTTATTTATCTTCTATAATTGAAACTTTGTAGCCTTAAGTGGAGGCCAAGACAGGCCAGGGCTGCAGGAACTTGGCTTCTTCCATTGCCATGGGCAACACTAGCCTCCTGCTCTTCCCAACTGCATGGCTGCCACCATTTTTGTTAGGATTTATTTATCTGCTATAATTGAAACTTTGTAGCCTTGAGTGGAGGCCTGGGCCTGCCAGGGTGCGTGGAAAGCTTGGTTTGCTTCATCGCCGGGGAAACCCAAGCCTCCCTCCTGCTGGCTCCGTGGCTGCAGCCATCTTAGTTGGGATTAATTTGTATACTTGCTCCTGATTGGCTGGTGGGGTGGCTTGTGGGTGTAGCGGATTGATGGTTAATTTGCATGAAACTCTTTTATTAGATAGGATATCCAAATGGCCCTTGGCAGAAAAAAAGGTTTGCTACCCCTGAGTTATACAAATAGTGGTGAGATTACTGGACTATAGGTCTGTTCAGCTTCCCTAGATATTCCCAGGCAATTTTCTTAAGTAACTTACTGAATTGCATTCCCACAGAAGTAATAAAAAGCCAGTTGTTTTGCCTCTTCGCCAACACTTGGTATTTTATCTTTTCCATGTTACCATCTGTTAAGTAAATAGTGGTATTGCATTGTGGTTGTAATTTGCACTTACTGGGACTAATGAGATCTAGCCTCTTTTCAAATGTTTATTGGTCTCTTGGGCGTCCCTTTTGAGAAGTGCCCGTTCAACTCTTTTCCCATTAAAGAAAAAACCACTTTGGATTGAACTGTCTTATTCTTACTGATTTTTATATAGATCCTGGATACTAATCTTTATGCATATATCCCAGATATCAGTCTGTTGTCAGACTGTTTATTGCAAGTATTTTCTTTCACTTTGTGAGTTGTCTTTTTCACTTTGTTAATTTTAGTGTCTTTTGATGAACAGATGTTCTTAATCTCGTCCAGTTTATCAGTTTTTTTTCCTTTGTAGTTAGTGTATTTTGCATTCTGTTTAAGAAATTTTCGTCTGCTCAGAGGTCAAGATGTTGACTTTTAGATGCTTCATTGTTTCATCATTTATATTTAGATCTGAAATCTATCTAAAGTTGCTTTTTATGTATGTTACCATGTAGGCAACAAGAATCTTTACTTTCTGCCTAGCCCACATCGCTCAGTGGTTGAGCGTCAACCTATGAACCTGGAGGTTGTGGTTCAATTCCCAGTCAGGGCACATGCCCAGGTTGCAGGCTCGATCCCCAGTGTGGGGTGAGCAGGAGACAGCTGATTAATGACCCTCTCTTTTCATTAATGTTCTCTCTCTCTCCATCTCCCTTCCTCTCTGAAATTAATAAAAATTATATTTAAAAGAAAAGATTCTTTACTTTCCCATCAGGATATCCAGTTGACCCAGCACCATGCATTGAAAAGATCACCCCCTCCCCATTGCACTGTAGTCACAAACCAGGTACCTTGTATATATGGGTCTGTTATACATTCTGGTGAGTGTGTTTTAATGTTGGGTGGGCCTTCCCATCTTGCTCACTATACTCCCTCTCTATTTCCTGGCACAATGGCCCATGAGCGATAAATGATCAGTAAGCATTATCTAGTTGATGGGCTGGTTTGGACTTGCCTTCATGCATGAGTATTGAAAATACCTAGGCTAGCCCTAACCGGTTTGGCTCAGTGGATAGAGCATCAACCTGTGGACTGAAGGGTCCCAGGTTCCATTCTGGTCAAGGGCATGTACCTTGGTTGCAGGCATATCCCCAGTAGGGGGTTTGCAGGAGGCGGCTGGTCGATGTTTCTGTCTCATCGATATTTCTAACTCTCTATTATCCCTCTCCCTTCCTCTCTGTAAAAAAAAAAATTAATTACACACACACACACACACACACACACACACAAAAAAAAAACTTAGGCTCAGGTTCAAAGTAAAGATACTCAGATTTCATTTCAAATACTTTATTTGACTAGTCATATTGTTTCAACAGGCCCAAATATGGTTTGGGCAAGTTCTGCTGGCTGAAGTCCAAGGAAGGCCCGTCAACTCCAGACTACCCTGTCATTAGTAGTGCATCTACCCAGCCGGCCAGCCAGCCAGCCACACTAACATATTTGTTATGGGCCTACTTTGTGCGAGGCCTGAAGTATAGCTATAGAATAACAGGATTCTTTTTAGAGTTTCTGTTTTTAATATTAGAACACCTGTGTTTCTTTTCAAATTAATGCTCAGTGCAAGTAGGGTAATTTTTAGAATTTCCTTCTATTTCTTATGCAGTTTGTTGTTCTGTTATAGTTACTTAAAAATTTTTTATGTGACAGTCTGGTTAACAGGCAACAGGCCTAAGAATTAGAAGGTCTACAATTGTTATCAGAATGTTTTAAAACAAACAAAACCTTACAAGAGAAAGATTTTTTTTATTTTTGCAAAGCACAATTATTTTTTCTAGTAAATTCAACGAGCAGTTCTGTACTTGTTTGCAGAATTTAGTGCCAGCCCAGAGACCACATTCAGAGAAAGAGGCATGTGTTTTGCCATGGCTGGCGCTGTGCTCAGGAGGGGCCAGTGTTATGTCAGATGCAGTGGAAGTGGTCTCATGCTGAGTGCTGGGTCGGTCCTGGCACCTGTCAATCAGGGAACCTGTCCATCAGGGCACTTGTTCATTGGTGGCTTCTCCCTCGCTACTGTCAGGGCCCTGGTTCCTGTCACAGGCCGCTCTGCTCCTGGCCTCTCTTGGGCCTGTGAAAGAGGAGTGGCAGTGAGGGCAGAGAGCCTAGGCTGGGGCCAGCCCTGGCATTCCCTAGGAGGTGAGGCTGTCCCTCCTAGCTTCCTCATCCACTGCTGCCCCTGCTGGTGGCCGCCAGTTCCAGCTGCTCAGAGGGCTTTAGGGACTTGGGGAAAAGCTGCCGGGAACTGGGCCATGGGGCCCCACCCCTGCCTCAGGAAAGGAAAGAACCTGTCAACAGAACAGGGTGTCTGCTCTGGTGATGATCCCTTACACAACAGGACTTTCTTAATGAGTTAAGCTGGCTCCATTGCTCTATTTTTCAGTTTGTCTCAATGGAATGTTTTCTTTATTTAATGAAACCTCACCTATCTGTTTGTTTTTTAATATATTTTATTGATTTTTTACAGAGAGGAAGGGAGAGGGATAGAGAGTTAGAAACATCAATGAGAGAGAGAGACATTGATCAGCTGCCTCCTGCATGCCCTCTACTGGGGATGTGTCCGCAACCAGGATACATGCCTTTGACCGGAATCGAACCTGGGACCTTTCAGTCCTCAGGCTGTCGCTCTATCCACTGAGCGTCAGTGGATAAACCACACCTATCCAGAGGTCACCAACCTCAATCATTTGGAACCCACTTAAAAACCTAGAAGAAAGCAGAGCGGGTACCTTTGAGGACGCAAGAAGTCGTTCTTTATTTAGCAGGGAGATCCATAGGCTCTGCGCTGGTCTTTCCTTTTTCACATGCAAAATTTTTAAAATTTTTCAATTACAGTTGACATACAATGTTGTGTTCGTTTCAGGTTACTCTTGGTTGGTATGAGTTTGTTGACTCTTCCTTTAGCCGCAGGTCTCGTGAGCTTTGTTTTCTTCTTAGTTTCACTATGATTTCGAAGCAACAGGCCAGGCTGCTACATGTAAGTCCTGGGTGACAGCTGACGGTCTGCAGTAAAAGGTTGACAGCGAATCTATAAAAAGCTCAGAGGGTTGGAGCCATTTTGTGTAAGAGAAAAAGAGCTCAGTGCGTGTCAGTGGCCTGGAGGGTGAGGCAGCGTAGTAGGCTGACCTGAGTCACTGACAGAACACTGAATTCTATTGGTGGCCTCTGCCTCAGAAGGCAGACCCATGAGTAGTGCATTTAGAGAGATGTTCACAGAGTTTTAAGTGTTGCATATCTGAAAAAATTGCTTATAGAGAGCCACTGTTTTCCTCAGGATACTAATAGGTACAGTAATTCTCCCTTTTAGTCTCGGTGGTCCCTTCTCTCTCCTCTCTTACTATGGGCCGCCCCTTTTGATTTCTGCCCTTCCTTTTTCTGTGCCCTCCCTCTCCCCACTGTCCTTTACCCTCATTTCCTCTCCTCACACCTCACTATCTCCCCAACTGCCTTTTCTTCCCCGTTTCACTTTCTCTTCTCCCCCCTTCCCTTCTCCACCACCATACACTTCCCCATTTTTCTCTGTCTTGGAAGGACACAGACGTCCATTGGTCGCTGGTAAATGGTTAACAACGGAAACCTTCCTGATCCATAGCATTTGCCCATTTCCTTGGTGTAAATGCTCCCACCAGGGTTGATTCCAGGCTACCATTGCCAAGTTGCCAAGCAAGGAGCTTGGACACAATAGGCCTCATTCACCTCCAGAACACACATAAGGGAAATATAATGAAATGGTTAGAAAGTGCTGAGTTTTGAGTGTTCATTAACTTCCTTCTAATTATAATTGATTTATTTGCATGTTTACATCATTTAATTTTTAATAGCGACTGTATTGAACAGCTGGTGTGTCAAATTCCTGAAAATGTAACTGTCATCTCTCATGAGCCGCTGCAAGCCAGCGCCAGTGCACTGTGGCACGTAGCCAGCACCGTGTAGCTGAGGGATGCCTTGCTTTCTTCCTCGAGCGTAACCACCTAAGTTCTGTAAGAGTCCAGAGCTCACAGTTAAAAGAGGCCCTGGCGACCATCTCTTCTGGTCTCTCCACCTGGCACATTCATTCCATCTGCAGCCTGCTGACAGAACATTCCAGGGCTTCTGCTGCTCAGATTTCTCACGTCCCCACGCAGAGCCCACGATGGGCGCACACATTCCAGAGTCAAGGGAAGTTTTTCGGGCTCCAAACACCAGGACTGGAATGTAATCTTTCTCCCGTTCCTCTTTAATTTCATGTTCATGAAAACCATCCAATTCCTGACTGCATAATTTAGCACAAGATATTTTATTTGTAGAGATGGATATAAAAACTACCAAGCCATGTCATTAAATAAAATGAACACATGCTTATTGCCACTTATCATGTGATAGATGTTAAGAAATCGGTCCTTTTTTTTTTTTTTGGTCAAATAATTTACCAATTCATCAACCATCTATCAAGGACATTCATTATATAGGTTTTATATAATTTTATTACTATTTATCTTTTATCTATGCTCTTCAGGTTACATAATTTATCACATGATATATTCATTCATAGGCATATATAAAACATATATGTATATATATATATTCATTTTATGATACTTACGACATTTATAATTAACGAGAGTCCTGGTGCACAAAATTGTGCACTCGGGTGGCGGGGGCTCCCTCAGCCAGAATTGGGAAAGGGTGCAGGCCAGGTTGAGGGGTCCCACCAGTGCATGGTTACATAACCAGCCATAGATGGCCCCACTCATCTAGTATGTGGTTGAAGGAGGATTTGGGCTGACCCAGTCTGACTATAGACCTCAGGATCTTAAGCACCTCAGTTTCTCATCTCAAATTCAAGATGGCCCCGTGGGTTTTGCTCATCCCATTCCTAGTATGTTTCCCCAGATCCTCCCTCTCTCAGTGAGGAGCCTCTCAGCCTTTGAAGCCCAGCTCGGATCCCATTTCCATGATATTTAACATTTTGGGCTGAAACCAATCTGCTCTTCTTATATTTACTAGAGGCCCAGAGCACGATTGAAATCATGCAAGGATGTGCCCCGCCTTCCGATGTGAGAGGAGGCACCCTGCTGGGGGCCAGGACCCAGGCCTGACTCACAGTGTCCCCTGGCCCCCTGCCTATTTGCTCTGGGGCCACCAGAGCTACCTCACCAGCCTGGGCAGGCCCCCTGCCTCTGTCTCCTTCTCTGCTCTGCTCTGCAACCTCCTCCTGTCTGGTTGTGACCCATTACAGCGTCCCAGCCTAATTTGCACATTACCTTTTTATATGTAATAGAGGCTCAGTGCGTGAAATTCATGACAGGAGGGGTGTGTCCCTCAGCCCAGCCTGCACCCTCTCCAACCCAGGACTGCTGGCTCCCAATGGCTTGCCTGCCGGCCTGATTGCCCCTAACCACTCCCCTGCCAGCCTGATTGATGCCTAACTGCTCCCCTGCTGGCCTGATTGCCCCTAACTGCTCTCCCCTGAAGGCCTGGTCCCTCCCAACTGCCTTCCCCTGCTGGCCTGATTGCCTACAACTACCCTTCCTGCTGGCCATCTTGTTGTGGCCATCTTGTGTCCACATGGGGCGGCCATCTTAATTGTTGGAGTGACGATCAATTTGCACATTATCCCTGTATTATATAGGATAGATAAATCAATTAAAAATACACAGTCTAGGCTCACTCAGCTGTCACTTATTCTGTGCTGCCTGTGGTTTCTTATGTGTATGCACCTTTCCAATTCGACTGGAAGCTCCCAGAGGGTAGGGACTTGGCTTTATAATATGCTGTGTCCTTCAAGAAGCCCAGCCAATAGTCTCTATTGAGTAAACTTGTTTTAAATAAACGTGATTTCTTGGAATTTTATTTGCTACACACTGAAGAGACTGTTTCCTTTTGGTCTGATTCTGTTTGAAACAGAATCAATGGCTTGAATGTGGCTGATGGTGCCGCTTTGGCATTTAATCCCTGTTGACTAAAGAAGAAGACCACAACCCACCGCAAGAACAGTGACTCACACGGTGCTCACTGCCTGCTGGGCCGTATCCTAAAGGCCTTTCCCCCATCGACTCTTCAGTCCCTTAACAAACCTCTGATGTCACTGAGTCCCATTTTAAAAGGGTGGGAACCGGGCACAGGTTCAGTCATTCACTCAGAGCCACCGAGGAGCTGGTGACGTAGGACGGATCTTCCCCAGGGGCCAGGTGTCCTGGCTCTGCCCCTGTGGGGTCTTTGCCAGCACAGGTCACCGGTGGACAGACCCCACCTCCTCTTTTGGTGAAATCAGGGTGGCCATGGGCTGAGGACACAGAACATGGATATACTGAGTGCATCTTGGGGAAAGGGAGTTGGCGACTGTTGTCAGCCTTTATCCATAGTGAACTTCTTGCCCTTCAGGACCGCCTGGTGACTTCCTTTGTCAAGTGTTACTGCACCAGCAAACAGCTCAAATAACGGCAGCCCTGCCCGGAGCATGGCACACGTGAGGGCGCTTTTAACTGCAGGGAAGTGGCTCTGGCAGTTTCTGGGGGGTGGGCTCTGGGTTTCCCCAGGGTGCAGGTCCTCCTAGAACTCTTACTTCTGTGCCTTCCCTGTCTTCCTGTTCAGTCATTGTATAGCATCCAACCAACCAGGGACTCCGCTGGGATTAACGCCAGTGTTTTTCTCAGCAGAACGGGTTAAAGTAAAACTGGATGTCACATCCTGGTCTGGGAAATGCCCTCTGAACCACAGGCCCAGATTACTGGGGTGTTCTTAATTGCCATCACCCTCTCTCCAGGGTGCCCTGGCCTCCTTGAGTAATTATTCTGGAATACCAGCCTGAGGCAGGCTGCCTCTGGTGCAAACGTGTCTGGCTCCTTCGGCTACTGCCCCTGCCTTGTTTTCGGCTTCAAGGCAGTATCTTCTGATTTAAACTGAACTCTCTCCTGATTGTTTGTCTTAGAGCAGCCGTTCTCAACCTTCCTAAGGCCTCGACCCTTTAATGCAATTCCTCATGTTGTGGTGACCCCCAACCATAAAATTATTTCCGTTGCTACTTCATCACTGTAATTTTGCTACTGTTATGAACTGTAATATAAATATCTGATATGCAGGATGTATTTTCATTGTTACATAATTGAACATAATTAAAGCATAGGGGTTAATCACAAAAACAATATGTAATTATATATTGTGAAATATTTATTTCTATTTACAAATAAATGAAATTTTGTCTTGAATCATGGTGTAGCATGGGTAACAGTCTTCCTATGACAACAGTAAACTACATGGCTACACTTTGCTACACCGAGGAGCGGTGTGTTGGTTCCTAAGACCATAGGAAATAGGTGTTTTCCACTGGTCTTAGGCGACCCCTGTGAAAGGGTCGTTCAACTCCCAAAGGGGTTGGGACCCACAGGTTGAGAACCGCTGTCTTAGAGCCAAAGGGTTCATAGAAAAGCGACTTTCTGTTTCTATCTATGCTACCTTATTCCAAGTATCAGGTGCCTGGCCGGAGTGACTCCGTTGGGCATTGTCCCATACACCAAAAGGTTGCTGGTTCTATTCCTAGCCGGGGCACACACCTGGGTTGTGGGTTCTAGCCCCAGTTGGGACACATATGGAAGGCAGCCATCAATGTTTCTCTCTCTCCACTTCCTTCCTCTCTCTAAGCATGTCCTCGGGTGAGGATAAAAACAAAAATAAACATTCGAGAACTTCCTTAGTTCATCTGAAGGCATTAGTCTTTGTTCTAATCACAGTCTGCTTCTTTCTACGGCTGTTTTAGTGGCCTAGTGGCTTGGTGTCTCGGGGCCATCGAGTTGTGACGATCATCTTCAACTGGTCCACGTTCTCACAAACCCCTTCCAGGCCACAGAAGGGAGATCTTTCCTATGCTCTGCTATTGGGAGTGAGGCCCATGGAAGGGCAGGTCCCTGCCATTGCTACCGGTGTCTGGGTTGGCCGTGAACTTGAAGGAGTGGCTGAAACAGGAGGAGCTGGTTCACCGCGTGCGGGAACCTGTGGGAGGGACAGTTGGGTTTACACTGACGAGGCCACTCAGGAATGTGGGAAGCAAGACTGCTAGGAGCAGCCAATTAGTTAGGGCCAGTCCCACTGGGCAAGTGATCTGGCCTCACCCTGTGTGCCAGCTAGCCTGTCACTCTCCACCTTCTGGCCTCCTGTGTTCTTGATTCCGTGTCCTGTTTGCCAGGAATCCTAATATCTGAGTTTTCCAGCTTGCAGACTTCACCCTGCTTCCCGACAGATGCCTGGCTGGGTGGGTTTGCTGTAGAGTTTCTGATGTGCGATGCCCTCTGGACAGGATTTAGCTTGTCTTAACGCTCAGCACTGCCTGTTGGAGAGGGCATGGCACACATCTACCCAGTCCCAGGAGCACCTAGAAGCTGCCTTGAAGCAGAAAACGAGACAGTGGTCTTGTTACAGACCCTCTGCCTGTTGTTGTCTCTGTGACGGGACCTGCAGAGAAGAGAGGGAAGATGAAGTCAGAGTTCGGGCCCATATATGGGTCTCACTTACTGGCGCTCTCAGGCCAGGGTTTATATTGGGACAGGAGCTATCTCTGTTGATAAGAAGTGAAAAGTCTTGCCCGTGTGACCGAGGACTGGACCCTGTCTGCTGACAGCAAAGAGGGTAAAGACAGGGTCCGGTGTGGAGTGGCCAAGTGACTTTTTGCACAGGCAGTGGTTTGCCACATACCCTGTTTCCCCGAAAATAAGACAGTGTCTTATATTAACTTTTGCTCCCAAAGATGCACTAGGTCTTATTTTCAGGGGATGTCTGATTTTTCCATGAAGAAGAATACGGTACACATTTATTGTTGAACAAAAAAAAAGGGAAATTTATTACCTGTACTCTATGGTACTGTAGTCGTCATCACAAACCAGCTCACTGAAGGAGAGAGAGATAGAAACATCAATAATGAGAGAGAATCATTGATTAGCTGCCTCCCGCACGCCCCCCACTGGGGATCGAGCCCGCAACCCAGGCATGTGCCCTTGGCCGGAGTCGAACTTGGAACCCTTCAGTCCACAGGCTGACGCTCTATCCACTGAGCCAAGCCAGCTAGGGCCGAGGCCTGCTTTTAAATGGAGACCAATAGCCAGTTTGCCCTTTATTAGACTTGGGATCCCCAAACGCACATGTCATGTTTAATCTTTGATGTTGGTTCATGGACTATGAAAAATAGTTGATAACAGCCAGGGTGAGGCTTTCATATTTGTGAAAATATTATCATTTGTGTGTAATTTTAATAATAATAAACCTTATTGTTATTATTTAGGATAGTTGTGGTGTGAGTAAATAACGTCATGCATAGAATGAGTGAGAAAGACAGGAGTTTGAGTCAGTCTGATACTACACCGACTGACGGGGGAAATTACTCATCAGCCTTTTGGTATTTTGGTTTCCACCAGATTTTACCCAAACAATTGGGGTACCAGAAGAGAGATGAGGTGTAACTGAGGTGTTGCGTGTAATATACGGCATTTAGCGCATAGTCTGGCAGAGAGTGAGCACTCAGTCAGTGTTAGCTGTTACTGTGTTGGAGACAGAGTGAGGCTGGTACAAGTCTTGGCTTCCCCTCCCAGGCAAATAACTGGACCTCCCTCTCTGCGCCTCAACTTCCCCATCTGTGAAATGGGCGTATTGGTTCCACCTGCATAAAAGGGTTGTTGTGAAAGCTAGACTTCGTGGGCGTTGGGGAAAGTGCTTTAATGACACATAAACACTTCCGACTGTCGCACGTGTGAGTGTTAGATGTCATCCGGCTTCGCATCAGGGGCATTTCCCATGAAGAGAGAACACGCGAGCTCCTCACCGTGCCTGTTTTCTCTGATGTCAGTGCGGCCACAGCCGTACAGGCCCTTCTAGGAAGAGCTATTTTAAGCCTGTGTCTTGAAGACCACCCAGTACAGCGGTTCTCAACCTGTGGGTCGCGACCCCTTTGGGGGTCAAACGACCCTTTCACAGGGGTCGCCTAAGACCATCGGAAAGTGCAGATATTTACATCATGATGCATAACAGTAGCAACATTTCATAGTTGGGGGTCACCACCACATGAGGCACTGTATGTAAGGGTCACGGTCTTAGGAAGGTGGAGAACCACTGACCCAGTAGGTGACACTTGGTGGCGGTCTGTGTCAGCAGCTTGAGAACCTGTAAGTGGAGATAAGAGTGAACCCCGAGTGATTTCGAAGACAGGGCTGTGGCCCAACAGGCCGCTGGGGGCTGGGCTGAGTGAATGCAAACCTCAGCTTTGAGCTTGGAGGAAGCCCAGGATGTTGCAGCCAGCAGTGTGGTTTTGCTGCTCAATCTTATGTCAGGATCACCCGTGGTCGTGGGGGGGTTCTCCTCACAGTGCAGGCTGAGATGGGTGGGAGGAAGGTAGAAAAACTCTAGCTTCTGCCTTAGGAACCAACGGTCGGATTTAGATGTAGTAACGAGCGGTTCTGTTTTGAAGAAGCGAAGGAACCCTATCTTGGAAGTCCAGCTGTCCTCCCCTCTGCTTGTGTCTGCTTGTGAGTAAGTGGCTGACCGCTTCCGGAGAGGCTGGCAGCGTAGGAGAGATTCTTGAAAGGGTGGCCTGGCCTGGCACCAGGTTCCCCAGTGGGAGGGAGTATTTGGGGTGCGTTTCAGGGAGGAAAGTGGGCCTTTCTCTTCCTTTCCACGTTAGGATTCAGGGTGTCCTAAGAGGAGGAGATCTAACAGTATGGTAGAACATTAAAAAAAAAAAATCTCGCTGAGACCGGTTTGGCTCAGTGGATAGAGCGTCGGCTTGTGGACTGAAAAGGTCCCAGGTTCGATTCCGGTCAGGGTCATGTGCCTTGCTTGTGGGCACATCTCCACTGTGGGGCGTGCAGGAGGCAGCTGATCGATGTCTCTCTCTCATTGATGTTTCTGACTTTCTATCCCTCTCCCTTCCTCTCTGTAAAAAATCAATAAAATATATTTAAAAAAAAATCTCATCTTGAATTTTCAACTGTTTAATAGCATTGTCCTTGGCTGTTACCCCAGCTCTTCACTGTTGTGCTATTTCCTGTTTTCCCAAGTGCCCCACTTCTCAAATGAAAACATGCTTTTTTGCACATAATGTTTTTTGTTTATTTTACCTTTTGTTCTGCTTATACCGTGATTGGAAATGTCACATCCGAGCCTAGTTTTCTTGTTTCTGATCTAGGGAAATGCTTTGTCCTTTGCCCTAATGGCAGCATGCTGGAGAGCCAGGCCACCCAGGTTTGGGCAGAGACCGTGAGTCACCTTTCTGAAAAACAGCACCCTTTGTGTGTGTCTTTAAGAAATCTTTCATTAATGTGCTGATGTCTTTTTTATGTGGGTTGTGACAGATTTTTTTTTTTCATTGCTTCTCTAACCTGAGACCTGAAATACAACTGCGTTGAGCAGTAAACAGTTTTCAGAATGTTTATCTCCTTTGTCTCCTTCCATAGCAATTGTTGGATGAAGTGAGCAGTTGGAGGCAGGGGTAGGATAAGAATTCGTTTTTCTGGAAATGCTGAGTTTGACACAGACTGTATAACTAACTAGCATAGGAAATTTGTTTTCTGAAAATGAGTTTGACACAGACTATATAACTAACTAGCATAGG
>JAAGEH010002529.1:5518373-5538579 GCA_011751065.1 Lasiurus cinereus | reverse complement strand
TTTCTGAAAATGAGTTTGACACAGACTATATAACTAACTAGCATAGGTGTAAATGATATTAAAGATATCAGGACTAAACCTTGTCATTTGACTAAATTCAGCCTCTTTGTCCATAATCGGAACCTGGTGATCCTTTATCATTCCAATAAACAGTCAATGACAATAATCAGCTCAGTGTATCAATCAAGACAGACTAGGTTAGACTACAGTCAAGAAAGTCCCCAAATTTCAGTGGCTTAAAACAACCAAGTTATATTCTCACCCATGCTATGTACACAATGTGAGCTGACATGGGTGTTCTGCTCCTCATTGTCATCCAGGGACCAAAGCCAATGATGCTTCATCGGGACACGTGATTACATGATTGTGAAAGCAGGTCACGGCCACGGGAGGCACCCAGTGTGTCTGAAAGCTTACAGCAGAAGCGTATAATCACTTCTACCTCCAGGTTATTCCAGACCAAGTCGCACGTCCATGTCTGTCTTCAGAGGGAGCTCAGACCTACCCATGTTCCAGAAGGACCACCAGCATATTGTGCTGATGAGAGTTACCATCACTCCCCAAAAGGATTGCTCTTTGACACATCTTTATCCTCATTTGAAACAATCAGTGAATTTAGTCAGGGACAAAGGTCATCATTCCCTATGGGGTTTTCTCTTGTGATGTCTTTCAACAATGTTCCTATCCACTTTGAAGGAAAGCAGTCCACTGTCTAAAGAGCAAATGTGCCACATGATCTAGAGCAAATGTGCCACATGATCTAGAGCAGCGGTTCTCAACCTGTGGGTCGCGACCCCTTTGGGGGTCAAATGACAATTTCACAGGGGTCGCCTAAGACCATCGGAAAACACAGGTATTTACATTATAATTCATAACAATAGCAAAATTACAGTTATGAAGTATGGTTGGGGGTCACCACAACATGAGGAACTGTATTAAAGGGTCGCAGCATTAGAAAGGTTGAGAACCACTGATCTAGAGCCAGACCTCCTGGGGAGTGTTTCACATGAAAGACCCCTCAGTGAACTTACTTATTTTTTTTTGAAAAATATATTTTTATTGATTTCAGAGGAGGAGAGGGAGAGGGAGATAGAAACATCAATGAGAGAGAATCATTGATCAGCTGTCTCCTGCACGTCCCACCCTGGTGATTGAGCCTGCAACCTGGGCATGTGCCCTGACTGGGAATTGAACCATGACCTCCTGGTTCATAGGTCAGTGCTCAACCACTGAGCCACCCTAGCCAGGCCGAACTCACTTATTTTATTGGGCTTTGCTGAGTCTCTCCATGGCCTTTGGTTCAGAGATGTATGTGACTTGTCATCGTAGGAATTGGCCGCATGTCCATTAAACCAGCATTGGTAATCCATGCAGAAAGCTAAGCCAGCCTCTGGGGAGTTGCCCCTCTGTGCCCAGCCCTGAGCTGGGAGCTGGGGTCCCTGGTTATGTGGTAAAGTGGTTAATAGACAAAACGATGGCTGCTCGAAAGAAGGAGAAGGAAAGGGAAGTGTTGTGTTAGAGCAGTGGTTCTCAACCTTTAATTCAGCTCCTCATGTGGTGGTGACCCCCACCCATAAAATGATTTCCGTTGCTACTTTATCACTGTAATCTTGCTACTGTTATGAACTGTAATGTAAATATCTGATATGCAGGATGTATTTTCATTGTTACAAATGGAACATCATTAAAGCATAGTGATTAATCACAAAAACAATATGTAATTATATATTGTGAAATATTTATTTCTAATTACAAATAAATGAAATGTTGTCTTTAATCATGGTGTAGCATGGATAACAGTCTTCATAGGACAACAGTAAACTACATTGCTACGTTTTGCTACACCGAGGAGCGGTGTGTTGGTTCCTAAGACCATGGGAAATAGGTGTTTTCCACTGGTCTTCGGTGACCCCTGTGAAAGGTCGTTCAACCCCCAAAGGGGTCGCGACCCACAGGTTGAGAACCACTGTGTTAGAGCAAGGGAAGGTTAAGCCACCTGAGAGCAGGTAGGGGAGGGCCTCTCTTCTGTGAGGACAGGAGGCTAAGAAGTCAGCTAGCAAGGGAAAGGAGGGGTACCGTCAGAGCATGAGAACCTCGGGGACCAAGTCCGGGAATCAGAATTTTATGTTTAGTTAGAAGCCATTGAAGCAAGGGAGAGAGGTGATCAGATTTGAATTAGTTTTATGACCATTACAAAAGTTTGTTTCACAGCAAAGTTCTCTAGGGAAATGTACACAACCTGGTTTTCATGGCAGAGGAAAGCAGGTGCTCTGGAGATGGGAGTCACTGTGTGTGCTGGTCCCAAGCCTTCCAACGTGATGGTACCATCACCTCGTCTTACCTCCATTGCAATATCGTCCTGTTGCCCACTAGCTGCCACCTCCACACATTCATCTGCCACAAGACTCATAAAGGGATCAGCGCTCCACAGTATTGCTTGGACTTGTCTGCTATCATGTCATTTCAATGATAACTTCTTGTCCACAATTTTTTTTTCATCTTGGGAGAATGAGCTTTGCTCATGGTGTCTACTTGGTGAACTCAAAGATACCTCCTTCAAAACAAATTCCTTGATTTTTTTTGGTTTAAGTTATATTTGATTTATTCATTATTGTCTACTTGCTTTTTGGGGTTTAATTTATATCCCCACAACTAATTTCTCTATACAATATTTCCGTTTTAAACCTAAAATTGTATTTTACACCGATGACCACTTGTAACTCTGATCCTTTCCAATATTTTTGATTCCACCGAAAATTCAACCATGTGAAAAAAAAATCAAAGTAGAATATTATACTCCAACATAAATTCAGTCAGTGTGGAGAGAGACAGATTTATCCCTGGGACTCTTATTTCATTAGGTGGATGACTACAACGTGTTGTCAAAATTTAACTTTGCATGTATTACTTAAAGGATTAAGGGCTTCTCATTCAGAGCACATTCATCTAGTTCTGGTTTTGCTGGTTTTGCGGTGAGATAATCTACTTATTTGAATCTTTTTTTCTTTCTTTTGGTAATAGCTTAATTAGGTGGCCAGACAAATCTTTACACAACACTATTGTTGTGTAAATTATTAATTTTTTTCCTAAGTGGTGGAGGGAGGGTTAGCATTTTGAAAAGACAGTGTGGCTACTCTGTGGAAAATGCCAAGTGGACAGTGTGGAAGGTCAGGTGACCCTTAGGAAGCCGGAGGAGACCCTGTGGCTCCCACCGAGGTGTTGAAGGCGGGAATGGGGAAGGGTGGGCAGATGTGGGTGCTCTTTGGAAGTAGGAGCAACAGAATTTGCCAGTGAATGAGTGTGACATCTGGCAGGAAGGTGATAGTAGTCATTTGCTCAGGACACAGTGTCCTGGTGGGTGGGTGTCTTTGGGAAATGAGACAGGAAATCAGAAGCTTGATTGGTGAACAGAACAAAGGGCACCGCCTTCTTCGGAGGTATTTTAATTTACCCTTCGTTCACTCATTAATTCCCCTTCTTAGCGGTTGTTTTGTGGCTATAACCCTCGAGGGTCTGTGTGATCTTTTTTTCTACAAAGTGCAAGATGAAGAGTGTTGCATTAAAAATGTTTGTGTCTACTCCTCATCTCTCACGTCTAAATATATTTCTTTCTGTTGACACAGTGTCAGCTCAGACAGAGGCCTTAACGCAATAGAGCAGATTGCAGTGTTCTTTGGCGTCTTGATGGACACCCTCATCCCATTTTTCATGGTCGTCACAGTTATTGGATTTGAAGAAGACTCCGGTCTCGCGATTGGCTAAGCAAGCTCTCTGGGTGTCCCTGATTGAATTCAGCCGACGTTCCAGCCTTGTGGTGGCGGACTGGGGAAATACCCAAGTCTCCTTTATAATACATCCTCAGAGCATCTTTTATGCTGGAGGGATTTCTGCTGATGGCTCAGCTCCTCATGTTGATGTGGATTGTGTTAGCTTTGGAAACATTCGCTGACCTCGAATTCTGGGGCTGCTCCCATTTGGAACCCTTAAAACCTTTCTCCAGACCAATCTGGAATGTTTTATGATCAAGTGTGCCTCTGGATAGAGTTTGAAAGCCGTGGACACCTTAACACCAACAACCACAGTTTGGAATCTTAACCTGGGCTAGTTCTACACTGAATCCAGCCTCTCCTCTTAATTCTTATGAATCCCCCAGCTCTGTCTCTACCCCCTAAAATAGAACACCTCTAGGAAGCTACAGGAAGACCAAGGCCAAGGCCAAGACTGTCACTGTTCAGCAAGGCCCTCGAAGCTCTTAGTCTGGCCTTGATTCCTCATCTCACTTTAGGTCAAAGTGCCTGATCCAGGATAAATCACATAAATTCCCGAAGTCTTTATTTTCTCACTTGTAATGATAGCACCTGCTACTAGGGTTGAGATGAGAAGTAATTAAACACTTGATTTTAAAAGTTATTCACACAGTGCCTATTTTAATGACCCTGATAAATATTAGCTATTATTGTTTTTATAAAAGAGGACTGTCTTACTCAAATTTGCACTTCTTGACCAGACCTAGGAATGTTCTTTGTGATAGTTTGTGTTTTATATAGATATTTTATTTTATTTTACTTTATTTATTTTATTTTATTAATTTAATTTAATTTAATTTAATTATTATTTTTTATTTTTTTATGTGCCTCAGGCATGAAACAACTCTGGCCATTGACACAGGCATCAAGCTAGGATGAACCAAGGACTGTACATCTGCTTTGCCCCTGATTGTTATGAGAGCAAGACCACCAATCAAGTGTCTCCTTGCCCATTGCTATGTGGTTATGCAGATATTTTAAAGCAAACAAACACGTGCTTTAAGTCACTGATTCATAACTGATTTATGGTTCAGGACTTTGCCCTTTTATATTAACCAAAGTCCCCACTCTGGGACTGATTTACACATTCTTAGAGGGTGTAGATCAGGTGAATTGCTAATCGGTCTTCTAGACAGAGGCCCACAATCCTTAAAAGATGCATAATAAAACTGACATTTTGAACTCTGTAAACAAAGGCATCACCCAGATCTGATAAAAACTTGAATCAAGACTAATCTTTTCCCTGGCCCGGGTCCACTGTTGATTTCCTCAGACTTACAATAGCTCTCATTGGTGAAACACTTACTATAAGGCAGGGTCCGTGTTAGGCAAAGACATACTACCATTGTGGTCTGAGAAAATGCTTGATATGATTTCAGTCTTTGTGAATTTAGTGAGACTTTGCTTGTGAACTAATATGTGGTCTGTTTTTGAAAATGTCCCATGTGCACTTGCAAAGTACATATATTCTGTGGCTTTGAGGTGAAATTCTCTGAAGATGTCAATTAGGTCTATTTGATCTAGGGAGTCATTTAGAATTGCTGTTTCTTTGCTGATTTTTTTGTCTAGAGGATTAATCCAATGATTTCAGTAGTGTATTAAAGTCCCCTACTAGCCAGAACCTGTTTGACTCAGTGGATAGAGCGTCGGCCTGTGGACTGAAAGGTCCCAGGTTCGATTCCGGTCAAGGGCATGTACCTTGGTTGCGGGCACATCTCCAGTGTGGGGTGTGCAGGAGGCAGCTGATCGATGTCTCTCTCTCATCGATGTTTCTAGCTCTCTGTCCCTCTCCCTTCCTCTCTGTAAAAAATCAATAAAATATATTTTTAAAAAAGTCCCCTACTATGATTGTTGTTGATCTCTTCCTTGATATCTCCCAGGAGTTTTTTTGTTTTATGTATTTGGGTGCTTTTGCATTTGGTGCATATATGTTTATCAGGGTTATATCCTCTTGTTGTATTGATCCCTTTATTATTATGAAGTGGCCTTCTTTATCTCTTCCTATGGCCTTTACTTTGAGGTTTATTTTGTCAGATATAAATACTGCTACCCCAACTTTTTTTTTTAAATTTCCATTTACCTAAAAGATGTTTTTCCATTCCTTCACATTCAATCTGTATGAGTTCCTTTTTCTGAGGTTGGGTTTCTTGTAGGCAGCATATATATGGCTTAGTTCCCTTTTCCTGCAGTCTCTTTTCTTGATCAAAGTAAAAATCATTTATATAGGGTGCCACAGGCAGATGTGGGCCAGACTTTGATTCATACAGAGAAGGAAGCTTAGAGGTTACCAAGTACAGTGCTACCTCAAGATACGAGTGCCCTAACATACGAGATTTTTGAGATATGATCACTCGAGCGAGCGACTTTTGCTTTGAAATATGAGCAACATTTGAGATAGGAGTAATCTCGCGGATCGACCGGCTGCACACGACCTACCTACCAGTTTACCGTGACTCGAACATCTCATAGTTTCCCACGCCTCAAGGTTATGGAACGAATTAAACTGTATCACAAGGTACCACTGTACTGTGTTTTAAGAACTTGTTCTTATCAGAGTCATGGTAGTATGTCTTTGCCTAACCACTCCACGCCTCCTGAGTCAGCATCTCCAGAGAACACGCCCAGTAATACACACTTTACATATATAAAGAAGTCATCTGTGATCTGGAGGAGGGAGTGAGCTCTCCATCAGCCTTTCTGGGTCACTTG
Organism: Lasiurus cinereus; assembly: GCA_011751065.1. Lineage (NCBI taxonomy): Eukaryota > Metazoa > Chordata > Mammalia > Chiroptera > Vespertilionidae > Lasiurus > Lasiurus cinereus. Next base: position 5,532,064 of record JAAGEH010002529.1, on the reverse strand, counting down.
GATCTATCCTTCCGAGGCAGCCATTCGCGGTAACAGCTCAGGCCTCATCCCCTTCAACGGCCATTTCTGTGATGTGGCTCCTGCCCTGGTGCCCCAAACCTCCTCACCCTCTCTCCTCCAGTTCCTCAGCAGATGTTTACTGAATGCCTGAGGTGGACATGGCTTTCTTACCTTCTTTCTTCATCCCAATCCCTCTTCTCTTTTGGAGACAACACATATACACCTCCAAATGGTTACTCAGCCATTTCATAATCCTTCTGAGGGTTTGGGCACACCTCAAGCCAAGATTTATCCTTGTAGTGCACACCCTTGTTTATGTTCTGGTTAAAGAATGTGCACGAAATGAGGCAGGACTTTTTATTTTATTTTTAAAAAATATTTTATTGATTTTTTTTTTTTTTTACAGAGAGGAAGGGAGAGCGAGAGAGAGTTAGAAACATCGATCAGCTGCCTCCTGTACACCTCCCACTGGGATGTGCCCGCAACCAAGGTACATGCCCCTGACTGGAATCGAACCCGGGACCCTTCAGTCCGCAGGCCGGAGCTTTATCCACTTAGCCAAACCGGTTAGGGCAGGACTTTAAATGGTGTGTGTAACTTAGCGAAGAGAACCGAATAATGTTCCACCACCATTTGTATGTCAAGTACCAATCACAATTTTATCATTAATTTAAGAAAGAATTCTTCAGTCGTCTACCAAGCAGTGGTTTATTATCCTAGGATGGTTTTTTAAATGTTACTTAAAAACGATGAAGTATCTTTCCGGGTAAGATGTTTTACGTGTGATTAAATCACGCTGGCTTCTCCTCACCCTGAAATGACTCTGCCTTTTGCACAGAAAGCTTTGGGCTCCTCTGGTCTCATGTCACCTCCAGCACAAATAGTCCTGTCGTTTGTGAATCTGATGAAATGCCCGGCGCGGGTGGCTGGCTGTGTATAAGTTGCTCTTTTGTTCCATAATGTAAGACCTGGTGCATTTATTTAAATTGCTTGGCAGGAGACGGTTGCTGTTTTTTTAAGCAGCTCAATGAATAAATGGGCAGTCTGTTCAAGTACTTACACATGTTGACTGCCAGTATTGACATGGAATTTAAAGGTGAGATCGAGCCAATTCATAAATATAACAATTGATCCGAGAGGCTCTCTGTCTGCGATGAACCGATCCACGAAGACAAGAGTTAGAAAAAGGATGTAGCTTCACTGTCCCTGTGGACTGCCTCTACCTACACGCTAGGGCAGCTGCTGTTTATAGCCTTTCTTCCATAACCGTCTCAGCTCCAGTCCTCCATCAATTTCCAGAGAAGACGAAGCACCCGTGCCGTTATGTGGGTTCCTCTTATTCTTCACGCACATGTTTTAGGAAACAGGTTGTGCTTAGACATTGCAACTGGGGGAGAGCTTCCATTTACTCACTCGGTAGAAACAAATTGACTTGCCCAGTATGTGGGTTGGATATCATGCTGTGTGTGGGGGTGACAGAAAGAAAAGAAACACCGTCCCTGTCCTCGGGGAGCTTTCGGTGTGCTGGCGGAGACCACACAGAGAGATCTCCATGGGCTTCAACGTGTTAGTGATTATGCTGAGATGTCATGTGCGAATGACCCCAGAGCTGTGGGAGGCCAGGTGTGGACACAGTGTCACATCGTGGTCAGTGGCCGGCCTGCGTGACCTTCACCCTACCTCCAGCTGCACACGGGATACGGAGGGCAGGAAGCTTGAGCCTCTCCAGCCTGCTCAGCATCGGGGTGCAGGACCCGCCTCCGTGAGTGCGGCCCCAGGATTCTCCTGGCCCGTGTCATCGGGACCGGAGCTGTGGTCCCAGGAGACTCGCTCTTTCTGAGCGAGAGCACCCTCAGGGCCTTCTGAAGGGCGCGCTCACCATATACAGTGGTGCTTCGAGAAACGAGTGCCCTAACATACGAGATCTTTGAGATACGAGCCGTCGAGCGAGCGATTTTTGCTTTGAAATACGAGCAACAGTTGAGATACGAGTCATTGTGCGGATCAGCCGGCTGCACACGACCCACCAGTTTACCGCGACTCGAGCGTCTCATAGTTTCCCACGCCTCAAGGTTACGGGACGAATTAAACTCGTATCTCGAGGTACCACTGTACAGTTGTTCTGCCCTCGGGGCCCCTGGGAACAGCTAGGGGCCGCCTAGGGTTTCTGGTCCTGGGGGGCGGGGAGCGCCTGGGAATCACAGATCTTCAGCCCTGCTTGCCTTTCCAACGACGAGTTCGCTCGCCAGTGCAGAGAGCCATTGGAACTGCAAACCCGTCATCCTGCCGGTCACTCCACAGATAAGGATGGCGTGTCCCCTGGGCAGAGGCACCGGTTCCTCTCCCTGTACGCCGTCACTCAGCAAAGTGGGAGGAGCAAGGCCTCGGGTTCTTGCATCTCATTTCTGTCCCCAGGCCTCTCTGTGTTTTAATTCCACGGTTGTTTTGAGTGTGTCGTTTTCCATCCCAAGTGTTCTCTGCTCAGGAGAAAAATCAATAAAACTTTGGGCGAAGATCTGACCATTCAGCACCTCTTTCTGGGAATAAAAATATAGAACAGGGTAAGGCAGTGATTTGTGGGTGCCGCAAGTGTTTTGAAAACCTGCAAATACCTAACTATGTAGGCAGGGCACTGACCTCTTTTCCCTTAGATTGTCAAATAATAAAAATAGACAACAGCCAACTCAATAGCCACCCAGTGTGAATGCATCCAAATTATACCAATTTTTTGTCAGATTGGCAAAAAAATAGAAATAATTTTTTTGTTGTGCCACAGAATTTTAGTAGTTTATGTGTGCCACGAGATGAAAAGGGTGGAAAATCACTGGTGTGAGGGGAGGGTGAGGGGAAGGGTGTGTATGTGAGTATGTGTGCATGTGTGCATGTGTGGTGTGTACACATTGTCATTGGCCATCAGTATTTTTTCCTTTGTAGTTCAGTTGATTCATTTGTTGAAATTAAAGATAAGTCCTGGCATCCTCTTTCCCTTCCATCTGTTGTCACTTGTCATCTAAGATGATGCCTGTTCCAGAAGTCACAGATGTCGGTGAGATACCAGCGTGCTGCTTTCCCCTGGAAGCTTAACTTCGTGGCCGAGTCAGAATAGCTCAGCCAGCACTTTGGGAGTTACTGGAGTTGGGTTATACGCTGCTTGTCTGGATCTAAGCTACCAAGCTGTTATTTTAAAGGTGAAACTGTCACAGTCAGGGTGCTACAGAAAACCAGAATAATCAAATCACGCTCGGAGAGTTTGGAGTTACATTTATTACATGCGGGTCCAGAGAAAAAGGTTTCTCAAATTCTGGGCCCCAACCTACAGAAACGTTCTCTGTTTATATGTTTTTACCTTCTTTGTCTCCCAAATATGGGATGTTTCCTGCCCTTCTGCAAGTTCTTAAAGGGCCCCTATGTGCTGAGGCCTTGAGACCTTAACCAAAGGCCTGGCCTGGTGCCAGCACTGGTCATTGTGTCCAGGGAAGGTTTAATGGCCTCTCTGAAGTGAGAATAGTCTCATTTTCCTTATTATTTAATCAAGCAAACATTTACAGAAGCCAACAGCAAGGTCAACATTTCAAACAGCAGTTTTTCTATAAGATGGATGCTTCATGGGGACATTTGGGGAAGGCAGATGAGGGTTTCTGGGGCCGAGGAAGGAAGGCAAGGATGCTCTTTCCTGCCCTCCCTGCTCCTCACACAAACCTCGCCTTTCACCGCACCCCTGACGAAGGCTTGAACTTCTGCTCCTTGCTTCGCCCACGTGGTTTCCGGATTGTAACCTTGGCCAATGACTCACCTCTCCATCCTCAAAGGCCCGCAGAGGCTCTCAAGGATTATCAGCCACGCGTGCCTCCCTTAGGCCTTGGGGAGGTTCCGGGTGGGGAGTGTTTTTGAGGGAGAGGAGGACGCTGGGAGGAGAGCCCAGTGTAAGAGGCGCTGGCACGTCCCTTGGGGAGGAACCCCGACTTTCTAGTTCCTGCTGTTGGTCTAGGGCTCCAGGCAAGCGACACAGTGACGCTGTGGGCCTCTCACCACCAGCGGCCGGAGGGAGAGGCGGGGTCAGTGGGGGAGGCACCCCCGGCCAGGAGTCACATGGCCAGCACAGAGCAAGCACTCAGGGGACATCATTACGGTAATTATTAACAAAGCTGCAGACACGCAGAGCCGCGCCGTCCTGTTTCCAGGAAGCTCTGCCCCTGGGGGCTCTTCTCGCGTTTTCTTTTCATCCTTCTGGTCTGGGACAAGTTGGGGAGGTGTCAGGTCTTGACTGGAAATAGTTTCCTGAGAAGAGGCACTTGGCGTTGAACTTCTGGGTCAAAGAGGATCCGGTGCCCCTGGGTGTCCAGGCTGCCTCGAACCTTCTGCCGTCCCTGCTGCCCTGGCTGCGTGTGCGCTCCCGCCCGGTCCCCTTCCCGCTGGCTTTGCATTGAACTCTGGGAGTTGACAGTCACCCCTAGGGTTGGGCAGGTGAGCTCTCTGGCCCCAGCTCACCCTGGTGGTGAGGGGCTGAGATGGAATTTAAACCTGGGCCCATCTCTCTCTAAACGCCGTGCACTTGGCCACTCACCCCCAAGGGTCTCCTCTGTGCGGAGAGGCAGGGCGGGGGGGCCTGTGAGGGAAGATGGAGGACTTGTTCTCGGGGTCCCTGTTCTGGGCCCCATTGACCCAGACCCTCCCCGCCCCCAGGTCCTTTTATCTCAGAGAAGAGTGGCCTCTGGACCCACTGAGACCGAGGGTGGGACATACACCACCATTTCTGCCCGGCCCGGTCCTTTTCCAAAAACCACACGGTGACCGCTCTGCTCCAGAAATGCTCCTTTGTTCCACAAGTCACAGTGTGCTGCTTTTTTAAAAAATATATTTTATTGATTTTTCACAGTGAGGAAGGGAGAGATAGAAAGTCAGAAACATCAATGAGAGAGAGACATCCATCAGCCGCCTCCTGCACACCCTCCCCTGGAGATGTGCCCGCAACCAAGGTACATGCCCCCGACCGGAATTGAACCCGGGACCCCTCAGTCCACAGGCCGATGCTCTATCCACTGAGCCACACCGGTCTCGGCTCCCCCTCTTTTCTAATTAAAACCAAGAACCAAGCCCACCTGCCCTCTATGTAGCACCCTCTTTCCTGGGTCTGCTTTCGGGGGAAGGACAGGCAGGACCCTGGGGACTGATGCAATGGGTGATGTCACTCTGAAAGGTCCCAGGTTCGATTTCGGCCAAGGGCATGTACCTTGGTTGCAGGCACATCCCCAGTAGGAGGCAGCTGATCGATGTCTCTCTCTCATCGATGTTTCTGACTCTCTATCCCTCTCCCTTCCTCTCTGTGAAAAATCAATAAAATATATTAAAAAACAAACAAACAAGCATAAGCTCCTTCTGCTTATAGTTCTCCCAATGATCAAACCAAATCGAAATTGCAAATCTGGTGTAAACAGCCAGCCCCCCGGCACTGGGCGGTGCAGACGCGTCCCTGGGTGGTGGCTTCAGGGTGTGGCTGGAATCGGGTGCAGCTGCTCAGGGCTCCGAGTGACACCTCTGGCTTCGCTGGGTGTGAGGAAGGCATCGAGGTATCAGAGCTCGCCCAGGACAACATAGTTCTGCTCGCTGCCCGTGTGCACAGAGCCAGCTGGGCTAGCGGGCAGCTGGGCGATGCTTAGACTGACTGACAGGCTCGTGTAGACACGTGGTTTGATGGTCATTAGAGTGAGCAGGACGTGGACATGTTTTCACAGCCTCACACAGCCAGGCCGCAGGCTGCCTCTGCTCCCCGCCTCCCTGTGTGGGTCTCCCCTGCTCCCCGCCACCTCCCGGCTCCCCGCCTCCCTGTGTGGGTCTCCCCGCCTCCCTGTGTGGGTCTCCCTGCTCCCCACCTCCCTGTGGGGGTCTCCCCCGCAGGCCTAGAGCAAGGGCCGCTCTGATGGGGCGCTGTCCTACAGGTGGTCTCCACCCGGCCCGCTGGCCCTGCGTTGCCCTCAGCTGCTGTGTTGGGGGCCGCCGTCCCAGGCCGCTCCACACCCCATTTCGGTGGAGAAGGTGGCGCTGGCCCCTGCGGGAGCTGTTGAGCTGGTTGTCATGGAGCTGATGGCCATAATCCGTGCTCAGCCGCTGGAGCCGGAGCCGGAGCTGGAGCTGGGGCAGTGCTGCCCTCCCTGTGGAGAGGGGGCGCAGGAGCGCTTTTAAAGCCCACACCCCGCTGGGCAGGCCTCCTGGTGTCCAATTTCTGGCTGGTTAGAGGGGTGTGTGCATGGCGTGTGCACTGAGTGTGCTGTGTGCATGTGAATGTGTGTATAGAGTGTATGTGCGTGCATGTGTGCTGTGTACGGTGAATGTGTGTGTGGTATGTGCATGTGAATGTGTATGAGTATGTGTGCATGTGTGCTGTGTACATGTCAATGTGTGTGTGAGTATATGTGCATGTGCATGCTATGTACATGTGAATGTGTGTATATGAATATGTGTATGTAGTGAATGTGTGGTATGTGCATGTGAGCATGTGTGCATGTGTGATGTATGCATGTGAATCTCTGTGTGTGGTATGTGCATGTGAATGTGTGCATGTGAGTGTATGTTTGTGAGTGTGTGGTGTGTATACATATGAACGTGTGTGGTGTGTGCATGCGAATGTGAGTATGTGTGCATGTGAATGTGTGTGGCATGTGCATGTGTGGTGTGTATGTGTGACACATGCATGTGAATGTGTGTGCAGTGTGAATGTTTATGGCATGTGCATGTGAATGTGCATGTGTGTGGTGTGTATGTGCATGTGTGGCACAAGCATGTGAATGTATGTGTGTGAGTGAGTGTGTGCGGGGTGTGACACGTGCGGTGACCAGGCTGGCAGTTTCGGGGGCCGCCTCTGTTGCCTTGCTGCAGCTTGGGCCTGAGCCCGTGGCGAGCCCCTGGCTGGGGCAGGCGGGGGCAGGCTGGTCCTGCCTGTGGGCGGCGGCGTGCCCTGCGTGTGCCAGGAGGGCAGCTGGCCCGCCGCAGGGCCGGGCAGAGGGAGGCGGGGAGGCGGCTGCTGAGAGGCACTTCGCTCGTGGGTCACGGGGCGAGCACTTCACAAAACTGCTTGTCGCTTTGTGAAATGGCCCGAGGCCCACGTGGTGGTCTTCCGGCGCTTTCTCCCAGCCTCTCAGCTCCCATCCTGATCTCCTCTGCATGCGCTTCGCCCTCGTCCGCCCTCCCAGCATCTCCCATCTCCGGGGTTTGCCGCCCGTTTGTCAGAGCCTGAAGCCGCCTGCCCGGCCCTGTGCCAGTCCCCCTCCTTCACCGCCAGGACGTGGGCAGGCTCTCCCTTTTGGAGCCACTGCGCCCTGTTCTGTCCCCAGCGTAGCGGGCGTGTCCCTCTCAGACAGGCCTGGCAGCGGCTGACACCGGGCGCCTCGCACACGGGGGACTCCCGGCAGGAAAGAGGCACCCCATAACCAGGCGCCTTGTTCCCTGGTCCCTGCAGGCGGGCCTTCGGCTCCTGGCTTACCCAACGGCTCTGAAGAGACCCTTTGATCTGTTTTTTCATGGGGGGGGGGAACCCCCAAACCCCAATGAACTCTCAGAGGTTTTGAGCTGAGAGGTTTGGGAGAAAGACGCCACAAAAGACCGTGAGGATGGCATGTGTCACTCGTTTATAGGTTACCTGGTGTGTCACCATGGTTACACGCGGGGATGCCGCTTTCTCCAGGAGGCAGAGACACAGCAAACTTCAGTAGAAGGCAGACTGTTTCCTCACTCCTCATTAAAATTGTTAAACGCCCACAGACACGGGTTCTGTGCCTGATACCAGGTCAGCCTCTGCTTCCCAGGCCTCCCCCTCAGGGGCCTCTGCGGCCTGTGTCCCCATAGCCTCCTCATCCGGGCTTTGGGTCGGCCTCATGGACGGTGGGAACGCGCCTGGGCTCAGGATCTTCCTACCCACGATGGAGGAGGGTGGTAGCAGCATCGGCTGGTAGCCAGTGCCCATCCTCACGGTTATGGTGATGACTCGGGGATAGTTTGTATCAGCTTTCCCACCGGGATAGCTGCGTACAGGGTTTCCCTTGGGTAATGGCAGTGGTCTGGCGAGGCTTTCTCTTTACTCCTGTGGAGGGTCTCTGAGAAGGGGGGGGCTTTGCTTCCCATCTCTAGTCCGGGGTGGGCGGGCTCCAGGGCGGCGCTGTGCAGAGGAATGGAAGCCTCTATGACAGCGGTTCTCAACCTGTGGGTCGAGACCCCTCTGGAGGTCGAACGACCCTTTCACAGGGGTCACCTAAGACTATTGGAAAATGCAGATATTTACATCACGATGAATAAGAGTAGCAACATTTCATGGTGGGGGGTCACCACCCCATGAGGAACTGTATGCAAGGGTCGCGGCCTTAGGAAGGTTGAGAACCTCTGCTCTATGAGGACTGTCCAGGGCAGAAGCCACTCACCACAGGCGGTGATGGAGCGCCGAATGTGGCTCCTGTGACGGAGGAACGGAATTCTCTGCCGATTTCATTTCAGTGAATTAAAATTTTTTAAAAATATATTTTATTGATTTTTTTTTTTTTTTACAGAGAGGAAGGGAGAGGGAAAGAGAGTTGAGAAACATCGATGAGAGAGAAACATTGATCAGCTGCCTCTTGCACACTCCCCACTGGGGATGTGCCCGCAAACAAGGCACATGCCCTTGACCAGAATCGAACCTGGGACCCTTGAGTCTGCAGGCCGATGCTCTATCCACTGAGCCAAACCGGTTTTGGCTCAGTGGATTTAAATTTAAACACCACAGAGAAGCATCGATCAGACCGTCAAACCTCAGAGGGAAGGTAGGGGAGGGAGGAGGGAAGGGGGAGAGATCAACCAAAGGACCTGGATGCATGCATATAAGCCTAACCAATGGACACAGACATCAGGGGGGAGAGGGCATGAGTGGCAGGGTGGGGGTGTAATGGGAGGATAAGGACACATAGGTAACACCTTACTCAATAGAGGAAAAAAATGAACCCCACCTGTGGCTGCCATTTGGGCGGCCTGGATCTCGAGGACCGGGGGGTAGAATGGGTCAGGTGGGGCCCGAGGGAGAGCTGGGCGGGGGCACCTCACTGCTGGGCCTCCTACGTGGGTGGGCCTTGATCTTGGATCTTGCCACACAAGTAAAAGCACTTTTAACCCAATGGGGCTGGGCAGCAAAGCCGAATAACAGCTGCAGGAAAATCCTTCTGCGCTCTTCTGGGCAAGCTCTTGTTGACTTCTTGTTTCCTTGAAGAAGGGCAGACACAGAGGTCCCTGTCTGTGCCTGTGACCCCTGGAGCAGGGCCTACGCCGCCGTCCTCTGATTGATGTCATGAGCTGCCACAGACATGTAACCTGCTGCTCACGCCAGATACAAATACTGCGCCCGAAGGACTGAGTGGGGGAGGGGAGGGAATGGACCAGGACTGAGACAGGCCCTGAGGCGGGTCTGTGCTCACTGAGCCTTCCCAGCATCCTCCGAGCGCAGGGCTGCCCGTGGTGGTGTGGTCCAGGGGGTTTCTCGGCTGGTGGCTCAGGTCTCACGCTGAGAAGTCTGGCAGCCTTGACAGCGCGACAGCTGTCATCTTCAGTTCTCCCTGAAGGAGTCTCCCTCCAGCAGGGTTCACCGAGACACAAAAAGAGCCAGTGGGCCAGGCACAGGCGGGCGAGGGAGGGGAGGTTAGGGCTGGGTGGCAGCGGGCAAGGAGACCAGCACCCGGGGAGGCGGGGGTGGGGGTGGAGGGACAGCACACATGTCCAGTGTGGGCTTTCCTGGTGTCCAGGCAACGGAGTGGAGCTTGGGGTCCTCCCAGCATCCTCTGTCCCAAAAGAGACCACATCTGTACCCGCTGCTCTGAAGGGATCGGAAGGACGGGTGCCGGATCAGCGAGGCCTTCCACACCCTCCAAGTGCCCCGCCTCAGAAACGCGTGATAAATAAAACCAGGGTTGCCTCCGGCCCAGAATCATAAAAGAGTTACTCTCCCTCCCCTCCCCCCCCCAGAAAGAATCAAAGATCGGGTGGTGACTAAGAGAAGGGCAGGAGACCACAACTCTCACTACTCTTTCTCTAACTTACTAATCCTTACTGGGTGCTTGTCTCTGCGGTTTTCTCCCGAAAGCAGAAAGTTCTTTTTGAAATTTTACCTTTTCCTGCTGTGTGACTCCATTCCCTTCTTTTCCTCTCTCCCGTTTCCCCTTCCTCCCCCTCCTCTTCCTCCTAGTGCAGTGGTTCTCAACCTTCCTAATGCCGAGACCCTTTAATACCGTTCCTCATGTTGTGGTGACCCCCACCCATAAAATTATTTTTGTTGCTACTTCATAACTGTAATTTTGCTATTGTTAATGAATCGTAATGTAAATATCTGTGTTTTCTGATGGTCTTAGGCGACCCCTGTCAAAGGGTCATTCGACCCCCAAATGGTTCATGACCCACAGGTTGAGAACCACTGTCCTAGTGTCTTTTTCCCCCTTTATTGTCAACTGGTGATCCAGTTATTTATTTAACTATGTTGGTTCCGTCTGATGTAGTTTCTCACTAAATAGAATGCCTTCCTTTTGTCCTCCAGGAAGAAGAAATGCCAGATGTAGAAATCGACATCGATGATCTTCTCGATGCAGACAGTGAAGAAGAGAGAGCTTTAAAATTACGGGTAAGCAGCTTGCAACTCCGAGAACCTTCCGGCCGTAGCTGCTTGGGCTCCTGAGCTGGCAGAGGGGAAAGCGGTGGGGTGCTAAGGATTCACCCTCATAAAGCTCCTCTCTGCCTCTCTGATGTAAAGAGCAGTTCTTGACAGCGGTCAGTTCTCGAAGCAACTTATGGATGTGAGTTTCGCCAGCCTCCTCTTCTTAGGATCCATTTCCCAGAGAAGGAAGGGATGCCCCACCATGGTATGCAAAGGGCTGAACTAGAACTGGGGGTCTAAACCCAGGACTCCGCCTTGCAGTTGTGGATTATATCATTTGGGACATGCATTTCTACATAAGATGATGTACACCGTAATTCTGTTTAATCGAGTTTCTTTTATTAGAGTGTGCTCACCTGGTAGCATTCGGGCACATGCTGAGATGTCTCATGTTTACGTGGTCCACAGTCACACAATATTTATTTCCTTCCCAGGGGAGGTCAAATCTACCACTTAAAAATCTATATTTAGGAGTTTCTCAGACCAGGCAACCTTTGACCTGCCCATGTTTTTAATGTTCATAGATAATTACTGTTAATGACAGTTGCTTATTACCAGTGGCCAATGATTGCTCAAGACAATTAAAAGGCACATTGTAATATATTAATGTGTTAATCATTACTCATCTCCCTTGAGTGGTGAACAGTCTCAGTTTAATGATTATTTCTTGCTGGTGAGTGGAAGCGGGAGATGAAAGTTAAAAAAGAAGAATAAAGCAGGTATCAGTTTTATACAGCAGGGAATGGCATCCAGTTTTCTGAACATTGAGAACTCGAGCTGAGGGTCCCAGCTGAGGGCACTGATGCCTGCAGAGGCATGACAAGCTGGTTTGTGGTGGAATCCCTGGCTCTCCCGTGTGATTATCCAGTGTGATGTCACCGTCTTTCACAGGCTGTCTCAGTTTAAGTAGATCCTGTTTATTATTGACCAAGTTGGCAGCCCAAGGGAAAGATGTATGTGTGTGTGTGTGTGTGTGTGTGTGTGTGCCCATGCATGCATGTGTTTTGGAAAATGTAAAGCATTCCTGCATATGAAGGACACCACTCTTTATATCTTTTTAAAAATATGTTTATATTGATTTTTAGAAAGAGGAAGGGAGATATAGAACCATGGAGAAGAGAGAAACTTTATCGATTGGCTGCCTCCTGCACGCCCCCTACTGGTCATCGAGCCCAGAATCCTGGCTTTGTGCTCTGACCAAGAATCAAGCCTGTGACCTCTTGGTTCCTGGGTCGAAGCTCAACCACTGAACCACACCAGCCCCACACAACTCTTTATATCTCTCGGTGGGCAGTGGGTATTGAAATAAAGTGTGATTCTAGATAGTTACTATGAAATGTTGATTCACCATGTTTGGAATAATACTCTACAGAAGAAATAATGTTTCATGTCACCTTTAAAATGATACTGATTTTTAAAATAATAACACTTACCTTCTGTGTATTTCATTCTAGGAAGCGCTCGTAGACTGCTACAAACCAACAGAGGTAAACAAATCACGTTTCCTAAATGCCATGTTTGAATTGGTTTTTATTAAATCAATTTGTCTATTTTTAAAGCCAAACCACAATAAGTGGGTTTGATTAAGTGTATACTAAGTAGCAATTATTACCCGTAATTACTTGTAAGCCTGAACATGCCTGGTTTGGGAAGACTTAAAATGAATTCATTTCCATGCGTTGCCTGCTTTTATATAAAAGCCAAACTTGGAAGGTAATTGTGAGAGGTTTTGGAATCATTTTAGCAGAGGTTTTCGGTTGTAACTGGAGAATACATTCTATTGGTTTCTAGGTGTCTGTCATTCTTAAGAAGCTTACAGCTAATTCTGTTGTTCAAAATGGGACAGTTGCCTTTCTTGGAAGGAGCAATTTTAGGTTCTGTCTGGATACTTACCAAGTGTGTAAGTACTACTGCGGAAAACGATGAATATTGATTTGGTTAGACAGGAGCATTTAATATACAGTGGTACCTCGAGATATGAGTTTAATTCGTTCTGTAACCTTGAGGCGTGGGAAACTATGAGACGCTCGAGTCGCGGTAAACTGGTGGGTCGTGTGCAGCCGGCCGATCCGTGCGATTACTCCTATCTCAAATGTTGCTCATATTTCAAAGCAAAAATCACTCGCTCGACGGCTCGTATCTCAAAAATCTCGTATGTTAGGGCACTCGTATCTTGAGGTACCACTGTATACACTAAAGACCAAAAGAACAATGGAGGAATAGAGCGTTTGATCACTGAAGAAAAGAAGCACTTTCCCTGCATCTCTGTGATAAATCAGAGAAATCGGAAGGTTGATCAGATGCTTTGGAGTCCATTTGTGGTAGGACTTCTGCTTTTTGAAGTGACATAATTACAAAGTGAGGGGAAAGCGTGCTTTTATAAGAATGTGTAAGATTTAACTTGACTGGGGTGTTTTTTGATCACGTGGTTTGTGGCCAGTTACTAACTTGGGCTTTATTCTTACAATCTCCAGTTCTTCTTCGTGTTGATTCCATCTTGCGGTCACAGAGATTTTTAATTTTAGTTATTAAAAATATTTTAAATCATTGTAATACGTAGTCATAATTTCAAAAGCCAGATATAAGATGAGGCTTCTAAAGATAAAAAAAAATAGCAGTGTCTTATTAAATCAATCTGTCACTCTCCCCTCTCCAGATTTGGACCTCCATTTTTTTTTTTTTCTGGAGAGGCACTAAAATAGAACTGATTGAAATGTAGAAAAAGGATGTCTTTATGGAATGCAAGAAGCAAAGTAGCATTTTTGTTTGGTTATTTACTTGGATTTGGAGGGTCCGTAGTTAACAGCGTTGTGGACATTGTAGCAATCAGGGGTGAAGGTACTAGGAGGAGTTTGCTTTTCTAATTCTCTCTAACTTTGCATGATTTTCAGACCTTAAGGTCACATAGGAGCACCCCCATTGTATTGGGGTGTGGACAGAAAATACATTTAATATGGGCTTGAGGGCACCTGTCCTAGCCTCTGTTAAGGTATTGCCAGTCCAATCAATGGGCTTTTAGAAATCTCTTCTTATA